>CM034241.1:32508127-33108127 GCA_019916065.1 Vitellaria paradoxa | reverse complement strand
GGGGGGGGGCAGGGTCGGCAGAAAATTCACTACGTAGACTAAAGTGTAAAAATCAATGTTCCCGAATTCATCAAAAGAAATTTAATTGAATTAATAGATATCATTTATCTAAATTAATAAATGTTAATGAGATCAATAGCCGTTAACTTTCATAATTCAGTAGTCTTAAAATTTAAAAATTAAAACATTCCGATCCTAAATTCTAGGGACTGCAGTGAAAATTAAAAAATTAAGACATTTTTATCTTAGATTCTACTGACTACAATAAAAAATACCCGAACTGTAATGATTTAATAAAAGATCATGATTTAATCAAAATATATTATTTGTGTCAAATAATATTTATTAATTTATCTTACCAACATTTATTAATTTAATCAAATATACTTTAATTAAATTACGACTTTTTATTTTACCATTAAAATCTCAGCAGTGAGTTTTCGCAACAGCCTCCTAAACCCTCCCATCGCATGGATGATCTTCTTAATGTGGAAGGACCCATTAGAAGGGAGATAGGCAGTCTATTAATTGTCGTCCCTTGATTAATTGTACATTTAAGGGTCACAGTGGTGCCTCTCGAGGCCCATTCATTAATTAAGACAACGTTCCCCCGGTCCATTGGATATGGACTGCTCTTTGATATGACACGAGATAAGAACCAGAGCGAGTTTGATTGGAAGTTGGACAGACAAATTAACCGGCAACCAATTAAATGGTTTAGGAAGTAATTAATCAATTAATTAACCTCGATAGGAGATTCAAGATTCTAATTTCAAATTAGCTAATGATTGATGTAGTGAGGAATTCATATTAATCCAAGCAACACATGTAAATATAGATAAACAAGTAAATAGAAAAGTAATAGAAAAAAAGAACACAAAATTTATTTAGTTTGGCAATTTATTATATTTATGAGCTTAGTATACTAAGTTTTCACTACCAAATCTCTGGCAATGAAGTAAGGATTATGAGTCCGTTTGAAAGTCTACTTTTTAGTAACTTTTGACATTTTTTGGGCTAAAAGTTGTTAGGTAAAATTTTTTATATATTTGATAAAATAAGTAGTAATTTTTAATAACTTTTAACATATATTAGTAATTTTATGCGTTTGGTAAATTTTTTGACGACATTTAACAATTTTTTGTGTGTTTATTAAAAATTTTGGTGACTTTTGAGTTGAGCAAATTACAAATCTAAGTACAAAAGTAGCAAAATTTAACATTTTATTAAACACTCATTTGACAAAATTTGATTCTTTTGTGGTAATTTTTTTATCCAAGTGATACCTATAATAATGAAGAGAAACATTAAAGAAACTCTCATAAAAAAATTTCTCTCTTCACTTTTCGTTTTTTCCCTCAACCCGTTTCCTAAAAAATTCTAGTCTAAACTTAAATAATGTATACACCATATCTCCACATGTAGGAGACAAAAATCCAACCGAAAAGAACTCTGAAATTGCCTTAAAATTATCAAGAATCGCGTTGTTAGCTGCTTCCCGACAAATTTTCCTGTCGTATGACACCATCTTTATAATTCTCAGAGACTGGTCCAAAAAGTTTCAGGCACTTTCACAGGCCACTTGTAACTCCCAGTAACTCCAGCAAGCTTATAATTCTATAATTTTGCTTATTTTATTGTGCCACGTTCATAATGCGTAACGATCTTTCATTTTATTATAACTTGGATGAAACATATATGAACTACAATTCTATAAATTGAGATAATGTAAAATTCGATTATAACTTTGATATTCAACTAAGTTGATAGAATATTGGCTGCGTTTAGTTTGTTAAAAAATTCTGAAAATTTCTATAAATCTTTAAAAATTATTCACTTTTTATCTAACTGCACGAATTATGAATCAATAATTTATTTCACTTTATCTGATTTTTTATCACTTTAAATATACCCATTATGTTTGTTTTTCAATAATTAATTAGCTCGAATCTTCTTAAGGATACTGAAGGCTTATTCGATCATTAATTTCAAAATTTAAGAATTAATAAGGTGGGCACAAAATATCTTGAGTTAATTAAGAGGAAAATTAGACTATAGTTTGTAATGCATATGTAGTAATTGTACGGTGGCATGCACGTTTGAAATTTATTACGTTGTAACTAACAAAAACCAAGCAAATCAAAACAAAATCCAACAGCCTTGTAAATGCAAGAATGTACACCTTGTGCATATTATAAATCTCCAATTCAATATTATGCATATTGTGTGATTTGGTCAAAATTTGGAACGGTTGCGATTTGTTTTACTAGAGTTTGCTTTTCCAGGTCTTGCCCTAAAGTCCTACGCAACTAGAACTTAAACACGAAAGGGTTAATTTTGAAAAAAATAAAAATCAGCCCCTAGTCTTTCTTCTTATATAACTTTTCTAACCATCTTTTAATTTCAATAATTTCTAATTATATTATTTATATACTTTAAAAATTATATAAAAATGCTTACAAATAGAAAAATACACAAACACTCCAAAAAGCTTACTTTTTTGATCCGTCTGTAATTTTTAATTTTAAGATTTATTTATTTTTTTTAAAAAAAAATATATATATTAATAACATGCATATCAACTTCAATAAAAAAATATTATTTTTAATTAAAAAAATCACAAAACCAAAAAATATATATATATAATTTTGGTTTTTTCCCAAATTAACACTACTGTAGGTGTGAGTAATATCTACATTTTGTTGTAATATCTACATTCTTAAACTTTTTTTATAATATTAAATAACTTTTTGAGCTATCAATTGTGTAATTAAATTAGGGGTCATTTGGTTTATTTTTCTCTTTTCTATTTTTGTTTTCTATTTTCTGTTTTGACCTCATTTTTCATTTTATACATTTGAAAATAAGGAAAACAGCTCAAAATTCATTTGGTTACTTATATTTTTAAAATTTATTTTCGAAAATTGAAAATGAGTTTACACATGAAATGAGAATGATAAAAAGTCGTTTTGAGAGTTTTTAACGAAAAACAAAGAAAATCTCAAAATAAGGAAAATAGAGTATTTTTTATTTCCTCGTTTTGATTTTTTAACACATAAAACGAAAACAAAAAATAGAAAACAAAGAAATAAATCAAATGCCACCTTAGTTTTCTTAATTTGGGTATGTGAATGTGATTAGTGAAATTAATGCAACTCATGTACAACTATATATGCACGGATATATGCCTTTTAAAAAAATGCTCTATTTTATACTATTTCCATAGTGGTCACTAAAGGTTTTTTGAACTAGGGATTTGATGACTTTTTTTTTTTTTTACATTTACGTTGTGTTTGGTTTACTGGTTCTCTCTGAAAATCTCTGAAAATATTTAAAAGTTATTTATTTTTTGTTTCACTGCACGAATTATGAACTCATAACTTATCTTACTTCATCTCACTTTTTGTCACTCTAAATACACCCTTAATAGCTACCATCGATAGTTGCTATAGACTCTTTTGCCATTTCTCTATTAGACTTTTATTAAACCTTTTAGGGACCACTTTTGACGATTACTAAAAATCTTTTCTTATTTCTAACAGTGTATTTTTAGTAACTGTTTTTAGTTGTTGCTAAAGTTAACGATCGTCACTTCACGGTCACTACAGGTCTTTAATGACTTATTTTTTAGGGACCACCCTAAATTAGAAGTCGTTAAATGCAATGGCCATCAAAAGATTTTAACGAGGCTTTATAACCTTTAACGACTAAAGTTCCTCTTTCAATAATGCACACTTGTTTATTTTTGTCACTCTAAATACACCCTTAATAGCTACCATCGGTAGTTGCTATAGACTCTTTTGCCATTTCTCTATTAAACTTTTATTAAACCTTTTAGGGACCACTTTTGATGATCACTAAAAATCTTTCCTTATTTCTAACAATGTATTTTTAGTAACCGTTTTTAGTTGTTGCTAAAGTTAACGATCGCCACTTCACGGTCACTACAGATCGTTAATGACCTATTTTTTAGGGACCACCCTAAATTAGCAATCGTTAAATGCAATGGTCATCAAAAGATTTTAACGAGGCTTTATAACCTTTAACGACTAAAGTTCCTCTTTTAATAATGCACACTTGGTTATTTTTGTCATTCTAAATACACCCTTAATAGCTACCATCGGTAGTTGCTATAGACTCTTTTGCCATTTCCCTATTAGACTTTTATTAAACCTTTTAGGGACCACTTTTGACGATCACTAAAAATCTTTTCTCATTTCTAACAATGTATTTTTAGTAACCGTTTTTAATTGTTGCTAAAGTTAACGATCGCCACTTCACGGTCACTACAGGTCTTTAATGACCTATTTTTTAGGGACCACCCTAAATTAGCAGTCGTTAAATGCAATGGTCATCAAAAGATTTTAATGAGGCTTTATAACCTTTAACGTTCCTCTTTTAATAATGCACACTTGTTTATTTTAGCTTGTAATTCATTACTTCATAAAATTTTAGTAATAAAATCATTTATCACTAAAAGTAAACTGTATTAAGTAACACATATTTTTATCGTCACAAAATCACTATAAGTATGACACGTACAAAATAAAATGATGTAGTTTAGTTTTATTAAAAATTCTTATAATTATAATATTTAATGGTGTAATACCCCGAGACTTTGTATTAACTTAAACTTATGGTTTTGGTATATTTTGGAAGGGATATTATGTTAATTTAGTGAAATAGATCATTAGTGTTACTTTAGAGTTGGAAACTTTGAAAGAGATAAACCAAATACCTTATAGTTGGCATTTTAGCCATGTTTACAATATATAAAGTTTTTGTTTTGTTTTATTATTATTTTTTTTAACAAATGCATTTAACTCAGCAAAAAATTACAACTTTGAAAATAAAATTAAAATATGATAAAAAATACAAAACAAAAAAAATACAAAAATAAAAAACAAAAAACAAAACAAAAATCAATTATTCCGTACTCACACCAACCTAAATTTGGCTCTTTGTCGAAAGTTTAAGTGTAATGCCCTATGCAATTCCATGAAACTCAACTAATATTAAAGTTGTAAGATCTTTTTTCAACTTAAATGCCTCCCAGTTGGGATTGTTCTTATTACTAAAGACTCTTAATTTCTTTCTGATTAAAGCTTTTGCTTTTCGCAGGAACAGTAACTGAAATCTAAATCTCTTTCAAATTCATGATCACTGGGGCTTAATTTGCATGTTAGTCAATGTCATTTTTTTTTTTACTATAAAGGTAAAGTCAATGTCATCATGTAGTTTTAATTAAAGGTTGGAAATTCAACATGAATTAACTAAGCCTGATATATGATCATGAAAGGCTTCCAATTTATCCTTGTTTAATTTTGATTTCATTTTTATTTTCTAAATCCATCTTATGTTTTTGAAATTGCATCTTTTAATCTTGTTTTGGTCTAATTCTCTAGAAATGATGATCAAATGAATTAGAAACTTGGTATCATCAAAAAGACATTTTAGATTGTTCTTTCATCAATTTTGAGTTTTTTTTTTTAATTTGTTAACATTCCAATTTGTAATTAAATTATATATATTAATACTTTTATTTGTATTTTTGTATTTTTTATAATTTTATTTCTCCAAAATCAATTTTACAATCACCATGCAAACATGTTTTCTGAATTAGAAATCAGTCTTCAGATCACTTTCTTAAAACCAATACTAAACTAGAAAAGGTCAAATACATCAGAGAAAGCTACAACCCACGTGGCTTTTCCAAGGAAGATAAGAAGTAGGTAAAGGTGAAAATGAAGCAACTTATTAATTGACCTGAAAATGAAAGGTATAAGTGTGAAGACGAGAATAATAGATTCATATGCCTCGTCTCAGTTGCCCATGAGATCTCTTAAAATTTAGGGTTTAAGATTTAGTATTTACGGTCTTAATCAGTATACTTGCATTTAGATTTCTACGTTCTAATTAAATCATATGTAATGACCCAAATGGCATCGTATCTAAACTAGTTAGGCGTGATATGATTTTTTGGATTAATTTAAAGATATATATATATATATATATATGTAATTGCCTTTGCGCTTCATAAATATAAAATAACTATAAATATGATGCATTCAGAGAATCAGATGGTGAGTTTAGGGTTAACCTGAAGCCAGACCTGCAGATAAAGACAAAGAAAGACTTTTCATTTCAAGGGCAAGGCCCTTCCATTTTCATTGATGACAGAGTGCCCATCTTCAAACATATATATATATATATGTATAGGTTCCAATATTATTTTCTCATCTGACTCTTTTCTCTTTACTGTAACTTTGACATTTTATCTACGTACATAGCCTAAAAGTCTTTAGAAAAATGCATGCTTTGTCTCATACTGTAATTTCCAAAATGGGGCTACAAAAATTAATGGGTCTTGAAATTGGAGTTCCCATTCTTTAACATGTAAAGAATGTCAAAATTTTACTTCTGAATATATTTTTTTGCTGATGTAATGCTCTCATCGTATAATTGTCACAATAGGTCTAATATCAAAAATATTTTAGGAGAAATAATTATTTATATCATTAAATGATTGTTTTATCAATAATTTTTAATATCTTTTTAGTGATAGATTAGTATCACCATTTGTCATGCCCCGAATCTTATGACCCGAGGGGTGAGTGATAAACACACATAATATGTACTAACATAACCAGCTCATGATTAGAGTAACGCAACGTAAACTAGTGAGCCCGAAACATAAGATAGAATAACATAAGTTTAATCTTGACGATTGTCAGGTCACATACTCTATACACCATTTCTATTAATACATAACTTAGGCCTTAAGACTTTTACAGCCAAATCTAATAAATCTAGCAATGTGCAATATTACAATTTTCAAATGAAAATTTATACTAAATGACCAAAAGTTTGCTAAGCTTAGTAGGACTCATGCACACCCTTCCAGTCCAATCTCAATTTTGATTCATTGGCAATGTAAATGTTGTTATCCAAACATATATCAAAATGCAATATATATTTTAAAGTCTTGAGTTTTTTTATTTTCTTATACAAACAAATATTATGATAATATTTAGTTTTTCATGTTTTCTGAAATATTTTAATTTTTTTTACTCCAAAGACTCCGTTTGGATAAACATTGATTTCAAATTAATGAAATTTAGATTGCATAATATTAAATATAATTGATAAATTTAATTTATATAATAATACAGGAGGTGCCGCTACTTTTTAAGTCGAAGTTATTATCACAAAAATTTTAAATAATTATTTTTTTAATGATAACTTCTAATCATTAGTGAACGATAAAGTACTTGATGATACAGTGATTTGGGAATGCTGCGGATGGTCCAACCCAGATCCAGATTGCTGCCTTGATACCGATGCGATGGTTTTCAAAGAACCTCCGATACTTAAGTTAGCAACAATAACCTATTGAGAGTAATTCGACAGAATAACAGTAAGCATAAGTATTGTGTTATCCGTACCTAGGAAAGAAAAGTGGTTTTTATATATTTGGAGGTGTATCAGGCATTAGCCTGATACACCTGTGTTACATCAATTTATATTTTTCTCCAATCAGGTAAGCCAGCTGTACTAACAGATCTCAATGAGTATATACCTTGATTAGTTATCCAAACCGTTAGAATTAGATCGCATCCTTATAAGCGGGTATCAAGGGATATGTCAGAAAGGTCGTTATACACCCAGTATATATAACGTCACTTTGACAAGATCCCACTCGGGGAGAAGAGTGAGTACCTCGGTCAGCCGAGGGTTTATTTGGTCATGTGGTTGCCCCCGATCAATAAGACTAGTTGATGCTAGTCGAGTAATTCTAGTTAGGTATCTAAGAATATTTCAGTCAGGCAAACCCAACCAGGAAAGTACACCCCTGATCAGGTACTTGAGGATGCCTCTGTCGAGCAAACCTGATCGAGAAAGGGCACCTTGGTCAGGTACCCGAGAATGTCTCAATCGGACAAACTCGACCGGGAAAGTGCACCCTAGTCAGTACAACTCCTATATCATTACTCAAATTCATTAGATGATATCTAAACTAATAAAATTATGTTTAAATAATTACCATAAAATTCTTTAATTTTAAATTTATAAATACAAATACAACCTAACATTATAAATTATCGTGATAAAATGAAATTATAAAATAGGAGGCCAGCGAGTTTTTATCACATATAAAATGGTTACGCAAAATAGAGCCCCCATCAAATTAATAATTGGTTCTAACATAATCCTTTTATTGCATGCAGTTGGTGGTAATTATGAACTTCCAAAACAGGATGGATTTCTAATAATTAAACATGATTTTCCAAACTATCAATTCCTATTAATTAACAAACGTCATCTCATGTAGGCACGCATGACCTAATTTCCTTAGCCTTTGCGATTTTTATTTCATTCCAAGACCGATCATCCGAGGTTTGCTTAGGATTATTTTGAACTTTAGTTAATTTTTATATATTAAGAACATCATTTTTCATTATAACTTTAAAGGAAAAAAAGGAGAATTATCTGCTGCACGTACTAATCTGGATTACACGAAAATATGTGTGTGTGTGTGAGAGAGAGAGAGAAGACCTCCAACTACCAATCTCAATATTTTTCTTTAAGCATTTTGACCAAAAACAAAGAATTTTGCAGTCAGGAAATTCCATGAAAATCAATTGGAAAATTGTCATCGTAGCCCCCGTTCCCTCCAGAGAAAAATATATATATGCGGCCCCCAGAAAAAAAAAAATATATATATTTATATAATAATAGAGTAAAGATATTTTTAGAGTGATAAAAAGTAAGATAAAGTAAAATAATTTGAGATAATTTATAAATTCGTAATTCGTGTAATAAAATAAAAATAAATAAATTTTAAAAATGTTCAGAATTTTTCATTGTTTTTCATCCTAAGTTTGTATTTAGGATGATGTAAGGATGATATAATTTTTCAAATTCAATTTCAAAATTATAGTTATAGTCATTTTATTTTAAAGTATTAAGTATCCCGATTAGCCACATCGCATAAATTGCAAGTAGTTCCTTACATTTGCATGGCTTTTAAACCATTAGAAGGCCAGAAATTAATGATATGCAGACATACAATTAAATTCAGCCGACAATGAATACCGTATGATGTTGTAACTATTGACACTAGACATTAATTAAACCAATGTAATATTTTAACAAAGAGGCCGATTGGAGTTTAAAAAAAAATTCAAAATTTAAAAATTTTTTAAAATTTAGAATGTAAAAAGTTGTTTTGAAATGATGGTAATTGAATGTTGTGTTTGATTTTTTAAAATTTAGAATGTAAAAAGTTGTTTTGAAATGATGGTAATTGAATGTTGTGTTTGATTTTTTAAAATTTAGAATGTAAAAAGTTGTTTTGAAATGATGGTAATTGAATGTTTGTGTTTGATTTGATATAAAGTTGTTAAAAATTATATAAAGTGACATGTAACAAAATTTTAATGAAAATTTTTAAAAATTTTTGGAGTTGTGGAACTTTTTGGTATATATGTTGGTCTAATTTTTTCAAAACTCTACCAAAATCCATTAAAATACATTATAATGGTTTATTCCAACAGACTTTGACAAATTTTTTGAAAAAATTGAAATTTTTTAGAGTGTAAAAAAAGTTGAAACTTTCGAAAGTTTTTTAAGATTTTTGAATTTCTTGGAGCTCCAAACATTCCCTATATATATATATATATATGTTAAAAGAAAATAAATTAATATAAATAATAATATTATTCCTTCTATAATTTATATAATTTAATTTTTTAGGTGACATATACAATAACTCACATTTTAATATGGTATCAAAGTTGCATATCCCTTTCTCACTTATGAATCTCTCTTAATTGTACAATTCTTGACTCGTCTGACTCTTCACATGTGAATCTCTCCGCTTAATATAAATTAATTTTAAGCTAGATATTTTAATATGATATCAAATTAATTTTAATTTGGATGTTTTAGGTACTGTTTGGTGTGCTAAAAAGTAAAAAAAAATCTTTGAAAATTTCTAAAAATTATTTATTTTTTATCTCACTGTACGAATTACGAACCCACAACTTATCTCACTTTATCTCAATTTATTTTACTTTTTATCACTCTAAACACACCGTTAATATGGTATTCAACATACATGTAAGTTAAAAACGCCGCCCAATGAGCTGGTTCAGTAACACCAGAGCAGATATATTAGAAGAATATTAGAGAAATTTGTAAAAGTTGTAATATCACAATTTATACCGTAAGTAAAAAATTTAAATTTTGAAAAGATTTAAAAAAAAAATTTGTAAAGATTTAAAAAAGTTTGGAGAGCTCCAAAGTCACAATATAGATAATAAAATTACTCTACCCGTATCAGTTTAAACTTTTGAATGAGATGGGGTAAGATTCTAACCACACTAGCTTAGGATAAAAATTTTATTTATTTTTATGCCGACAGCGTGAAAAAATATACGCAACTACAAATTACAAGGAGAGTCGTGGCCCTAAATGAATGCAAGTTACTTTCAGATTGACTTTAATCAGTTTGGGCTACAATGTATGCAAAAAATTCAAAGTGAAATTGATTGGTTGTGGAAGCTTAGCAGTAACATGGGACTTTTTAGGTGAAGCTGTTTAATGCTGTTTCCGTAGTGCTACACTTCAGCTCTCCGAGGGCTGTTTATCTTTAAGTAATATGAATCTTCTATATATGGAGTTCCTCTTCACCTAGATCCCATATATCTTCTTTGGTAAGCTCCCTCATATCTCGCTCTCTATCTCTCTATCTAAAATGGTACAATCGAAGAAGTTCAGGGGTGTCAGGCAGCGTCACTGGGGATCTTGGGTATCTGAAATTCGGCACCCATTATTGTAAGCTCACCAACTATATACTTAGCCTCATTACAAAATATATATATATACGTGAAAAATTAAAAACCCTCATATATCACACATATGGATTGTTGCAGAGCATATTTTATATAGTAAAATCATTACTGTTTGTTAATTTTTTTTTTTAATTATTTTTGTGTGTGTGTGTGTGTGTTGATTTGGGCAAGGACAGGAAGAGAAGGGTTTGGCTAGGCACATTTGACACAGCAGAAGAGGCAGCCAAAGCCTACGATCAAGCCGCCATTTTGATGAACGGCCGGACTGCAAAGACCAACTTTCCGGTGACCCAGAATTCGGAAGGAGACCCGGAGCCGAGTCACGACGACTCATCCCTGTCGCCGGAGGGCTTATCGGAGACCCTACGAGCCAAGTTCCGAAAATGTAGCAAAGCTCCATCGCCGTCCCTCACGTGCTTGAGGCTCGACACTGAGAATTCCCACATAGGAGTGTGGCAGAAGAAAGCCGGGGCTAGCTCGGATTCGAATTGGGTTATGACGGTTGAGCTCGAGAAGAAGATCGGCGCCGACTCTCAAGAGAGAGCTTTGCCCTCGCTGGAGGACTCGTCGCCGGTATTAATGGGAGGGCCGGAGTTGAGAGCTGATGATGATCAGATGGATGAAGAGGCGAGAATTGCAAATCAAATGATAGAGGAGCTTCTTCAAATGCCTTACAACTAGCTAGGCTAGGTCAATTACAAAGAGCAAAAGTGTAGCTTTGGCACGTGGCTTTTATATTATATATATATATAGCTAGGTTTTTTTTTAGATTTGATTGAAATGATTGTCAAGAAGGAGAGGAATAATGCGCTAGGAAGGAGTTTCTAGAATAGAAGATTTGATAACTACTCTAATAGAATGAAAGGGTCAAGGGTGTGTTTGTAATGATAAAAAAAATTAGATAAAATGAGATAAAATGAAGTAAGTTGTAAGTTTATAATTTGTGCAAGTAAAATAAAAAGTGAATAACTTTTAGGATGTTTTTAAAATTTTTTACTATTTTTAGATTTTATTATCACTTTAAACGAAACTTAAATGTTGTTTTAGTAGTAGAAGGGAAGTATAAAATAAGGAAATTGCTATTTTATTAAAAAAAATTATCTGAAAATGGAATTAAAATCCCGTGGGAATCGCAATTCTATAATATAGACAAACTTTAACATATTAGTATTTTTTAAGTAATTGGCTTAAAATCTTTCATATTATTCCGACTTCTTTTTCTAGTGTAAAATTTTCTTATTAATTAGCTCATAAAATATTAAACTCCTCCCATTTCCAAGTATTTCTCCTTTTTATTTGAATTATTTTAATTTTTCTATATCGTGGTAGCTGTTAAGAATAATGTCCGAGACTTATTTGAGAATATATTGTATTTAACAAAAATTGATGAATAAAATTGTGTTGAGAACATTATATATAAAAATGTGTGTGTGTCCACACGCGTGTGGAATTCCACTGGAATTATTTTCCATTTTAATTCTGGTTGTTGAGTTGCAAAACTCTTTTTCCTGAAAAATTGGGCATTCAAAAGAACATTCTTCTCACTCATGGAAGACTTACCCAGTGTCTTAAAGGCTATCTTCCACTGCTTATATAATTGAAGGGTAGTCTAATCTCCACCACAGTTTTCCCGAATATATATATATATATATATATATGTGTGTGTGTGTGTGTGTTTGTATCAAAATCATTGAAAGTAGATTGTTTTGTCTTTGGGTAAATTACACATATATCTTTCTAATATTTAAGGAGTTATATTAAATCACTTTTCAATATTTAAATATAACATTTACTTTTCTTATTTTTAAAATTATTAACGCTCCTTCTGTTATACTTGTTTCTGACTTCGTTAAATTTTGGGATGTAAAGACAGACACACACACACACCGTATTAGACTCTTCCCTGTCATCATCTCTCTCGCAAACTCTAAGACCCACTTTCCTCCTTGGTCTCCGACAACCAACGCCATCGTCGCTATCATCACCACTTTGATCTCAACAGAAACGGCCACGTTCCAACCAACCACCACCATGATCGTAACCATACACTAGTTTTCCTACGACGAGGTTTAATTGGAGTTTGCCCACCACGACTAGGATGCCGCTCAGATCAACGACAACAGCTTTGGGTTGTACGCAACCGCTATCATTGACACACAGCAAAATTGGTAGCTCAAATTCCTCTACGACCCACTGATTTCTACTTCAACTAGCTCAAATGAAATTGGGTCTGATTTTCACACTAGTAATCTGCAGAAATGGTTATACATCACAAGGGGGAGACTCAAGATTTGGGTTCACATTTCTACTTCAACTAGCTCAAATGAAATTGGGACTGATTTTCACACTAGTAATCTGCAGAAATGGTTTGTATATCACAAGGGGGAGACTCAAAATTTGGGTTCACCCTAGTAACCAAAGGGTTTAAAAAAATTAAACTGAATTATAAAAATTTAGATTAAATAAAAAGTTTAAAGTAAGATTGATTGAGTTTAAAAAAAAAAATTTAAGTTACCTAAATTTAAAAAAAAAAAATTTGATGAAGCTACAGGCTATAATTTAAGAGAACCCAAGGCTACGTCCACCGCTGTTAACATCACTATGTTGTTTTTTTCATCTCGGTTTTGTGATTTAGATTCTTTAAGATGGGTGTCACCAACGGTGGTTGAGGATCGAGTGTCGTCATCATCTTTAACTTTATAAAGAGAGAAAGAATGATCATCAAATCACAAATTCAAATCAACCACATCTGCAATTGTTTCCCTTTGGGAGGCCTTTCGGTTTGAGAACACCTTATAAGAACAATGATGGGTCCAGTTGCAAAGGGTCTTTTACGTACATGTCTTCCAATTTTCCGAAACATTTAAGGGCTTAGATTTGTTCTCTTCTATTTATTCTTCATTGTTTTTATTGCTAATGGATTAATCCGAAGATGCTATATATGCGTTTGAAGATGAGATATATGTTTTCAAGGGTATTGTGTTATGGGTGTGTGTAGTGTATTTACGTGTAAATATATATATGTCTTTATATGTATTAATGTCCTAGGAATTTTGCAGGGAAAACTGATGAAACAATGGGAATGCAATAGTGATTGTGTAACCCAAAAAAAAAAAAAATCGTTTAATTTCTTTTTTAACTTTGATTTTTTCTGTTAAATGTTAATAACTCATTGTAACAATAAACACTTTTAGCGACTAAAAATTATGTCGCTAAAAGTTACATTTTAGTCGCTAAAACTTTTGCCTATAAAATGTAACTTGGTTGTCAATTGGTCAGTAAAACTAGTCATGGAAGATATTGGCGACTAAAAATATATTTGGTTGGTAAAAATATGATCTTCATCAACCAAATTTTGATTGTTAAAAGGTAGGCTTTTGCTTTAAGCTTGGTCAGCTACAAGCCCGGTGGGCTCATGACACGTAGGATCATGACCATTTCGATTCCCACAAACGATGCCAATTGATAATGATTTATATTCGTCCACACATCGTAGGCCCTCCTAACATACATTGTTTGCTTTGGGTTTGATCAGCTGCTTTCCAAGTGGTTAGCCATCCTAGTATTGCTTCCACTAGAACACGCTTAACCCTAGAGTTTTCACTAAATCCAGTATCCTCACGATTTTAAAACATGTCATACTAAGAAAAGAGGTAGAGACGCTTATAAGTTACCTGAATCCTTAACTCATTTCTGATGTCAAACCGTGTACAGACAAAAATGAATCATCATCAGTTAGTATCGTCTGTGGGAATCGAAAGAATCACGAGCTCGCCATTCCCAATCTCTCAATCCTCAACAGGGTTGCTCTGATGATACCCCAATTGCCCCACATCGGAAAAAAGTTAAGGATTGAAGTAGCTTAAAAGTGTCTCTACCTCTCTCCCTAACATGATGTGTTTTAAAGTTGTGAAGGCACTGTATTCAGCGGGAACTACAGGGTTAAACATATTCCAATGGGAGCAATATTAGAATGGGTGACCTCCTGGGAACCAGCTAACTAAAGTCAAAGCGAATAATATGTAGCAGGAGGGCTTATGATATGCAGACGAAAATAGATCATCATCAGCTATAAAAATATTACGCTCCAATTTGATCAAACCAAAGTTTATAATAAGGTAGCTCCAGATTTTGAAAATATAAGAGTGAATTAATGGCCAAGAGTTATTTAATTTCTTCTATCATAATTTATTTTGATATATGATGCTTTTATTTGAAAAATAATAGGCTTAGACTTTGCTTATTTTATTTTATTTTTTAAATATTAAGTCATAACAATATATATGACCCATAATCTCATTTGATTATTAAAAAAAAAAAAACATGTTTGACTCGATTTCTTCTGAAAATTCATTTCAAAAATCACCAAATTATGATTAAAAACTGCCCATAGCCATCATCCTATACATTTTTCAATTAAAAAATGAAGAAATATGCTCTACATTTTTTATCTTTTTCGTTTATGAAAAGAAAACATATTTTTGTATTTCTTTTATTTCATTTTTTCTTTCTTCAAAAATTAAAAATCAGTAAATAATTTTTTGTACGCACAAATATTGTGAAATTAAATCAAAATAAATATTAAATAAAAAATTATTTAGTGGTTATCAGGGGATAAATGTATGAAAAAGAATGGCAACTAAAACTTACGCCAAACATTTTTTTCTTTGATTGGGCTTAAGATAATGTCATAATAGAATTAACAAGTTTGGCCCATGTGGATTGCCAAACACCAATAGGTCCATAACAAGGTTGGACTTGACTTTGAATTGGGCTCTGGCCCATAGCAAAACTTACTTACACCACTTTTTCATAATTATTTTTGGGGGGGGGGGTGTGGTCGGAGGAAGAATTATCCAACTAATTATGTATAATATTTCTCCCTTACTTATATATATATTTATATATATATATATTTCTTTTGTTGTTGAAAAAATTCAAACTAAATAAATGTTCACTTTTGTCTTTTGTGCAGTGATCACTTTCCTTCAAAATCTTCTAATCCAAACATGGAACAGAGGGACAGAACATAAGTGTGCTTGTTTAGGGACGTGGAATTTTAGACCAGATATGTCATCTATAGTTCCATAAGTCTCTTGTTTGATAATTATTTCCTATCATAGTTTTTATTAAATAACATCTCTTATCTTAATTTATATCATATTAACCAAACAATTAAGAAATAATTTCATATAAATAGTCAATTTTATATATATTTAATCTCATATATCATCTCATAATATTATTTACTTTCCAACTAAACATGGCCATAGAGAATAAGATCAATCTTTACTAATAATATCAGAGAAAATTTGACCTGCAGAGTATATTGTACATCCAACAAATATACTATTAAGGGAAAAAATGACAATCTTAAATATTCTTTAAAACTTTAAATTATTTAAAAAAAAAGGTTAATAATACAACACACTTAATATATAATTATATATACTTTTTTCTGGAGGGACGGTGTTGTTCATTGAAGTACACTTTTTCATCAATCATTATGAGGGCATTTGAAGTTTTAAAAAAATTTAAAAAAATTAAAAATTAATGTTGAAATAATATAAAAAGTAACACGTGGTGAAATTTAATTGAAAAAAATTAAAAATTTTTATTAGTTTTTTGAAGTTTATTGAAAAATTTTGGGGCTCCAAATAGAGCATGTATCACATTCGTAATTCTTATTCATGGAATGGTAAAAGAACTGATTATTTGAAATATGTTTTCAAAACTTTCAAGCTAATTAAGATATTTGTGTTTAATTAAGTGTGAAAGAACTTTACCATTGGCTTCACCGAGTTTTACCAAACTTGCATATTTTCTTATTAGAATTAGGGACACAAATGTGACCGAGTCATTCATTCAAGAGCAAATATAGACTTGGCTCGACTAGCTAGTTTATTTAATAAACGAATCGAGCTTCAACAAAAAAAATTAAAAGAGTCGCGTTTCAACATTACTCGACTTGACTCGTTTGGTATTTATGTATATAATTAAATAATACACATTCAAAATATAACATTTTAATTATTTCCTATTTATGTTATGATGTATTTTTCATTTTAGAATCAGCATTATAATTTATTTAATCATTTAATAATTATTATTTAAACTATCATTTTTACAATACAAAATTTATATTTAAACTATTGTACTACTCAATGCAATAAATCTAAAATTTATTGATAATACTGTAGTA
The DNA here is from genome assembly GCA_019916065.1 of Vitellaria paradoxa. Classification (NCBI taxonomy): domain Eukaryota; kingdom Viridiplantae; phylum Streptophyta; class Magnoliopsida; order Ericales; family Sapotaceae; genus Vitellaria; species Vitellaria paradoxa. Next base: position 33,091,069 of record CM034241.1, on the reverse strand, counting down.
ATTTATTGAAATATCATAAATAGTGCACTAGTAAATTATATTTATTTTTCTAATATTAGATTATAAATATTATAAAAAATGTTACATTCAAGTAGCACTACAAATAAATATTTCCGTTTATAAACAACTCAAACTTAGCTCGCCAAAAAATTCAGGCTCGACCTCATTCAGTTAGTTAACGAGTTGAACTTAAATATAAATTTAAACTCGTTTACAATTGAATGGATTTGAATAGAGCAGAACTTAACTCGGTTCATTTGCACTTCTAATTATAATAATATAAATATAGGTTACAAGAAAAATAAATACAAATACATAAATTGATGCAAAAAAAAAAACTAAACCAGTATTCATGAAATTATGGTTCTATTTGGAGTAACAAGAAATTCTGAAAAAGGGTAAAAAATTTTAAAAAACTTTAAAAGTTATTCACTTTTTATCTCTCTGTACAAATCACGAACTTACAACTTATCTCACTTTGCAGGCCTTTGATAGCAAAATTTTTAGTAAAAAATTATCAATTTTTGATTTTTGAGTATTTGATAAACCACTAACTTTTGTCACTTTTTTACTCTACTGTAGTAACTTATTAACTCAAAAGTTACTAAAAATTGTTAAAAATTACTAAAAATCACAAAAAAATGTCAAAAATTACTAAAAAATGCCAAAAGTTATCAAAAACTTTACTAAATATCCAAAACTCGCAAGAGAATGCTAAAAAATACTATTTGTTTCACCAATTGTACCAAAAATTACAACTAACAACTTTTATCTAAAAAATATAAAAAATTACTAAAAATTATGCCTCTAAATGCCAATTTTATCTCATTTTATATCATTGCAAAGGCACTATATTTGAAATATGAAGTGACAAGAAACTACGAAGTTGTGATCTACAATAGAACTGTACGGAAGAAAAAACACAGCAAAAAGATTGAGGAAAACGCTAAATACAACATTGAACGTATATTTCTACGGCATTTCCTCCTTGCATGGACATTGATGTCAAAGAAGCATTGTGATCGAAACCTTTAATCATTGTTTAGTATATATCCTATGTTGCATGCTTTAATTGTTAATTAATTAATTAATTTTTTTTTTATTTTTAACTTGTTCACGGGGCAAAAGAGTCAAAAAAGAAAAAGGCAATCTAAAATTTCAAATTTATATAAGATTTGCTGAAGTTGATTCAAAGCACCTTTCGGAACAACCGCCTTTAGAATATATTAATTTTAATATATGAAGGGTGGCATGCAGTGGCATAAAGGAACACATTTCGAATATGCCACCATATGCCAGTGTTTAATTACCTATCCTTCTTCCACACGCCTTCAACTTGTAAATATTATTTTATATGGGTATCTTCGCAAGAACACCAGCTTCTATTAGAGAATATTTATTTGTGGCAATTTTTTTTTTATATCACATATATTTTTAATTTTTACCAACTTTAACTTTTTTTCAATTTTTTTTTTTACTTTTTACAAATTTTTACTAAACACTTAACCAAAAACTAACATGATACGTGTTGCATCTTGATGAAAAATTACAAATTTCTGTGCCAAACAACCTTTAGTTGCTAAAAAGAGGGAAAAAAAAAAAGTAGAACTTTTAGGAATTTAAAAAAAAAGTAAAATTTAAACTTTTAGGGATTTTTAATAATTTTTTTGATTATTTAGTAAAAAACTAGAGAAATTTCTTAACAACGTTTAGCGACTTTTAATTGTTTGGTAAAAGTTAGATAAATTTTTAGTAGCTTTTTGTGGTGTTATCAAACACCAAAAAATAAAATTGCCAAAAATTCTTTCTGTTTTACAACGGAACAGGACCTTACTTAAGGAAAAAAAAAACATGAACTTAAATTTTATTTTAATATGTAATTATTATTATTTTTAATATTTAATTATTACTTAATAAAAATATTTCTAACCTAATAAAAATTATGTTAATAATAAATTATTAATTTAATTATAATAAAAATAAATTTAATATGTAATTATTATCAATTAAAATATAATTTTATTTAATAAAACAAATTATTTTAATCATAAATTATTATTTTATTTTAATAAAATAAATCATTATAATATGTTATTTATTAAAATAATTTTAGTTTAATAAAAATTTTTGAATAAAATAATTTATTTTAATATGATGCAAAAAATGGATAAATTATTAAAATTAACATAATATTTATAAAAGAAAAACGGGAGTGAAAAATATGACTTATTTTGTCCTTTTTTTTTTGTAAAAATAATTTATTAAATAAGTTTTTATTTTTAATTTTTAAAAATTTATAAACATAAATAAGATATAACAAATCCAAACGTGATCAAACCTGGCTTTTTAACGCACTATCACCACCCTTAGCTCCGTAGTACAACAGGCATCGGGGAAAACAAAATGCTCTGCAAAAAAAAAGTTAGGCATGGCAATAAAGCTATAAGACCCCCAAAAAAAAAATTGAAAATAAAAATAAAAACCTCATGGCTTTTACTCTTGCACATGCAAATGTTAATTTTGATAAATAAACATATATAAGTCCCATCCATATCAATTATTTTTATATATATTATCATGCGTTACATGTCCAAAGTTATCTTATTTTAAAAAGTTATATATCTAACTCAGTCGTTTGTGTGTATATATATATTTTAAGTAGTTAAGTTATAAGCACTTAGTTTGTTTAAATTATGTAACCATGTTTCTTGATATTACAGAATAAAATAATAATTACATTTTCGATTATAGACATCACACTGACAAATCTCTCAGTAGAAGAGAAGAGAAAAAAATATTCCATTCATTCATTCTTACAAGTACGAGGAATAACATTCTAAATATATTTATATATATAATTCGAATCTTTGAAAATGAATGTTAAGACTATTTTTCATACAAAAGTTTACTTAGGACGAGTTAGGAGTGAGATAAAGTGAAAAAAATTGAGAGTTCATAATGCGTGCAGTGAAAGAAAAAAGTTGATGTGATATAAAGTTAACAGAAATTTATAAAATTTTTTAGAATTTGTTTCCAAACGGGGCCTACGAACTCAATCAATACCACACACTTCCAAAATTATCAAATTTTTTCTTAACTTTTCAAATAATTAAAAAAATGTTGCTTTATTTTGAAGAATGCCAAGTAATTAAACTTTTAACGTGAATGAAATCGAAAAATGCCATGTGCATAGAAGAGGACAATAATATAACGACGAAGAAGACAAAAGAGAACTTACTCTTTTATTTTTTTTTTATTTTTTTAAGCCATCGAATTAAATCGGAAAGGGTGGAAAATTTGAAGGACAATGGAAGAGAAAATATGTATAAATAAAAGAATATTCTCAACTCCAAACACCAACTTTTAAGGATATGCCAAAATAGATCCGAATCTTCCGCCGAAAATGGGTATAACGTATGAAGTCGGTCTAATAAAACATTCGATGCTGGGGCGTTAGCTAGTGTAAATTTTAGTATTTTTTAGTAATTTTTATTCAAAAGTTATTAATTATAATTTTTGGTGTGTTTGATGAAAAAAGTTATAATTTTTAGTAATTTTTTTGTAACTTTTGAATGTTTGGTAAAATTTTTGACAATATTTAGTAATTTTTAACACCTTTTGAGTGTTTGGTAAAATTTTTAATAAATTTAACAACTTTTTGTGTGTTTGATGAAACTTTAAATAGAACAAATTATTATGGCAGAGTAAAAAAGTGACAAAAGTTGAGGTTTTACTAAAAGCTCAACTTATAACTTTTGGTAGATTTTTACACTTTTGTGTGCTGCCAAACAGGACCGCTGTCCGCTTAATAAATTACGTTCCAATTTTGCCATTGCATTCACCTAATCAGTTGCAGGACGGAACCACGTTATGATTGTAGGGCGCCATAGCCCCCTGAAAAAATACATACATATATTATATGTATATTTTATACAATGAAAGGGTGGCCTAGTAGTGAAATTTTCTACGAATTGACCCCCTTACTCAAGTTGGCCCTCTTAGTTAAGTTGCCCCCCTTAATTAAGTTCTTGGTTTTTGTCCTTGATCGGTTGTCATAGTAAGGGGTGGTTTTAGTTGAGCAAAATTTATCAACTTTTATTAATTTTTTTATATTTTTTCAATCAAATTTTATCACATATCACTTTTATATTAAAATTTTATATTTTATTATATTTTGTAATTAAATTTTTACAAACCAAACATTCCCTACAAGTGTCACGCATATTCCAGATGCCTTGGAATTATGCTCATCTTCCTCTAATAAATTTTGAAAATAAAAAATTATGCTTCGGCTTGGCTCAAGCCCATATCTTCATCTCTTAGCCGCTAATATGAAAATTAACATCAAGCCTCTTTTAGAGGGGTAACACCCCCAAAAAAAAAAAAAAAAGGGGTAAAACATTTATTAGAATTAATATTTTTCTTAGAGAATAATATTTATTTTTTCGCCACGGGTTTTTCGATTATTTACTAGGGAGCTCGAATTTGAGTTATTAGCATAAAATATTTTCTTATATCTTTAAACATAAGATGTCGGAAATTTATTATATGCTTAACCAAAAAAAAATGTTAATTGTATTAATTTCCACGTGATCATTTATTGAACATTTAATTAATTTTAAAATAGTTGCTTTGTTTAATTTACAATATGTAATTGAAACAAATACTGGGAACACACATTATATAGATGATTAATAAAAAAATTGTTTAATTATATAATTAGTTATTTTAACTCCAATATATTTTTATTATTGAAACCATCGATTTAAAGTTAAAGTTTAATTTTAAATTTTAATTTATTATTATTATTATTAGGAAGGGAAAATATTAGTGGCTAATTTTTTAGATTTTTGTTAATTTAATATTTTTGTTCGTCATGATTTAAAATAAGTTTAAAATGTAAGAGAATGAATTTGATCATTTAAGAAAAAAAAATAAAAAGTTAAGGTACTATTTGGTACACCAGTTTTAAGATTATTTTTTAGTTTGTATTTTTTAAAATAAGAAAAATAGTTTAAAATGTATTTGGTCACTTGTGCTTTCAAAATCTATTTTAGAAAATAGAAAATGAATTTTCACATAAAATGTAAAATTGTGAAAATTCGTTTTAAGTGTTTTTAACTCAAAATAAAGAAAATCTCAAAGTGCAAAAAATAAAAAATATCAAATCAAATGCATTTTTCTGTTTTTCTTATTTTAGAATTTTAAAAACATAAAACACATCAAATAAAAAATAAAAAATAGAAATACAAACCAAAACCTACCTAATTAATTAACTAGAAACGCACTTTTCTTAAATTTAGCCCAAAATGTATTATTTTAAGAAAATTATGGCTCATTTGGTTTATTTTTATATTTTTTATTTTCTATTTTCTGTTTTGAATTTATTTTTCATTTTACGCTTTTAAAAACAAAGAAAAAGCTAAAAACGCATTTGGTCACTTGTATTTTTAAAATTTATTTTAAAAACGAAAAATAAAATTACATATAAAATGAAAAATGACAAAAATTCATTTTGAGCGTTTTTAATTCTAAATAAGGAAATTTCAAAACAATAAAAACAATGCTTTTTCTGTTTATTTATTTTAAAATTTTTAAAATATAAAATGAAAATACAAAACACAAAACAGAAAAATAAACCAAATGCCATCTTAATTTAAGATGATCACAAGAGACTTCATCAAATAAGAGAACCAAATTAGATGTGTTACCCGTATATAGTGTTTGAATCCAAAATCTCTCTAGATATGGATATGATAATTGATCCAAAAATTATTAGATTTAAAAAAAAAAAAAGAAAGAAAAAGAAGATGAAAGATTGGGGGCCAATTAAAATGGATTCTAAAATTGGTCATTGAAAAAGTATATGATGGGGTTGGTTAACAAGAAATGGATATTCAAGTCCTAGGATCTATTTTTGCAGTGGGTCAACCTTAACATATTCGACCGATAGTTTATGTTCCTAAAGTTGCTACTCAATTTGAGTCTACATCTTCACAATATCCACAATATCAATATTCATATTATTTGAGTCTTTCCGATCCTGTTTGTTCAAATTTATTCTAAACTTGTAAAATACTTTGAATTATTTAATGGTCAATTTTTAAAAGTAAATAATTATAATTTAATGTAATTTATAAAATGATATAATTAAAAATATGTCCTATAATAAAACAAACACTCTGCGCCTATTTTGTGTTAAAATTGTTAAAAGTTATTGAAAATAACTGTTTAATTCAATTATACAAGTTTAGCTTAAACGTATTTCAAAACCTTGTTAAATTTTTAAAAGGGGATATTTGGTGCGACAAAAAATTACGAAAAGTAATGAAAAATATGATTTTGGTTATTTTTTAGCGTTTGATAAGCAAGTACCAAACCACATTTTTCAGAGGTGAATAATTAAATTTTTTTTTTTAAATTGTCCGAACAATTTTTTGGATTCGTCGAAATAATTTTATTTCAGAATTTATTGAAAGATGTGAAAATGTTCTGGATTTATAAAAAAATTATTAGAGTTTCTAAAATATTTATTAAGATTTGTAAAAAAATTATTGGAATACGTAAATATATATGAATTTAAAGTTATTTTACTAAGTACGAAAAAGCATAAAGTGTGTTAGGAAATTTAAAAGTTTTTAAAATTTTTTAACAATTCTTGTCACACCAAACGGATCTTTAATTAGGTAATCCGAAAAATACAAGAAGGTAAAAAAAGTGCAAGAATGTATTGTGAAAGAAGATGAACGGCTGATAGCGGAAAGCACCAAGGGTGAGTTTGATTTGTAAATAAATTTTAAAAATTTTTGTTAATTTTATATCACATTAATTTTTTTTTTCACTACACATATTACGAACTCTTAATTTATGACAATTTATCTTATTTTATATTACTCCAACTGACCCCAAATAGCTCTCCAAGAAAATCAACTTATTTTGGGTTCGTTGGGAACTTAAAAAGAAATTAAAAAACTTTAAAAATTTTAAATTACTTCAATTAAATTTATCAATTTTACAGTGGATCAACTCCACCTCTTTATCAGTTTTGGTATTTGGAAAGTATACTAGGGCCCACGTAAGAAGGAACCCGCGGTTCCGCAGCCTTCCGCAACTGCTCCGTCTCAGCGCCCAACTTCCCGACAAGTCACCGACACCACGTGGCAGCTCGAAATCACACGAATTATAAAATAAATAAATAAATAATTTTTTCAGTCCGTGAAATGGAATAAAACCAAGAGATATGCCGCTACAGGGAAAAAACAAAGAATATTCGGCCTCGGATATTCTCCGGTCCCACTCTTTATCACTCGTCCCACATTCCCTCTCTCTCCCTCCCTCCCTCCCCCCGCTCCGCCTCTCCATTTTCTCTCTCATCAATTTTCCTTCATCACTTTCCCGCACTCTCCCTCACTTTCCTTCTCAGCTTCTTGTTTCCGTACACAGGGAATTCCTCTATGAAGTTCGGAAAGAGTCTGGGCAGCCAGATCGAGGAGACTCTGCCGGAGTGGCGAGACAAGTTCCTTTCGTACAAGGAGTTGAAGAAGCGCCTCAAGATGATCGAGCCCAAAAGCGGTGAAAATAGGGCCGCCAAGCGCCCCAGGTTGGCCCCCGCGGGTGAATGCACCGACGTAGCCGGAGAGGAGGAGTCTCCGGCGGCGGCGACCGGCATGACAAAGGAGGAGAACGATTTCGTCGAGTTGCTGGAGCGCGAGGTCGACAAATTCAACACCTTCTTTGTTGAGAAAGAGGAGGAATACATCATCAGCTTAAAGGTATCTATTAACTGATCCCTAATTCACCGGAATGCATACGTAACAAGGACGTCATTATAGGATATACTATGCTATATTCGTATTTACTATTCTTCATGATTTTACTCGTTAACGATTAGTGTTCCGAGTTTTCTGCTAACTTGAGCCTCAGATTCACGATTGGTTGTTCACTGCGCACCTAATACTCTGTTCCGTATTGAGACCTGGCTGGCAACGCTGTGATTGTGTTTGAAGTGATAAAAGTAAAACAAACTAATATGAAATATGAAACGAGATAAGTTATGAATTCGTAATTTATGCAGTGAAATAGAAATAAATAATTTTTAAAAAATTTCAAAAACTTTTAAAGAATTACAACCAAACTGAGCCTCTATATATATATATATATATATATGCTAAAATGTGCCGAGTTGTTACCTTTGAAAGTTTGAATGATGCATGCTTGATCAATGAATTCCTTCCTGTACATGTTCTATTGCCCTTTTTTTTTTTTTTTAAATTAATATCATCAACTGAACTAAAATTGGTAAATTATTAAAAAAGTATTAGCTGATAATTTCACAGTAATAGGTCGTCCTGAAAATATGCCCAATAATTGTTTTTCGCAATTTCATGTTTGCGTGAAGATAATTTATTGCAGACACATATTAGTCAGGATTTCAATATTTTGTCTAGGCAAAAATATAAAATATTAGAGGGAGTTCGGTGCACCAGACTTGCGCTTAGATGGGATTTTTGGGAAGAAGTAATATATTAAACCCACGTCCTCCGGATTGCAAATGATATATATATATATATGTATGTATGTATGTATCCTCTGTGTGACTGTTGCATGGCATGACTATCCATACTCCGTTACAAATAATCTTTGAATCTTGGCGCTAGATGCCAAGATATAGTCGTATATGACCATACCGGTGATTTTGTTTTGGCAGTATATACATGACTAACGATATTTACACTCTTTCATTATTTTTTTTTAGTTCATAATACTCTTTTTTATTACTGAGTGGCGGGAATTAATAGAGAAATACAAATATTATCAACTTATGTGTATACCATTGTTCATATGTGAGTATAAGTCAACCTTAGTAATTTTAGCACTTGTGAACCCAATCTGTAATTTTTTTTTCTTTACTGCTTTTATCAGGATGAGGGCAGGGAGTTAGGCTGGAAATTTGTGTTTTGGCACACTTGTTCTACTTTCATTCAAGTTTTTGATGTTTCATTTTTTTTTTTTAACCCATGGGTAGATTTTTAAACTCCATCGTCACCCAGACCATAGAAGAAGACCTCTAAATTGTGTATCTTGTTTTGTGTTCGCATACCGACAAAAATCTGGCATATGATGGTTGAATATACACTTATTGTCGCTATCTATCGTAGCATTTTGTTGCGCGTTTGAGAAAAAAAAATTTAGACATCTTAGTGCACCCACAACAGTTCCCTGCCCTTTTTTGAATTGACTCAACCGAAGAATTTTTTGACTTTTCTCTACTGCATTTAAGTGGTGACGTAGTCGGCCCACCTCCTTTTTGTCAGGGCGGGTCGGACCGGATCAGGGAAACCCGGCCTTGACCCGTTCCTTTAATTTTTTAAATATTTTAAATGGGTAGGTTGGGGGCAGTGCCGAGGCCAGGGTATGGATCGGGTTAAGGTGGCTCAAGTTTTGATCCGGGTTACTTGTATCGGGTCAGTACAGACCCTTGGAAGGAGAGTGGGATAGTCGACCCAACCTAAGTACTTCATTATATTTAGATAATCATTCTCAAATCTTTCTTTATTATTGAGGTAAGAAAAACAATTAACAATGTGAGAATTATTTAATTAATCAGACTGAGGAGTCTAATATGATATATGGCCCAAAAAAAGGGAGGGCACTTTCCTTATTTTTGGGAGTTCCCTTGGTTAGGAACCTGTTGGGATGCCCTTGTAGCTTTGTATGTTGGGGCGGTTTTGTATGGCTGGTAGTGGTTATGATTTTGGCATGAGTATTACTAAATAACCAAAATTTCTACTTAGAATTTTAAACTAAAAATAACATGGACTGATTGTGGGTCTAACATTTTGAAAGAATTAAATAATGCTCTTTTCTTACAATAATACCACCGTTCATCATTCTTATTTCTTTTTTTTTTGGTAAACATGTTTGGTAGAATAGCTTTTCCTTTTTAGCATTTTGGGAGGCCAACAACCTGGGTTACTTTGGTTTAAGATTGGGAAAGTGTCTAATTTTTTTTTTTTTTTTTTCCCTTCTTCCATTTGGTGGTTTGGTACAGGACTTGCAAGATAGAGTTGCAAAGGCCAAAGATTCTAGCGAAGAAATGATAAAAATAAGGAGGGAGATTGTGGACTTCCATGGAGAGATGGTTTTGTTGGAGAATTACAGTGCACTTAACTATACAGGTAAAAAAAATCTTGGCCATTTTGAAGTCCTTTGGTAGCTGCAAAACTGAAAGGATCGTATATGTTTGTTCTTCTTTAAATTCCCCAACTGATACAGTTTTACATTAATGTGCACGTCACAGGATTAGTAAAGATACTTAAGAAGTATGACAAAAGAACTGGTGCTCTTCTTCGCTCCCCTTTTATTCAAAAGGTTCTGAAAGAGCCCTTCTTCACCACCGACTTACTTTACAAGCTTGTAAAGGAGTGTGAGACTCTTCTCGATCGCCTCTTCCCCGTACATGAACTCCCAGTTTCGACCGAGGCAACCGACGGGGATGAACCATCAACTTCTACCCCTACCAAGAACAAAGATGGCCTCCTTGAAGTCCCCAAAGAACTGTCAGAGATCAAGGATATGAAGAGCTTGTGCATGAAGAGAACCATCTCGGCATTGCGGGTTTTGAAAGAAATTAGGAGTAAAAGCTCAACTGTTAGCGCCTTCTCCCTGCCGCCAGTCCAGTTTAGTGGATTAGAGGATATATGGAATCAAATTCCTGCGGTCGAACAAGTAGCAAAATAGTTAGATTTTGTCAAGAGGAAAATTGGAAACTGGGTTCGCATTGTGTGGTTATTTTTAATTTTTCTTTTTCTTTCTTTTCTTTTGGCTCACGTGTATTTATCACGCATGAATTAGACACCAACACGGCGTAAAACGAATACTTTCAGCGCAGTGGCTTCGATTACAAGTTCATATAAACCTTAATCTAAAATTTTCAGCTCCGTGGCTTCAACTGTGAATCTTGATTTTAATTGTCTTGTTTGAATGCATGAATATGGGGGCTGGGTTCAGTAAATTACAAATGAATTTCCTTGGGTGTTGTTGTTGTTGATTATTTAATTCATATCGAATCATCAAGAAAATAAATTAATGCGGAAGCGTACCTGAATCCATTAATGTAATTTTGTGGTTCTTGACCTTCCAAGCCAATACGTAAGTTTATTTTCTTAATTCTCTCTGACGATGGGATCTCAGATTGATTAGAAAACTTTTACGTATAACCTGGGGACCATAACCTATTTATAATAACTGTAGAAACCATACTTCTATTCGGCCCATCATAAAATAGAAATATGGGTTTAGGTATCTACACATTAAAGGCCCATACAAAATTGAGATGTTATAAAGCCCAAAACCTTAAAACCTTAACAGATCACTTTAAATGGGCTTAATCTTTATGATAGCCTATAACACACAAATAATATATTTGGCCCACAATTAATTATTTTCCAATAATCTCCCACTTGGGCCAGATATGTTAGCTTGTGTATTATAAAATTAACCTTATGAGCTCAAAATTTGCTATCATTATCAAACATTTCTATGCAATCTGGTCCATGAATTATATCAATATAGGATTAAAGTGGCTTTCGTTATATGTATCATAACTAAACCCATCAATAGTCACATATATCAATACAATCAACGACATAGATCAAGTATGGATGTGTAGCATGGAAATTACATGTAATGTGATCTAAACATGCCTATTTCCAATTGGTCCTACTTTATTCTTTAGTGAGATCACAACAAATACATTCAGAGTGCAAATAAACCAAATATCTTATTCTGCAGAAAATAAATCCATAAAATGTGTCTACAACTAAAAAGTATCCAAATACAAACTCCCACTAAACCAACATATCATCAAATGATACAACACCCATATGAGCTACATGCTCATGAAAGACCTTGGGTGGTAAGCCTTTAGTGAGCGGATCCGCGATCACAGAGTTTGTGCCAATATGCTCTATAGACATCTGACCACTCTGAACTCTTTCCTTAACAACTAGGAACTTAATGTCTATGTGTTTAGACTTCGAAGAGCTCCTATTGTTATTAGAATATAGCACAGCTGACTTATTGTCACAGAATAACTTTAATGGTCTTTCAACACTATCCAAAATTCGCAGCCCAGTGACAAAATTTCGCAGCCATATTCCATGATTAGATGCCTCATTACAAGGTATGAACTCTGCTGCCATAGTGGAAGAAGCTATGAGTGTCTGCTTGGCACTCTTCCAGGATATAGCTCCTCCAACCAGCAAGTAGATGTAACCTGATGTGGATCTTCTACTATCTTGGCATCCAGCAAAATCGGAATCAGAAAACCCAATGATTTCCAACTGATCCGATTTCTTATAAGTGAGCATGTAATCCTTTATTCTCTGCAAGTACCTCAAAACTCATTTGGCTGCTTTCCAATAATCCATCCCAGGATTGCTTAAATATCTGCTTAACATTCCAACAATGAATGCTATGTCTGGACGTGTACAAACTTGAGCATACATTAGACTTCCAACAATTGAAGCGTAAGGAATCTTATGCATCTCCTTAACTTCAAGGTCATTTTTAGGGCATTGATTGAGACTAAATTTGTCTCCCTTAGCGACAGGGGTGTTACCTGGTTTACAATCTTGCATGCCAAACCTTTTAAGTACCTTATCGATATAGGCCTTTTGTGATAATCCAAGAATACCCCGAGAGCGATCTCGATGTATCTGAATCCCTAATACAAAAGATGCATCACCAAGATCTTCCATCTCAAAATTCTTTGATAGAAATCTCTTGGTTTCATGCAACATGCCTATATCATTTGTGGCAAGCAATATGTCATTAACATATAAAACCAGTAAAATATACTTACTCCCACTGAACTTGTGATACATACAATCATCCACAGCATTTACCTCAAAGCCGAACGAGATAATTACTTGGTGAAATTTGTAGTACCACTGACGGGAAGCTTGTTTGAGTCCATAGATGGATTTCTTTAATTTGCAAACCATATTCTTTGAGTCTCCCGACACAAAGTTTTCTGGTTGCACCATATAGATCGTTTCATTAATGTCACCATTAAGAAACGTCGTCTTAACATCCATCTGATGTAACTCAAGATCAAAATGTGCAACAAGCGCCATAATGGTTCTGAAAGAGTCTTTCGTAGAAACCGGAGAGAAAGTCTCTTTGAAGTCGATGCCTTCCTTCTGGGTAAAGCCTTTTGCTACAAGACGAGCCTTATATCTTTCCACATTATCATTCGAATCCCTTTTGGTTTTAAATATCCATTTACAACCAATGGGTTTCGCACCTTCTGGTAATGGGACAAGATCCCAAACTTTATTGTCTTGCATAGACTTATACTCTTCATTCATGGCATCAATCCACTGTTGAGGGTTAGAACCCTGCATGGCCTGATGAAAGTTGATTGGATCATCTTCCACCATTCCAATATCTTCCTCACGTTCTTTGAGAAATACTACATAATCATCTGGAATAGCACTTCTCTTTTCTCTCATGGATCTCCTTAGTTCTTGAGGTTGTTGATTTTGTTCTTCTGGAATAATTACCTCATTCTGGAATGGGGGGTTGTTCAACATTGTCTTGTTGAGGTTCCTGATTTCCTTCTTGATCAATGACAGGTATAGAAGCTTGCACATTATCATAAAGGATAGTAGGAATCGAAACCAATTCCTCCTCAAAGGCAATATCTCTAACCTTATTTATCCTCCCAAAATCAACATCCTCAAAATATGTTGCAGTTCCCGTTTCAAAAATTGACCTAAGTGTGGGATCATAAAATTTGTAGCCCCTTGATCGCTCAGAGTAACTAATAAAGTAACTGCTCACTGTTTTGGAGTCCAATTTATTTTCATGTGGCCTATAAGGCCTTGCCTCAGTTGGGCATCCCCAAATGTGAAAATGCTTCAAACTATGCTTTTTACCTGTCCAAAGCTCATAAGGTGTTTTGGCAGTTGCTTTAGTGGGTACTCTATTAAGAATGGAAGCTGCAGTCTTAAGTGCTTCTCCCCAAAGTGATTCTGGTGAGGTAGAATGACTAATCATACTCCTTACCATGTCTTTTAGAGTTCTGTTTCGTCTCTCAGCTACACCATTCATGCTAAGGGATCCTGGCATGATGTACTGTGGGACGATTCCACACTCCTCTAGGAATTTAGCAAATGGTCCTGGACGTTGTTCTCCTCAACCATCATATCTACCGTAGTACTCACCACCACGATCAGATTTGACGTTCTTAATTTTTTTGTTGAGTTGATTCTCAACTTCAGCTTTAAAAGCCTTGAACACGTCCAATGACTGAGACTTCTCATGAATGATATATAGGTACCCATAGCGTGAGTAATCGTCTATAAATGATATAAAATATTGTTGACCATTCCAAGAAGCCGTAGGGAATGGACCACAAATATCCGTATGTATCAATTCTAAGACGTCTGAAGTTCTATTAGCACCTAATCTCTTAGTTTTGGTCTGTTTTCCCTTAATACAATTAATGCAGACATCAAAGTCTGAAAAATCAAGGAAATCCAAAATGCCATCAGACACAAGTCTTCCAATTCTATCTTTTGAGATATGACCCAACTGCTTGTGCCATAATGACGCCAAATTTTCTTTATTTAATTTGCGTTTAGTACCACGTGATTGCACATGCAATGTTTCATTATATGATGCAATAGTATCAAGCAAGTATAGGTTATTATATGCAGATAATGAACCAGTACCAATAACATTTGAATTCAACGAAAGACTAAACTGATTGTTTCCAAATGAATAATAATATCCAGATTTGTCCAACAAAGAAACAGAAACCAAATTTCGCCTAAAAGACGGTACAATAAAAGTGTCTTTCAAATCCAAATAATAACCAGTTCCTAATAATAACCTAAAAGTGCCTATTGCATCAACTTCCACCGACTTGCCATCTCCCACAAAGATGTATCTTTCATCATCATTTGACTTTCGGTAGCTCAGGCAACCCTGCATAGAAACACTTATGTGAGTAGTAGCACCAGAATCTAACCACCAAGTGTTTCTAGGTACTGAAGCTAAATTAACATCAGAACAGACCAAAGTAAAAATTGTACTTTTCTTTGCACGCCAAGTGTGATATTTGGCACAATCTTTCTTATGATGTCCAGTTTTGTTACAAAAGAAGCAGCTGTCAATTTTCTGCTGTTGTTTCTTTTGTGCTGGACCCTTAGTAGCAGTTTCATATTCTTTCTTTCTTTTCTTGCCCTTATCTTTAGAGGTGCTTGCCAAGTGAGCACTTTTAGTTCTGTCTTGCTTCAACCTTTCTTCCTCTTGCACACAATATGAAATGAGCTCATTTAGAGACCATTTCTCCTTTTGGCAGTTGTAACTGACCTTAAAGTGACTGAACTGTGCAGGAAGCGAGATCAATACCAAATGCACGAGCAAGTCATCAGATAGCTCAAGCTTTAATCTCTTAAGTTTAGAAGCAATATTGGACATCTCCATGATGTACTCCCTTATGTTTCCTTTGCCTTTATACTTAATTGAAATCAAGCCTTGCAAAAGCGTGCTTGTTTCAGCCTTATCGTTTTTAACAAAACGCTTTTCAATCTCGGCAAGGAACTCCTTGGCATTAGTTATCCCGTTGGATACTGCGCCCCTAAAGGCTTCTGGAATGCCGCGCTTGATGATCATGAGACTCATGCGATTTGAGCGATCCCACTTCTCAAAGTTCCTCTTTTCATCAAGTGAAATTTCAGCCGTAAGAGAAGCGGGTTGCTCAACCCTGAGCGTAAGGTCAAGATCCATGCAGCCAAGAACAATTAATATGTTCTCTTTCCAATCCTTGAAGTTTGTTCCATTTAGCATAGGAATCGAATTTATGTTGGCAGATATAGTAGTAGCAGACATATTAGCTATATAGAGAACAAAATAACCAAAAATTATGCTCACATTAATAAACAAAATTAATAATCAATAAATTCAAATAATGGTAAACCCATCTCAAGATACCCAGCACAACATTAATATCAAGTCTTTGGACCGTAATATTAATTGTAAGTGGTACTCTTGTTGTAGTGATCAAACATTGACAATAACTCTTGTCAAATAATAAGCCAATCTTTGGATTGTCTTACTATTTACATGGAAACCTAATAATTGTCACATGTTTACCACCACAGGTGCATGTGTAATTCTGCCAGATATTAGCCTTCCTTTGGGCTGACCAATACTCGCATGAATAAATACATATACACAACCTTCTAATATTCAAAATAAAATAATTTCCACAAGAGAGGTTGCTTTGGCAACATGTTGCTTCCATTAATTTATTGTTGAATATTATGTACCAAAAATTAATAATACCAAAATTTAAATTTAATTGATTCCTTAAATCAATTCCCTTAAAATTAAAAGAAATTAAAACTCTTTAGTGCCCTTTTGAAAAAAAAAAAAAAAAAAATAGATTTGTGAAAGGTAAATCCCTTCGCGAAAGGTTTCGCAACCTACGCGAAGGGTTTTGAAACTTACGCGAAGGGTTTCGCAGCCTACGCGAAGGGTCTCGAAACCTACGCGAAGGGTTTCGCAACCTACGCGGAGGGTCTCGAACACCCCAAGGCCTTTCGTGAACTACCCTTTCTTGATTCGTTGAATCAAGATTAGGGTTTTACGCTAAAACTACTTTAAGTATCGAAACAGTCTGAATCCATAGGATTGCCAAAACCTTTCACGTATACATTAAATAGCTAAAAGACAAAAAACATGGTCATTTAATATTCATTAAAAGCAAAACTTTCCAGCGTGAACATTGAATGAATATTCATTAAAGAAACTTAATCCAGTGTGTATACATAAATCGTCATGCAACACCACGTTTAAAGCATGTACACGCATGTGTGTGTGTATATATATATATATATATATGCATACGAACAGCAATTGCATAAAAGAAGATCAAGTAACTGAAAATTTCAAAATTTTGAGAACTAAAAATTAATCCCCAAAATTTGAACCCTAGCCATTAAATCTTAATCCATAAAAAAATTTTTTCAATGATTCAACATGAGTTGGCTCTGATACCACTTGTTGATTATTTAATTCATATCGAATCATCAAGAAAATAAATTAATGCGGAAACGTATCTGAATCTATTGATGTAATTTTGTGGTTCTTGATCTTCTAAACCAATACGTAAGTTTCTTTTCTTAATTCTCTCTGACGATGGGATCTCAGATTGATTAGAAAACTCTTACGAATGACCTGGGGACCATAACCTATTTATAATAACTGTAGAAACTCTACTTCTATTCGGCTCATCATAAAATATAAATATGGGCTTAGGTATCTACACATTAAAGGCCCATACAAAATTGAGATGTTATAAAGCCCAAAACCTTAAAACCTTAACAGATCACTTTAAATGGGCTTAATCTTTATGATAGCCTATAACACACAAATAATATATTTGGCCCACAATTAATTATTTTCCAACAGTTGTTATTTGAAGCAGTAGGCTTGAAGGCCAAATTTGGGGTCCTCGACCTTGATGTCCTCTTCTTGCCCAGTTGGGACATAAAAACAGAGAAAGGCAATGTTTGTTTGGGGTACATCACATTAGACTTCGTTAGGCATTACTAAAGCGATCTTTGAAAAATCGAGTTATGCATCACATGCCACTTAATAATTGGATAATATAGTTATAATACGTGTTTTTTTTAGAGTATTTAGTTTAATTAATTAATAGTTATTAAATATTATTTATTAATTAATATTATAATTATCTAAATTAAGTTATATTTATCATTTAATATTTGAATTTTACATTGATTAAATGTTTTATGATTTATTATTTATCATTTAATAACTGAATTATAAATCACTTAATATTATAATTTAAAAATAATAATATGTTTGAAATATCGCATGGATTAAAATTTTTATTTGAGTTGGATTTCTAATCTTAATTCAAATATACTACAGGTTTTAAAAATAAAATTTTATTTAATTTTGTTACTTATCAATCAACATTATAAATACTATTTCACTTAATATTATAATTTTATTCAAATTTAGTTTTCACATATATCATTTAATATTACCAATTTTATTTAACCTACGCTTACATTTATGATATAACTTTTTAAAACAGAGACCAAGTAAAAATATTTCGCTTTATAGTTTTGTTAGTTGCAATCACATTATCGAAAGATTTGGTGACAGTTTGTAATAGTAATTGGTAGCAAAAATTTTTAACAAAAAATTATTAACTTTTAATTTGTGAATGTTTAGCAAATCATTAATTTTTATCATTTTTTTGATTTGTTACAGTAATTTCTTAACTTAAAAGTTATTAAAAGTTAATAAAAATAGTAAAAAATTACTAAAAATTATTAAAAATATTAAAAGTTATCAAAAATTTTATTAAATACTCAAAAATTATAAAAAATTATTAAAAATTATTATTTATTTCACCAACCACACTAAAAATTATAATTAATAATTTTTAATAAAAAATATCAAAACTTACTAAAAATTGTGTATCTAAACACTCCCTTTGTCGATGTACGTACCCTTTATGGATAGTGCACTTCCTTGACCATCAAGCATGACAGATAGATCTTTGGGTTTAGGCTTTTTTATTTTTTATTTTTTTTTGGTGAGTTTGGATCTAGGCTTTGATTGTTTAAATATAAAATATTTAAAAAAAGATATTTATTTATATTTTTTAAAAATATATGAGTACATTAAAACAATGGAACATTAATGTAAAATAATTTTAAGGAAAATATATTTATTTATGTTTTAAAAAATAATTTTTAAATATATAAATAAAACAAAAAATATTTTATATTAAAACAAACTAAAACCTAAATTTAAATGTATGATCAGCCGACCCAACCTTGAATTTAGCCATTACTTTCTGCCAATTGTGTTATTTTAAACTATTTTGGAAGAATAATAAATCGAAAAAAATTAGACATTTTTGCAAAATTAAAAAAAATAAAACATTGAAAAATGTGATGCATGCATACCCACTAAGAAAATATCCAATAGAATTTTGTCAGGAACTTCCAATTATTTTATCCTGCACTATCTTTCCAAATTTATGGCACCAAGAAAGCGAGCTCAGAAGTCTCTAATGGAAGCAGAATACCGTATCCAAAACGGCGCCGTAGTACGTCAGCAGCTAATCCCTAAAGTAGAGATGACGGAACCCATCCATGGAAGAGAAGGACGACAAGCTCATACGCTATATGTGTGTGTGTGTATATATATATATATATATGTATGTATCACTTTAGCTTGGAGACAACGTGAAGTTTCATCCAAAGAAAGGCTTTTTTTTCTCTCTCATCGTCACTCTTTCTTTCTTCTACTCAAGAACCCTCGTTTGTCTCTCTCTCTCTCTCCCCGAGTCAAATTACTCTTCCTTGTGATGGCTTCAATCACACCTATTTCTCAATCCCAACCCCTTTTTAACGATACCCAATTCGGAGGAAGAAGAAAGCTGCTAGCCATGTTTTCCAGAAACCCCAATTCCAGAGCTCTTACGGGGAACTCCGCCGCCGGCGGCGGTATAGAGGCTTCAGCGAGGAAGAAGATGGTTGTGGTGTCGGCGATGACGGCAGAGAAGCCGAAGAAGCGGTATCCTGGAGAAGCGAAGGGGTTTGTGGAAGAAATGAGGTTTGTGGCCATGAAATTGCATACGAGGGACCAGGCGAAGGAGGGGGAGAAGGAGCCTGAGGGCCCGCCGGTGGCCAAATGGGAGCCAACCATTGATGGGTATTTGAGGTTTCTTGTTGACAGCAAGCTGGTTTACGATACCCTGGAGAGGATTGTTGAAAAAGCACCTTTTCCTGAATGTAAGGATTGAAAATTTGTTTTTTTTTTTTTTTTTTTTTTTTGATGGTCATTATTGTGTTTTTCTTCAATTGTGTTTGATTCATTCTTTTCGTAGCTGTTACTGGATTCTTTGAAGCTCGCTTTGAATTCATTTCCCTTCTCACTTTTGGTGAATTCTGCTTTAGAAAACCATGATACATTGGAATTTATTAGGACTTCTTGTTCTGTCTAACTTGTTGGATGTCGATTCCTGCATCCTCGGTCCTTCATGCATTATAAGAGCACACCTTATATATATATATATTATATATATATATATATATATATATATATATATATATATATTTTAGGTATAATTGATGAAGGTTGGAAATTTTGAAATATGAGGAATTTAAAGTGGTAATCTGGTTTAGGCAGCATGCCATGATCATTAGACCAAACTCAAGGAATGAAGTGTGGTCAAACTCTTACATTCTGAGGCAATAGGAAATTTTGACCTCTGCCTCTGATTACCTGCGGTTGGTAGTAAGCCTTTGAGAAACACGACAGCCCTATGTTAAGAATAAATAGACTTCTCTCTTTCTCTCTCTCACGTGGCTTGTAAGGGTTGAAAAATTGTACCTAAATGTGCTTCCTTTGTATTTACTCTTCTAAAACAAATTAGTTGTCCTTAAATTTTAATGATTTTTATGAATGCAATTCATTGATGATTATGTGTTAGCAGTGTTGTTGAAAAAATAAAAAACATAATTTGATTATTATTTGTCTTGTCACTGGTGATCTTAGCTATCCTTAACACTTCATCAGTGGACCAGACAAACTCCTTATAACTAAGAGACTTATGTTTTCACCAACAGTCTAAGAGCCAACAACAGAGAGAGGGAGGGAGTGAGGGGAACTGTGTTAGGTCAATCAGTTCATGAGATACATCTATTTGAGTTATGCCTGATAATTAAAGCACTAAATTCTTGACTTCGTGATGAGTATGTAAATTACAAGCCATATTTTGTGATTGAATTATTAGATAGATTGTTATCATTTCAATTGCTCCCATAATTTGAAAGTATTGGATTTTATGAGAATCAAGTTGTACGTGGATGATTTGGTTAGTGAGAAGAAGTATATGCCCGCCCAAGCAAGGCTTCTTTCCAGGTGTGACAAAGAAAGAGGCCTGAGATTATTTTTGTTGTTTTCTCTGCAGATGCCGAGTTCAGGAACACGGGATTGGAAAGGTCAACAAGTCTGGCAAAAGATTTGAAATGGTTTAAAGAGCAAGGTCATGCTATTCCTGAACCGTCATCTCCTGGTATTAGTCATGCTAAGTATCTTGAGGAATTATCGGAAAAGGATCCTCAGGCATTCCTTTGCCACTTCTACAATGTATATTTTGCCCACACTGCTGGTGGTCGAATGATTGGGAAAAAGGTATCTAAATGTTTGCTATTCGCTTGGAAGTTGTATTCTAATCTGGCACAGATGTCTATGCAATATTTTCTGAACAACTCTTTTTTAACTTATGTCATATTAGTGATATATGCATGATGATAGTACATGTCAAGTGGTTTCCTGTTTTAATCCTAAAGAAAAAGCATAACTAATACCAGTGAGCCAGCCCTCTTGAGTGCACGCAAATGCAATAACCTCAAGACTCTTTTCTATTCCTTAAACTCCACCCTTCTTTGAGATTCAGAGCATCTGTAACATTTGTGTTGATTCATTTTGTAATCATTAATATGGGACCAACTTTGAAGCACATTCACTTCAAAGGGTGGGGATTTTTGCACACTTCCATTAGCTTTCCATATTCCACAATAGTTTTAATAAAAAAAAGTATTGTGGAGTGAGGGAAGCTAATGAAGGATTGCATTTATCATTTCTCACTTCAAAATGGGTGCCATATTCGTATCTGATACATATTAGACACACACTCCTTAGACACACCAAAGTATGTCTCAGACACGTCCCGTGGTACTTCCAATTATTTAATCATTTTTTTCTCCAAACATGAAAAGAGGTTGAGTGAAGGTTATTTAAGATAGTTTGGTTATGTCCAACGTAAACTTAGAGATGCACTAATAATGAATAGTGAGTGGATTCAAGTAGAATGGATAAAGAAAATAAAAGGTAGACCTAAGTATTACATAGATTGAAATCGTTAAAAAATACATAATTTCATATAATCTTACATAAAACGTTACTCCACTAGTTTGGGACTAGGATTTATTGAGTTGAGTTAATAAACATATAAACTAACACCTCTAAAATCATAAAAGCATGTCTTTTTTCTTTTATTTTTTTATGGTTATATATTGAATTCTCAAATTAGTTTGCTTATGAAAGTTACATTCGCATTTATAGCCACTAAAAATATATGAAATTATTATTTTTTTTATTGCATCTCCGTAATGCCTATATCCTCAATTTTTTTAAAATCACTGTATCCGTGTATATACGTACCTATATTTGTGTATCTGTATTATGTTTATATTCCGTATCCGTGCTTTCTAGGGGACCAAGGTGAGGGATCATTATATTGAATCCCTATATTTGGCTACCTATTGCAGATGACTTCAATTCATTTGAGACTCTAATTTCCCTTAAGATGGAGCAGGTTGAATTTAATTTGCTTTTAAGTTTTGAGGTAGTGGCCAACTTGAATTCTTTTGGGTCCCCCTTTTCAGGTAGCTGAAAAGATACTAAACAAGGAGGAGTTGGAATTCTACAAATGGGATGGTGACCTTTCTCAACTGTTGCAGAATGTGAGGGCAAAGCTGAATAGAGTTGCCGAGGTAGTTCTTTTGGTGCTGTTTTATCTATATTATTATATGGTAAACTCATAGGTTTGGTGGAACTTTTTTGGTGGTCTTTATTTTTGGTGAAGAATTTTTTTTCCCTTTCCCATAATATCCTTTAACTTTCTATAACTACTTAAAAATTAGTTTCTTTGTAACTTTCACATAATTAAGTAATTTCATCTATTTATTCTTTTATCTTCCTTAAATGCTTTTTAACTACCTACTATTTTGTAATTTTTTTTATTTTCTTTAAATACTCCTTAATTATGTGTTATTTACTTAAATCTTAACTATTTCTTATGTACTACTTGAATAACTTCTGTTAATTTCTTTATAATTAACAAATTAATTAATGATACGTACATAGTTTTAAAATAAAAATTTATGTGATATCACATGTACACTGGCACCTAGAACATATATAAAAATAAAAATTATTAGAAAATTCAGTAGATATTCATAATTTGCAAAACTAACATATTGTTATTGATTATTAAGACCAAAAAAAAAAAAAAATTCATGTGCTCCTGTGTCTAATGTGTGTGTGTGTGTATATATATATATATATATTTGTGTCTCCCTTTCCTTGGCATCTCTCCAACATTTTCCCTTTTGATACAAGTTTAACTGTATATTAATGCAACAAGTATTATTTTCTCTTCGGGATTTCTAATAAAAAAATACATGGGATTCAATCAGAGCTGGACTAGAGAGGAGAAGAATCATTGTTTGGGAGAAACGGAGAAGTCATTCAAGCTCTCAGGGGATATTCTCCGTTTAATATTGTCCTGAAAATGCTAACAGTGCGTGCTCCCGTTGTGGGTCTATTTGTGTAAGTGAGCGCAAGCTCGATCTAACATTTGTTTATACTATACGTAAATGTCTCCTTTTCTCTGCCTCAAATCTATCTGCTGTATTTTCCATCGTGCATAAACGAAGCCCAACTGTGTTTAAGATGTAAATAAATATGTCTTCCACTCACTAATTTCTCTTGGTATCTTCTTTCACATAACTTATCGTGCCCCTTAGGATTAGTTTGAGTAGCTTGTGGAAATATTTTCCATAAAGACCACACGGATACGATTCCTAACTCAAGCAGAGTGCGTGAGGAGCAGTATAAATTTCTCCGATTTTTTCATCGGTTACACAGTTTGTTAAGAATTATAATAAATCGATGAGAATTTTGAGTTAAAAAAAAAATCCTATTGTAGCTACATTACTACTATTTATTTATTTATTTATTTTATTTATTTATTTTTTTTAACCAACGTAGCAATTTGGCTTGTTGCAACGAGGAGAAGTGGAAACCTTAATGCGAGGGAAGATTAGGGCCCGGCCCGGCTCACCTCGTCTTGCCTATTTTTTAAAAATTATTTTTATAATTTATTTAGCAATTAATTTTTATTTTTTAGCAACCCATCTTTATTTTAGACCATTTCACATTTTTAGTACTATTTTTATTTATTTGTTTTATAATAAAAATACAGTCGGACATGGGTGGATTTAAAATTTATAATTAATAGGGGTAAAATTATATTTTTTCAGGTGAATAGGAGTAGAAAATTAGTGGGGAGTGAAAGTGTAAAAGTAATAAGGGGCAAAAAATGGCTCTAAATAAAATAAATATTAAATTCGTTTTATTTTTATTTTTTCACTAAACTTAAAAATGAGAAGAAAATATTCTAATATTGTTTAATATTTAAGTTAACCATAGAAATAAATTTATGCAAATAATTTTAATTTGTATGTTTTATGCTTAACAAATTCTTAATCCAAAAATAACATTAATAAAATCAAAATTTTGAACTTATAATCCTTTAAAGGAAAGTATATGTTTCAAATAATCATGAGTTTAGGCTCAGTATTAGAACCAATTTTGACTTTTTGATTCTACAAATGCTTTTAGAAAAAAAAAAAAAATCTTAAATAACTATCAAATTGTTTTAATTATTTTTGTAATTTCAATATTCTTGCGAGAGTGGCGCCTTTTTGAAGTGAATTTAGCTAGCAATCACTAAAAAATCAGAACTGAATGCTAAAATTGAAGTTCTGGTTTTTAATTCGGTTAATTCAGTTTCGATTGTTTAAAACACAAATTATATTTTAATTGGTTTTGATTCTTGTATTTGTACAACTGAAATTATAAAAAATTGAATTAATTACTCATATACATAATTATAAATATATAAAAATAATAGATTTAAAAGAAAAACAAATTAGAGAATTAAATACTAATGGCTGATTGATTGCGACGGCAAGCAGATTAAGGGTCTGTTTGATTTCACAAAAACATTTTAAAAAATTCTATAATTTTTTACAAAATTTTTCTTACTCTCAACTATGGGAAATTTTAAAAATTTTTATAAATTTATATATATCTATAAATCTTTACATATTTTTATAAATTTTAATAAAATTTTTACAAATTCCAATAACATTTTTACAAAATTTAAAAAATTTTTGTCCAAATATGTTCCAATGAAACTATTTTTATCAATTTTTTGTAATTTGTAATTTACATTCTAACTTAAAAAAATAAATTAAACTACATTTTCTCTCTATTCTTGCTACTCTAAACACTCCCTTTACAACATTATCTAAACACTATAGTGAAAGTCTACCTTCCTCAATCTCATCTGAAATGGATACGCACATAATTAAATGCTCTCTCTCTCTCTCTCTCTCTCTCTCTCTATCTTTTATCTCAATTGTTAATTCTCATTATACATTCAAGTGATATTTGGAATTTAGTTGAATCAAGTTGGGCATTCATCAGATTAATTGATATTTGAAAGATTATAAGAAAATATTAATTACAAATGGAAAATTATGTAACAAATAAGGATTCGAAACTATAAGATGGTATTTAGTTTGGTCCCGTTTGATAAAACTGTTAGTTTTAAATTTTTTGTTCAGTTTTTAGTTTTTTATTTTTTATTTTTATTTTTATAACAGAAAAAAAAAACTTTAAAGCGTATTTGATGACGATAGTTGTTTTTTTTTTTTTTGGTAATTAATAACGATAGTTGTTAATTAATTAAATTTATTAAATTTAATTATTTTGATTATATTATTTGTTAAAAATAATTTAATATAATAAATTAAAATATATTAAACATAATTTATTATATTACTTTTTAAAATATTTTAATAAAATATATTTTGCGTTAATTAATTTAAACTATTTTGATTTAATTAATTAATTAATTTTTTATTAGTAATAACTTAATTCAATAAAGATAAAATATATTTAATACAATTTAATTATATTATTTATTAAAAATAATTTAATAAAATATTTTTTAATTAATTTAATTAATTAAATTTATTTATAATTATTTTAATTATTAAATATTAATTAAATTGTATTTAATATATTAATTTTATATATAATATTTAATTTAATATATTAAATTAATTATTGATAAAATTAATTAAATTAAGATAAATTTATATATATATATATATATATATCTACAAATTTCAACATATTTTTTTTTTTTTGGAAAGGGAATCTCAACATATTTTTATAAATTCCAATAAAGTTTCTATAAATACCAATAACATTTCTACAAAAGCTAAAAAATTTTTGATCAAATCTGTTCTAATGAAACTATTCTTTTCAATTTTTTGTGATTTGTAATTTACACTTTAAACTTAAAAAAATAAATTAAACTACATTTTATTCTAACTCTTGTATCTCTAAATACCCTTGTAACAACATTAACTAAATGCTACTATGAAAGTATACCATCCTTAACCCTGAGGGTTAATTCAACTGGTAAGATCTTAGGTTTTCTTCTTAATGGTCACTAGTTCGAGTCTACTTAAGCCAACTGGAGGGTTTACTCAGTTGTTAACTTTAGGACATCTAAAAATTAGTCGAGATGCGCGTAAACTAGACAAGACACCCTTAATTTGAAAAAAAAAAAAAAAAAGTGTATCTTCCTCAATCTCATCTGAAGAGGATACACACATAATTTAATTCTCTGTCTCTCTCTCCTACAATTGTTAATTCTCATTATACATTCAAGTGATATTGGGAATTAGGATCCATTTAGAATGATAAAAAAAAACTTTAAAAAATGATAAAAAAATACTAAAAACTTTAAAAATTATTCATTTTTTATTTCACTGCACGAATTATGAAATCATAATTTATTTCACTTTATCTCATTTTATCTCACTTTTTATCGCTCCAAATGTACCTTTAATTGAATCAATTTGAGTATTCATCAGATTAATTGATATTTGAAAGATTATAAGAAAATATTAACTACAAAAGAAAAATTATGTAACAAAATAAGAATTCAAAACTATAATGCGGCATTTGGTTTGCTTTTTTATTTTATCTTTTATATGTTTTATGTTTTAAAAATTACAAAATAAGAAAAGTAGAGTACTTATTTTGGAATAAAAAAGTTCAAAATAATTTTTTACTATTTTTCATTTTATATATAAATTCGTTTTCTATTTTATAAAATAAATTTTAAAAATATAAGTAACCAAATACGTTTTGAACTGTTTTTTTTTTAAAAGTACAAAATGAAAAATAAACTTAAAATAAAAAAAATAAACTATTATTATATTTTGTATTGACGTGATTACCGTACGTGCTTGACACAGCAGCGGAATTCAACCATTCAAGCCAACATGATGATGGAGGAGGTTGAACCGTTGCAGACACAGTCAATGCCCACAAAGTTGTGTAAATTGTGGGTAAGGTGAAGTTCTCGGGTTTAACTCCGAGGTCCTACTAGAAACCTCTCATATCAAATAAGTAGAAATTATATTTGATCGATAAACTAAAATTAAAAGGCATCCTCTAGAAACAAAAAATAAAAAATGTGAAGAGATATAAAGGGCTCGTTTGGAGCCACAAAAAAAATTAAAAAACTTCAAAAAACTTTAAAAATTTTCAAATCCTTCCAATCACATTTTACCACTTATCATTTTTACATCACATCAATCCCATCCATTGATTTTTTTTGGCTTTTTTTGAGACTCCAAACGCACCCAAAAAGGCATATAATATAAGGGATTGGTGAAACAACTATAATAATTTTTTAGGTTTTTTTTTCTCTTTAGGTTTTTTAATTTAAACTATATTCGAATATAGTTTGGGGACAGATTCAGCTTGAATAGAGTTGTGAACTGTCTTGCACTGTTTACATCATTAGTGGCACACAAAGAGCTCTATAGTTGGACCAAGGTTAACACGACTTATCGAGCTTTATTCAAGAAATGCGGAGCTTGGGATCGAATTGAAATATGAATTGTGTTTATTAATCAAAATTTAATAAACAAATAAATATCATATAAATAAATCAAATTAAATGATTCAATATGTGAATATTTACATATTTTATATATTAAAAATTAATTAAAAAAATTTAGGTCTTGTTTGGCTTACAAGAACTTACCAAAATTTATCAATTTCTAACCATTTTTTGTACTTTTTTCTAATTAAATTTTAACACCTATCACCTTTATGTCACATTTTTTTATTTTATTATATTTTTTTTACTAAAATTTGACTAATCAAATGGACCCTTAATATTTTTTGATGGCTCAAGTCTTATAAAAAAAATGTCCAGTACTAATAATTATTAGGAAGCGAGCTCAAATCCAAAATCATAGGAGTTGAGCTATATTGATACTATCTTCAATATTTGTAATTATATATATATATATATATATTATAAATATCAAAGTCACTAAACTCATCAATTACCGAGAAGAGTGGTAGTGAGAAAATGAAGTTCCTCTCATATGTCCTCCTCTCTGCCTTCTTCCTTGCATCTTCACAAGCACGATCCATCATTTCGACACATTCACAGCCCCATCAGCTCAGATCTTTCCAGATCAAACCCCACCAGGTAAAACCAATATAGATATAAACACCACGCGCACATTGATATAAACACAGCCATATATTTTTGTATCTATTTATATGAACTCGTCGATTTCTTCTTGTCATTTGCATAGGCAGCATGGGGATGTTCATACACAGTGGTCATCAAAACAAGCTGTTCCTCCACGAAATTCACCAGAGACAGAGTCAGCCTTGCATTTGGCGATGCTTATGGCAACGAGGTAATTAATCTAATCTACCAATCAAGAGTTTTCTCGAATTCTTCAGCGAACTAACCATTTCAGAGAACTGAGTTTTGATTAATGGGTCTCTCTCGATTTTTGGCTTTTTGGTGCGGTGGATTCGGATGGGTAGGTCTATGCGTCGAGGATTGACGATCCGCATTCGAGGACGTTCGAGCGGTGCTCCACTGATACGTTCCAGATCAGAGGGCCGTGTACGTACGAGATCTGCTATGTATACCTGCGGAGGACAGGATCAGACGGCTGGAAACCGGAGAGCGTGAAGATCTCCGGTCCTAATACGAGGGCCGTCACGTTTTACTACAACACCTTCTTGCCCAATGGTGTGTGGTTTGGGTTCAATCTCTGTGGCAAAGGTTTCACATCTGCAGTTATGTAGATGATGACAACAACAATAATATGAGTTCATTAGCTTCAGCAGCCTTCATTGATGTCACGAACGTTGTTATGGTACTCCTTGTGTTGTTTTACGACATAATGTTTGATATCTACCCCATATTTTTTTTTTTTTGAAGTTTGATTTAGTCCAAAATAATTATCTCTTAAACTAACTCCATGATTAAAGACTTCTATCTCCCCATTTGATATGTTATTAGCATTTAGCACATATTTAAAGTGCTAAATTTTGACTTAAAGATAAATAAATAAAGAGTCTTGTCGATAAACGTATGAAAGTTTAGCATACTAAAATTAAAAAGTAAC
Organism: Vitellaria paradoxa; assembly: GCA_019916065.1. NCBI lineage: Eukaryota > Viridiplantae > Streptophyta > Magnoliopsida > Ericales > Sapotaceae > Vitellaria > Vitellaria paradoxa. The sequence goes on along the minus strand of CM034241.1, from coordinate 33,061,619 downwards.
TTCAAATTCTTGAATTTTAATTTTGATCGTTTATTTAATTTCAAGATAATTTGATCATTCAATTTAAAAATATAATTTTTTTTAAATTTTAAATAGTAAATCAGTAAATAATTATAAAAGAGAAACATAAATCCAAAAACTTACTCAACCGCTTGGCCGGTTACTTCACATCACCGGTGCCTCTCATCTGTTGTGGTGGTCGATTTGGCGTTCAAGTCGATGCCTCTGCCAAATTAGAGCAGCCACCAATCCCTCACATAGCCCTTGCGATTGTTTCTGTGTTGTGTTGGCTCCCCAAATCCCACATCGGGAGAGAAAACAAAAAATGGGAGGCTTGGCTCTTATAAAAAGGGCCTTCCCCCATAATTATTATATGTACCAAGGACACAACTAAAAACATATGTTACCAAAGTGTGGGTGTAATTGGGTTTTTGGGTTGTGTGAGTGGAAGAGGGTTTTACAATTTTGTCCGTGCAAAAATTGTAATAGTTTAATATTGAGTTGAGTATATTATCTCTTTTTGGGATCCTGGAGGTAGGTCTTTTGAGAGACCGAACCAAGTTAAAAATTTTTGTGTTGAGTGCTCTAATTTTTTTTTCTTTCTTTATTTGTGTGTGTGCTTCCGTTGCGGGCTTTACAAGTGCTTGTGGGCCCAACAAGTGGTATCAGAGCTGAAGGTTCCAACCTAGGAGAAAGAAAAAAAAAAAGGAGCAGTGGGTGTCACACCAGTAGCAAATTTTGGAAGAAGTTAGTCTTGCTTAATTTTGACATTCTGGTTCTGAGGTTAGTTTTCTCAAGTTAGGCTTCGATTGTGGTATTTGCTGCATTGTTGGCTATTAGTGTTGGTGAATTCCTTTACTACATTGTGAGTTGCTAGTTGTTGATTGCTTTGGTGTATATTATTGAAAGTTGCTAGTTGTTGATTGCTTTGGTGTATATTATTGAAGTGTTTAATTGGAAAGGATATTAAGCACCATGTCTACACTAAAGTTTGAAGTCCCTTTATTCGATGGAAAGAGCAATTTTACATTGTGGCAGAGTACAATTCAAGACTACTTAGTGCAACAGGGTCTTGATATTGCATTAGAAGATACAAAACCAGATGAGATGAAGGATAATGATTGGAAAGCTGTTCAAAGGAATGCTGTCAGTACAATTCGGTTGGCACTTGCATCGCAGATTAAATATACGGTGTTGAATGAAACGTCACCGAAAGTGTTATGGGACAAGTTGGAGAGCGTGTTCGCTTCAAAGTCCATGGCAAGCCGTCTTTGCATGAAATTGGATTTGTACTCATTGAGAATGGATGAAGGAGGTAGTATTCATGACCACATTAATATTTTTAATCAGCTAGCATGTCAGTTGTTGAACACAGGGGAGAAGGTTGAAGACGAAGAACAGGCGTTGCTCTTGTTAGCTTCATTATCCAGGTCATACAAACCATTAGTTCAGTCGATGTTAATTGGGAAGAAAACTCTGACACTGAATGAGGTGATTACGGTTTTGAAGGAGAATGACAAGATAATGAGAAATGGAGGCAATCCTGGAGACAGTCAATTTCTAGCCGTAGAGAGTTCTGAGCGAGGGAGGAGTCAGAAGAAGAAAGTTGACCGGCGTGATAGATCGAAATCTCGACAGAGAGATATGAGCAATGTTGACTGCTATTATTGTGGAGCGAATGGTCATATACAGAAAAGTTATCCAAAGTTCAAGGAAGACTTGAAGGGTTTGAAACAACTGCAAGAAAAGATGAAGGTTATTGATTCCTCAGTCAATGTGGTTAATGATTCTGGTGATTTCTTGTTGCACACAATGGATGATGGTTCTGTTGAAAATTATTCTGGTTGGGTGTTGGATTCTGCTTCTGACTTTCATATATGCAGAGATTGAGCTATGTTTGACACTTTGCACACTGATGGAGATTTTGGTTACATTCATGTGGGTAATAAATTGAAGCAGAAGATTGAAGGTGTTGGAAGAGTTTGCCTGAAACTCCACAATGGTGTTATCAAAAATATTCCCAATGTGAAATATGTATCTACTGCTGGAGCGAATATAATTTCTTTAGGTGAGATGGCTTCATATGGATACAAGTATGTGGGTATTGGGAATCAGTGCAAGGTATACAGAGGTGGCAACTTGATAATGCAAGGGAGGAAGAAGGGAAAGAATATTTATTATTTGGATGATCATCCCCTGAAGAGTCAGAAATCAGAGAAGAGTCAGAAGATCGAGAAAAGAGTGCATTTTTTTGACACTGTTGAAGTATATGGGAATTTGGGGAGAGGGAGGATTTGTTGTGTTGGCTCCCCAAATCCTACATCGGGAGAGAGAACAAAAAATGGGAGGCTTGGCTCCTATAAAAAGGGCCTTCCCCCATAGTTATTATATGTACCAAGGACACAACTAAAAACCTGTGTTACCAAAGTGTGGGTGTAATTGGGTTTTTGGGTTGTGTGAGTGGAAGAGGGTTTTACAATTTTGTCCGTGCAAAAAGTGTAATAGTTTAATATTGAGTTAAGTATATTATTCCTTTTTGGGATCGTGGATGTAAGTCTTTTGAGAGACCGAACCACGTTAAAAATTCTTGTGTTGAGTGCTCTAAATTTTTTTTCTTTCTTTATTTGTGTGTGCGCTTCCGTTGTGGGCTTTACAAGTGCTTGTGGGCCCAACATTCCGGCGTATTAGCGATCGCCGCTGCTGGTCCCATGGTGGTCGTTGCTGATTCCACAGCCACTGCCGTCGACTTTAGGAGACCCTTCTTCACCATCCCAATCAAACAGCAAAAAAGACATTTGGAGGCCTTTAAAAGAAGAAAGAAATAGAGTTATTCGTTGCCGAGAGAGATTTGCTTTTGACCACTCATTTGTTTTCGATCCTGTAAATAATCTTCTCTTTATATATATGCATATACGTATGCGTACATATGTAATGCAACATTTTGTTTAATTGTACAAGAAAAACAGAGAAAAATAAAGCAAAAGTTTGAATGTTGAGTTTGCACTTAGTTAAACGAAAAATTGATAAGTTGGGTCAAATAGTTATTTTGACTCTGATATAGTTTTCCTCTTTGCATTTCTGTATTTGGATGGTACATTTCTGAAGATGGCTGGAAACGACCACAGGTCTCCGATCTGACTTTGATAGACCAATCATAATGAGCATCGTCTAGCTTCCTTGGGTGCAAAAAGCAATACCCTCGTCCCCAGCCCCCGCCTCCAAGAAAATGGTAGATGAGGTAAATTGCGGTACACGGCGGCTTCTTAGACAGGAGGATCAGTGCCTGGTGTCCACAAGGAGCCACCCCACAAGAGGGTGAAACTCCCATACTACGACTGTCAGAACTCGAACCTGCATCCTCGGGTGCAATCTGCTACTCGAACACCAATCGTGCTACGCCTGTGGGGGCGCATCGTCTAGCTTTCTTGGTGGAGGGACTAAGTTGAGCTGGTGAGAGTCGGTCAGACATTTTCAATCTGACGACCGGGGAAGAAAATGGGTGAACTACTGGTAGAGAAAGAAGGGAAAAAAAGAGAGAGAAATATTATTATGATTTATCTATTTACTCTTTAAAAAAGTAAAAAAAATTATATTTTTAAATTGAATGGCCAAATTATCTTGATAATAAATAAATGGTTAAGATTAAAATTTAAGCTCTTGACTCGCTTCGGAAGTATTTATTAAGATCTAATTTATTAAGACTCAATCATGTAATAATATCTCGTACTTGATGGAGTTATACATGAGAAAAGTGCGAAACATTATTGAGTTTTTAGTGTATTATTAGAAAACTATAGAAAAGTTGTTAATAATTGAAAAAAGTTGGTAAAAATTAATAAAAGATGAAGAATTAAAAAAAAAAAGGGGAAGAGATTTTGATATGAAAAAAGTTAAAAGTAAGAGAATTTTAAAAAAGTTGTAGATTTTTGATCAAATTTAATACTTCAAATGTAATAGTTGAATTATTGAGAACTTAAAGATCAACTTTATTATTAATATTACTTTCATATTTTCATGACTTTTTTTTTAAATGATGTTCCTTTTTATGATATTAGTAAAAAAAAAAGCTTAATTTTGAGAATATTTTATCCTAATTAATAGGGTTTCACAATTTATGTTGACATGTCATATTTAAATTATTTACCACGTCGTTTCATATTTACATTCAAATATTTCAAAATATAATAACCATGTTGATAATAATAATTATTATTTTAAGACCATTCCTAAGGAAATAGCTCAATGGTTGGAAAGATCCTTACTTTGTCATCGACGACAAATTTTTGGGTGCGAATTTGAAGCACCGACCGAGGGAGGGCTTGGCCCCACAGAGTGCATTCTCTCAAGTGACCAAAGCTTTTGTTTTGTTTTGTTTTTTGATTTTTTTTTTAAATTTGTTTTAAGGTCACGTGTATGAGTCATGTTGTCTTTTGTGTTGTTTTTTAAGAATCTTATCGCGTTGGTGCCAATAGGGGTTGTTTGGAAGTTCAAAAAAATTTAAGTTTTGGTAGTTTTTTGGGTGTTTTTTTTATATTTTTTTGTGTGTTTTGTTGAATCAAGTGAAATTTTTAGTATTTTTTAGTAACTTTTTAGGTGTTTGGTAAATTTTTTACTGTAGCAAAGTAAAAAAGTGGTAACTTTTGGGTGTTTGGTATGTTTTTTATTATAGCAAATCAAAAAGTTATAATTATGGAGTGTACTTTTTACTGTAGCAAATCAAAAAAGTGAAAAAATTTATGATTTTGCCAAACACACCAAAAGTTACAAAGTGTAACTTTCGGTATTTTTTTTGAGTTGCCAAACGGTACCCTAGTCAAGAGTTTAATTTTTTCATATTACACTTTCACAAGGGTTTAAAGTGTACAATTACATTATGCTATTTATAAGAATGGATCCTTTTTTTTTTTTTTTTTTTGTTTGATGCATCAACTACCAAGTTAAGATTTTGTGTTGCGTTTCGTAGATCCCCCCCAAAAAAAAAATTTATTTTTTCGTAATTTTTGTTATGAACAATAACCGAATCAATATTTATAGAGCTCTAAGACGAATTTAATAACTAAATCATTTTTATAAAAGTAATGTAAAATTTTAATATAATATAAAATATTATAAAATTTTTATTGAAAGAAATTATTTTAGGCATTTAAAGTATATAATTACTTATTAAATTTTAGTATTATTCTTTAAACAATGATTTGAGATTGATGGGGCAACAAATGTTATATAATTAATTTAGAACTAATAATCATTAAATATATTTTCTAATTGTGTACGTTTTAGAATTACAATAAGAATTCTAAGATAAGAAAAATATCTTATTATTGTTGAAAACAAAAAAATAAATTCTATTTAAATTAACACTTTTAATAGATATGCTATAAATACTTGCTTTGTTTTTATGAATTAATATAAGTTTCATAATTACTTGAGATTCAGATATGCTATAAATACTTGCATTGTTTTTATGAATTAATATAAGTTTTATAACTACTTGAGATTCAGATAGTTATTACAATTAAGGAGATAATAAAATTAAACTAACTAAATATATATATATACACATATATATTTTTAAAATTTGAGACCTTCTTTTTACTAAATGGGAATCTTAGAAGATTGCCTAAAATTATCGCGTACTTAAGTTTGCCCTGATGTTAATATTTGTTACTTTTTAACAAAAGTTGTGTGATTAGTAAAAACTTATTAACATTCAATAAAAAAATAGAGAAAATAAAAAAAAAAAGTTGATAGTTTTATGTGTGATAAATTTTTTTATGTGTTTGATAAATTTTGATAAAGAAAGTTAAAAAATTTTTTTTTGAAGAAAATAGGAAGTTAAAATTTTTTTTTGGAAGTGTTACCAAACGCAACTTAGTGGTCTAGTTGAGTTGGTGAGCTTGGACCATCGTAATTGTTTTACTAATCTGGTTAGGTTTCTTTTCGGATTAATCAAATTTATTTTGGATCTTGGTTTTGTAATTTCAAAGAAAATTGGGAAAGGCGTGGCAAGAAAATGGAGCACTTGGAATAGAAAATAAAAGAAAAATGAAAAATGAATTAGATTCAGTTAATATAATAATAGACGACAACATAAATAACTGCGCCTGTAGCTCAGTGGATAGAGCGTCTGTTTCCTAAGCAGAAAGTCGTAGGCTCGACCCCTACCTGGCGCGGTTTCTGCTGTTTAATCTTTTTCTTTTCTTTTTTTTTTTTTTTTCGGGTAAGTGGAACCCATAAAAAAGAAAATTACTAATATTCTAAAGGCATGTTTGGACGCATTGGCTCATAACCATCTCTGCTTAAGAGTAGTTTCAACATTGTAGGCAAGACATGTTAACAATTCCTTCTCTTCTCTAACCAGAAAGAATTAAACTCTCTTCCAAACACGAAATTGTCAATCAACAACCAAGTTCTTGTTTTGGTATTTCCAAACCACTTTAAGAAGGTAAGGTGTCATTTAATATACATGTTTTGAGCTCATTTTTCATTTTGAGTTTTTAAAAATAAAGAAACAACTCAAAACACATTTGATCACTTGTATTCTTAAAATTTATTTTAGAAAACAGAAAATTAGTTTACAAATGCAAAATAGCACAAAATCGTTTCGAGCGTTTTTAAACAAAAACAAGGATAATCTCAAAACATGGAAAGCGAAAAATGTCAAGCCAAATAGGTTTTCAATTTTTCGTGTTTTAGAATTTTCAAAATATGAAATACTTAAAACTGAAAATAGAAAATAAAAACAGAAAATAAAAAACAAAAAATAAAAATACAAACCAAATGTCAATTATGGCACTACAATAGAACAGAAGGAATCAAACAATAATCCCAGGAAAAATTTCTGATTTTCCGGCAAGGGAACACAGCTGGCATATGACACTGTCACATCAAAGAAACCAAACAGAAAGATTGGAAAAGATGTCTACCACACTTGATCTGAATCTTGTATTACAAGTCACTGAAGATCAAACGAAATCTCATGAACTTCTAATCATCAAAGGTGCTCATGAATCCACCGATAAAGCCAGCTCCATTACAATTCCCACACAATATCTCCTTTTTGCCTCTGCAAGTCCAAAATTAAAAAGAAAAAAATATGCTATCAATTAAATGTGCAGATGTGCTGGAAAGATCAAGCCATAGCAAGATTGAACAGAAGTATGTGTTTACCGGAGAAATAATCAAATAGTGCATCTCAATCTCCAACAGTGGTGGAGTACGTAATATTTAAAGGTATTAAGTTAGTTTGATATACATTGTTGGCCCTCTTACCTAAAGGTTTACACTTTCGGGATAATTGTTGACTTGACATTGTATTAGAGACTTGGTTGCAGCAGGTCATGGGTTCAGATTTTAATACTGCGTCCCCCCACCCCCCCAAACCCAATTTATTCCAGTGCATTCACTATGTTTTGTTTCAGTTTGTCCACTTAATTTGTTCAATTCGTCTCTCTTTTCTACTTCTGAGATGGAGATGCATCTGAGGCACGTGTTAAGCTAGCTTGATATGCACATTTGGGCACTTTTCTTAACAGCTTAAGTTTTTAAGATAATTGATGACTTGACAAAAGAACGGGTTACGCTGAATACTTTGGCTTCAATTGTGTCTAGAAGACAGGATGTTAAGAAAAGCTAACAACGGTATACTAATAAGGCATTGATCAACATTAATGGACATTTTTCCACGCTATAAAAAATTTAGGCGATTAGATGAACAGGTAATAGCCAGAAACCTCTCAAATATAGGAGACATCTCGTAATTGTGAAGAAGATTCAGGAGCCATAATAAACTTCTGCAATGATGCAACCTAGGGAAGAACTGTGAACGCAAAGGAACTGATGATACGAATTGTGGATTCCAAAACATTATAGGATGCAACAATTTTTTTTTGGTAAAGATTATAGAATGCAACTGCTTTGCAATCTTGTATACAAATTTAATTTATATTTGTGTACAGAAAATAAAAATCATCAAAAGGAAAATTTTCTAATGCCATTTCCTATTTATCTAGTTTTCTCTAGCCAGCAAAATGGAAACTTCGATTATTTGACCCAATTTTTGCCCGTTCCTTTACAAATTTTCATTTTTAGTCAACCGACATCATTTCAATTCGTAGCAAGGCCAAAAAGCCCCAAACAGAAAATCGAAACTTGAAGCCTGATCAATCTTCTTAGCTACTGATCAGAATGAAGACAATAAAAGCAATTATTCTAGCTTGTAATCAGTTCCACGCCAGACAGCCAAAAGGCAGAGAGAGAGAGAGAGAGAGAACCTGCACAACCAACATAATCCACCAGCTTTAAACTGTCCATTGAAGTGATCTACAGAGTTAACTCCACTACCTTTGCATTGATGGCACAATTTTGCACCTGGTTGTTAGATAGGACAAGAAACTATTTGAGCTGATATATATGTATTTCTAGACAAAGAAAATCATCAAAGCAAGCAGTTGAAAGGGAAGATTTGTGAGAAAGGTCATTATAGTTGTTGTTAGATATCTAAATGTTTGTTTTTAGAACTATATTCAATTCAATTCAACAAAAACTTAATCCTAAACTAGTTGGGGTCAGCTTTTTTAGATCTATGGGTCATCAAGTATATTCATGGAGAACTTTTGTTCATGAAGAAACTATCAAACTGCTAGCCATTATCTCACTCAAACCTCAAACTGTTACACAGGCGGCAATTTAAATTATTTGTATTATTATTTTATACTTTCAACACAACTGATTGAGTTGTCAAATTAACTTCCTTCTTCTTCTTCTTCTTCTTCTTCTTCTTTCTTTTTTTTTTTTTTTTTAGGGGCCAAATACGACTATTGATTTTTTTTGGATTGGTAGCAAGATTTGAATTTAGGACCATTACCCTCTCTTATACCATGTTAAAAGATTTTGGACTTGATTGAAGAGATGTCAAAAGAATTGTTAGAGTAGTAGCCACTATCTCACCTAAAAACTTAAACTATTAGAAACCAGGACAACTTTCTTATTTATATGACTTTCTTTCTTTCAATACTTCCTTCATGTGTAGCAAGACTCGTGTGTTTGAAGGGGCCAAATATGTAAGACTATTGACAATTGGGTTACCAATGAGATTTAAATTCAAAACCTTTCTAGGCTCTTATACCATGTTAAATTGTTGGTCTCCATCTCATTTAAAAACTCAAATATATACAAGATTGGGACAACTTCTATATTTATATTACTATTTTATACACTCAACTGAAATTAACTTTGGTAGGAAGGGTTGTATAAGGTTACAAAAGAATGAGATTGGTAATGGAACAAGTCTAACCAACCAAGATGGAAGCAATACTCAACTAGGGCCAGCCCTAGGAACTTCGAGGCTGATGGTGAAATTTTGGGTGAGGCCTATGTTAGACAAGCTGTAAGGGATTTCATCTTATTTTTCTAGATTTTTCAGTTGTAAAATTAATTATTAAATGCTTATGTTCAAAAGAAATACTAAAAATAAGGAAAAGCTACGGGATATAAATCCTCAAATTAGAGCACAAATCAAGAAACAAATCATAGAGGGATGTTATCAAATGATTTCATTCTCCATCTTATCATCTAATACATCTTGGATGGAACAGAGGCTCGTCTTGAACAATAAGAATCTTCGGCCAGCAATTGTGCTTTAAAACCAAACTTCAAATACTGCAGACAATCCTTGAATAGAATCTCTTGAAGAAATAACAAAGGAGTTTATGGATTGGTCCACAAACAAAGCTTCTAGAAATTAGTGTGAAGCATACAAAGAATGCAAATCACTTGATTTGCCAACAAAAGGATAAGCCAAAATGACTTATCATGATCGTCTAACATAGGTCTAATCCAATGTCAAACAAATACCTGTTTGACAAGCAAATAGTGACTTAACACTAAATCCTATTGACAACAAATGGGATTTTCACGGAAGCACCAAAGACAAGACAAGGAGGAGGTAGAAGGATTTTTTTTTTTTTTGACAAATTCAACTCTGTATCTCTGCGCGCGAGCGCGCGCGCGCGTGTGTGTGTATGTTTTTTTTTTTTTTAAAGACTAAAAAGAGGTTATTGTTACCATAGCAAGCACTGTAGAAGATTAAAAATTCCAAAGCTCATGATGTTCATATTAAAAAAACCAAAAAACAAAGAGAAAAGAACAGAAAAGTGATCTATCACTTTCAAACAAAGAGAGGCTGCCATCTCAACAAAATAAAGCCAAAAATTTAGGAATTGTCCCCATTTACTTCAAAAATGGATTTCTTTAATCCGCCAGGGTAGCCTAACGGTTCTTGGGACCAACCGTAAACCCGGTCTTGAGTTTGAATCCCGTTGGTTACTGTCCTGTCTTGCTCAGTGCTTGGGTCTTGCGGGTGGGTTCAAGCACCCCCGGTTTATCCATCGGGTACACGGTTTGTTGACGGGTGTAATAAACCGGTCCAGGTCCCCCCCCCCCAAAAAAAAAAAGGATTTCTTTCCAACTGTTTCATTGGGTCTTAGAGAAGAAGGGAAAAAGACATGGGAAATGGAGATCAATTTGGTTGAGACAGAGATCCACCAGCTTTTGAGAATTGTAGTAAAAAGTTAGATGTTGGAGACCAAATAGACAGGGAGAGTTGAGCTGTTCGTGATCCCAAAAAAAAAAAAAAAAAAATCTTATTTTGGCTTAATTGAGCTCAACAAAATATGTTTTGATACAAAATAAAAAAAAAATGTTGGAAATACAGAAAAAATACAGACAGAGGAGAGAAATTATATTACTAGAGATTAATTATACACAATGTACAAGAAAGTGCCTTTACATAGGTAAAGAAATCACCAAAAACAAGGAAAAGCTAAGGGACGTAAATTCCTAAATTAGAGCACAAATCAAGAATCAAATAAGGGAGGGAATTATCAAATGGTTTAACACTCTAAGATATCTTATCCTCTAATAAAAAAAAAAAAATTCTGGAGAAACAATTGTTATCAGTATACTCAATTATACACTACAAGTAATACACACATTTTGGAAAAGAATCTAATCATTGAAAAATGTGAATTTTAGAGATTTGATATGTTTAAAAAAAATTATTAATGTAAAGAAAAGGGAAAAAAATCATTAACCTAAATAGAACTTCTTGCACTTAAGAAGCTCGCTTATAATGTGCGGCTAGACCTATGACTTTTTTTTTTTTTTTTTTCCCCTGAGATGAGGTTTATGACTTTTAACACTCTTTTATAGACTTTGAAACCCTTTTATTGATATTTAAAAAGAAAATACTAAATAAGCCTTAAAGATAGTGTAACTAGCGGCCCTTATCCAATGTGAGGCCTAAGGCAAAGGCCTCAATTGCCTTGGAGTAGGGTTGGCCCTGACCCAACCAATGGCAAAACCGTGATTAGACTAACAAATGACAAAATAAAGGAATAATCTTCAAAATTTAAATGCTTGCTACCTTCTATCCAGGTATAACACATCTTCGCCAAAATTTTCATTTAAGATTTTCCTTATAAAATCAAGGAGCTATGCATTTTGAGTTCAGAATTTCAAGATTCACTTTGGAAGTCTTAATTCCAAGATGCTAAGAATATTACAGCGGCCCGTTATAATTCTAAGGCATTTACAACAGGGTGAAAACAATACAATCAGATTCCAGAAATTGAAAATCAGACACTTGCAAATATAACTCCCAGATATTAATAAGAACATGAAATCAGCCCATTTAAAGGCTTAAGCGATTACAATTACATGATATAAACCATCTACTTCTGAATTACCAAAATCCAAATGATAAAAGGATTTTGACATTTTCAAAGGCACTAAAATTCTGGCATACCATCAAACTGAAAGTCATGAATAACCAAAGAAATGTAAAACACACACACACAGAGAGTAAGCATCAGAATCTAAGAAGCATGAACAATTTTAGGAAGGTAACATGCCAATCTCATGTCAAATACCTATCGGAGACTAGAGATATACACTTGATATACATGAAACACATTGTAATTTTGAAAAATTAACTTATAATCAAATGACAAGACAAAAAATTGGGCTAATAGCTGACTTGCCATTATCCCCTCGTGAAAATCAATACACCCCCTAAACTTCAAAAATCTATTTTTAAACCCCTTGTACTTAAGACTAAAAATAAAGTCATGAGCGGTGTTAAATTTTTAAGTGAAAAGACCAAAAAAATCCATTGAAAGTCAAATAGAACTAGGAGGTGTAAGTGCAAAGAATGTGAAGTATAGGTTGGTGTAAATGGATTTTTTGAAGTTATTAAAAGCCAAAATCATTATTTTTGACGGATATTTTAATGGTTGTACTTTAATCTAATTTATAAGGAGCATAAAGAAAGGTTTTTGAAGTTCAAAGGTAATAGTGATTTTCACTATAATATAGGAGGTATAGAGACAATTAACCATAAGAAATAATATGAATTTACCTATTTAAGACCTCAAACTTCTAATATGTGTGTAAATAAAATCTTTTAAAATAGATATTAATAAAACATGAACACATTTTTAGTAGAAAAAACTAGTTAGAAGTTTTTTTCATATACATGTATAAATATATATTATATATATTTGTCTATTAATGTGCCGTTGTTGCTTTCTATCTTGATAAGTTTGAAAAGTAACGTGTCAGTGCATCCATGCCTCTCAGATCAACAATTTATAAAGGTTCGTGTAGTTTTGTCCCTTTGCTAGATATGTCTCCACGAGTTCAAATAATAATCCTATTTGGAAATTGTCCTAACAATGCAAATCAAAGTCTCACACTATACCTCCCGTTCAACTCTTTCTCACACGTGGAGTGTGAGAATAAAATATATTAAACCAAACATACTAACACACATGCTAAACTGAACCTCATGCACAAACACACAACACAAGGCGTACATAATGATAAGCGCAAAGTATAAACATGGGCATGAGTAAGGGACCTCCTAGAACCAAAACTTTGACATTGTTGAAAGAAAATAAGTAAATCTACATATTAAAATTGCCCCTTTTCTAATTAAGTGATATTGTGCCTAATACCTTAAAAAAATATGAGAGTAGGCAAAAGTCCTGAATTAAAATTTCACCGCCACTTAAAGATGTCAATAGACCCGTGTTTATGGCCCCTTAAAAAAATTTTATGACCTCCTTTTTGTTCATTGCTTATGGGCTAGAGAATTATGGGGTTTGGCTTTATCTTCTTTTGACCTGCAGTGAACATTCCCGTTGGAGGTCAAATAAGCTTTTAAGCTTGGTGGGGTGTTAAAATTCATAAAAGCAAAAGCAAGGCTTGGAGCTTATCCCTTATTTGTTTGGTTTGGCCCATATGGGGAAAGAGAAACAGAAGATACTTTCAAGATGCTGAAACTTCGTAGCATAGATTGAACAGTATTTTTGGGTATTTTTTATGGTTGGTTGTTCGGAGGCAAAGAGCTGAACTTACACAGGTTTTTGCACTATACTAAGCATACGAATGTATCTTGATGATGGTAGTTGCTTGTTACAAATATTCAGCGAGCTCTTTGTAAATGGGTGGCATTCCTTTGACGCTCTTTAATACATTTTATTTGACTTATCAATTTAAAAAAATAAAATAAAATAACAAAAACACATTGCCTTTAGTCTAATGATCACAGTTCAAACTGTTACTGTCATTGATTATTGCACAAATCTTAACCTTAAGAAAAATTAAAAGTAAACACATTTTTTTTTTTTAAAGGTAATTAAAAGTAAACACATGCATGTATTTTATAGATATATATATATATAGAGAGAGAGAGAGAGAGAGAGAGAGAGAAGGAAGGAAGGAACCCAACAGATAAATGATAAAGAAGTCACTAGATAACCATTATTCAACTTACCATTTCCATCACAGTCAGCACAAACTATGCTATTTGGTTTGGTGCTTTGGTTGCTATTTGTAGCCTGTAAAAGCAAGAAAGGGTTTACTTAAAGCCCACATATGCAACAAAAGTCAACCAAGGAAGGATTGCATGAATCTTCTATTATTTTTTTCTTCCAAAGAACCTTTAAAGTTGTAGGCCAGAGGAGAGATCCTCAGACATGCCCTCTCCACATAATGAAGTGATCACTTTTTTTTGGGGGGGGAGGGGTAAAATCCATAAAAGTCTTCACTGACCATGCACTGGATTGAAGCAACACTAAATGTTTCACATAAAGAATTTCATCGAATATGCTGCTAACTGTCTAGCTGCTTGTCCAGCTCACATTTGGGGTGTACTTGTGCTAATGCAATGTTAACTATTCTAAACTAGAACATGCAGCAGCTTAAAACAAAGGATGCTGAACTAAAATTATAAAAGAAAATGGTGATATTCTTGCTATCAATGGGCAATCAATCTCTGAACAATCAATGCTTTACACTCCTAGTATCACAAAAATAGATGCCGTGCTTCGAATTAGTTCACCTCAGTATAAAAGCTATTGATTCCAAAGAATTTCCACGCTATCTTAACTCATTAGTTACTCTTTATCTTGTGCATCTCCATTTAAAACAACTTATGCAGACAAGCAAAGGGGTCTTAGCAATTGCAAACATTGTTCCAGAGTGTAGCACTTGACTACAAGTTTATGATTGTACTGATGAAATTGTTGAAATAAAAAATAAAAGACAAGAAATAATAGAATTGGAGAGAGAGATAATATAATGTCTACGTCTTGTCGTATATATCATAAATGTAAAGAAGAGGCCCTTAAATAGGTTTACAATGAGTAGTATGTATAGTAATGATTTACATACTAAAATAAACCTAACTACTTACTAAAAAATAAGATATAGAATATTCTAATATAAACAATATACTTATTAAAAAGTAAAATATAAAATATTCTAATATAGGCAATATATATATAAAGAATATTTCATATCTAATATAAAATATTTTAATACTCTCCCTCAAACTTAAAATTGTAAACCAACTTGAGTTTGGAAATAAAAGCATTCCAAGAATAGTTGAATCAGATAGCAGAAAAAGCCGTGAGTGAAGAATCTGGAGTTGTGTGGCTGCTGATAGCGATGAAGTTTTGACAGTGAGTTCCTGAAGAAATTTCGCTGCCACTGATATGATTATTTTTCGAATTGGAGATCAAAAAATAACCAAACAGAATATATAGTGTGCGAAGATGAAACAAGACAAAACTGAAAAAGTCGTCAGAAGAAAATAGTAGCACCTTACTCTCCAGAGTTTACAGCTAATAAGAAATACTGACATCTGTTAGCATATTACAATTGATTCCGTCAAGAACAGTATTATAAATATGATATACAATATAATACTGCGATGTCATCCTAAATAAAAAGTGTACTAAGACGATGAAATACGAAGAAACAAAGGTCAAAATCGAAATAAAAAAGGGTAAAAAAAACCCAAGAACCAATTTAGATTGCGGAAAAAAAAAAGTTTTTTCAATGGTTGTGGTGGTGGTATGGTAAAGCAAGGTTCTGATAAAAAAAAAAAAACCAACGGAAAAGAAAAACGCAGAAATTTCTAATACTATATTGAAATAGAAGATGAAAGAATTTTCTATATATATTGTGGTAATGAAAAATAGTGCAACAGAATAAGCTAGTGACAACACTGATGGAAGCTAAATAAATCTGCCCAAAAGACAGAATTGACAAGGATTGGCAAAAATAAAAAATAAAAAACAAATTGAATCATACCAAACTTGCGTGGCTTAATTTATCCAAGTTCAAAAACCATGAACTCCAATACTATGTTGAAATAAAAAATAAAAGATAAGAAATAATAGAATTAGAGAGAGATGATATAATGTCTACATCTTGTCGTATATATTATAACGGTAAAAAAGAGACCATTAAATAGGTTTACAATAAATGGTATGTATAGTAATAATTTACATATCAAAATAAATTTAACTACTTGCTAAAAAGTAAAATATAGAATATTCTAATATAGACAATATATATATATACAAAATATTCCATACCTAATATAGAACATTCTAATAGAAATGAATGAAATTCAATACTCATAAAAGGAAACCATACCTTAGCCTCAAATGACTGAAAGTTGGCATTTTTACAGGTCTGGGACAAATCACTGATCCAAAGAACCTTTGGAGCAGTAGAATTGCCGCTAACAAGCCCTAATACCATGAAGATTCATTACTATTAGAACAATTGAACAGATAAACAGAAACAGAAGAGGGACAAAGGACCAAACAATTGAAGGGTTGGAAGGGGATAAATGCGGGATTTATGAGGACCCAAAAAAAAAAAAAAGGCATTCCCACTAGAGATGTGTATACACACGCACACATAAATACACAGAGACGGGGACAGAAAGAATACCTGGTTTACTAGGGGGCTTGACGGAGGTCAGAGGTGTGAAACACATTGAATTGGCCATTTCTTGAGGAATTTAAATTCTTTCAATTTTGGGTATTGATTGGGAAAACCTATTGGAAAGAATTCAAGTTCACTGGAAATCTGAATGAAGGAAAATTATAAGCTGCGGGAGCTTGGTGGTAACATTACATACACTGGCCAAAGTAGAGGATAAGGCTCTGGCTCTCTCTCTCTCTCTCTCTCTCTAATTTGTGAGAGATAATAATTTCTCCTTGATTTTGATTGAGATTAATTTATTGGATAGGCGGCGTAGGTGATAACGTGAACAGAAATAACGGAGGGCATTATGGTCAATCCAGACTTTATCTTCACAAGAAACCTCGGCAAAGTAGAATCTTTAACTCATTCCATAACAGTGACATGTCATTTTGTTTCTCAAATCAGGAAACAGAGAGACGGTATAATGGAGAGTGCTCTCTTATCGGCCTCTCGGTTCCTGCCTTCACAAAGTAAACATTTTCCTTCATTCCCTTGCTTTTGTATCATGTGTTTCAGATTCCCATTTGATTATAATCTCATGTATTCCCTGCTCTCTCAACCCTCGTTGTTGTTTTTTTTTTTTTTTTTTTTAAATAAGATTTGAAACCGTGAAGAAATTGTAATTTGAGATAATGGGTTGTGAAAAAATTTAACTCTATATGTTCTGAATTTGGAACTGATAATTTTTGTGTTAATTTAAGCAGATAGAGAATTGGGGGGGACTGTTGAGGAATTTCCAGAGCTCATTTTATGGAAAATTGATATTTAACAGAAGCTTGCCTCCCAGAGATATCAGTTTCCGCCATGGTGGGAGAAGCATAGTAGCCTCAGTGGTTCGTAATACTCCATCCTTTACATTACATCTATATCTATTTTTAATTGCTGCTTCCATTCTAGGTTCATTATCTTAAAATTTTTTTAACAAATTTCTGTGTAATTTGATATGAATGTTTATAATACAAACTTTATATCACTGGGCAGTAAAAAAATCTGATACTCATCGATCGGAAGTCTCGGTGTATGAATTTTAGAATGCTGGTTTGGGTCATTTGGTGCATTACTTTCTTATGGGTCTATTTTCATGCTTGGCAGCTTGGCAAGAAGGTCAAGAAAGAAACTGTGATTCCTGATCCAGATTACCGAATTCCAATTGTACTACTTGGTGGGTAGTTGAATGCATCTGTGGGTATATCTGTCTGTAAAGTGAAAATTTATTCATACTTCTTCAGTAACACTTTTGTAAACTCAACTCCACAAGTCTCGGAGTAATTAACATACAGATGAATTTTGGGATGAGTTTCTTATTCTGAGTTTCATACATTTGTTGTTTAGGCATGTTGCACCAGCTCAAATAGTATCTATAGTTAGTTCAATTGCTATATGACTTGACTAAGGACTGGGGAACTCACCTAGAAAGGCTAATCAAGGAATTGACACTTGGGTTTATTAATTCTACATGTATACCAAGGTCACTCCTGTAAACTTTTGATGTGGGGGTCAGCATACACCAAGTCAGGTTCATCACAAGTAATGTATTCGTTAGATGCGATAGCACAGTTTTCGAGTATAAATATCAATAATCAATCAACTTGTTAGCAAGTATTGGTGCTTTCTGTTTTAAATTGACTTGGGTATCAAATATTTGATGTGTTAAATTTTCCAAAGCAATCAGATTGGCTTAGGTTTCATGAACTCAAGCGTGCCAGTTACCCTCAGGTATTTCATTTTTTCCAAATGATAAATATTGCGTGAGCTATCGCTAATTTTCTAAATTAATAGTTCAGGTTGGTTCATAACCTAATATGAAAATTTTCTTACCCTTTCTTTCTCTTATACGATGCTGAATTTTAATATTGAACAGGTTTAGCTGGTGGCTTAGTTTATGCAAATAACTTACTCCCAGCAGCTCCTGTTGGTCTTTCTGGATTACTCCTGTTGTTCCAGGTAATGACAAAACCAGTAAACAGTACTCTAAATAACTACTATTTATATGATATTTGCTTATGCAACTACTAAATTTCAAGTGCTCCTTACAAATGAAAAATGGTTTTGAGATGCCACTGGAATTTTTTTTAATTCACAAATGTTAATACCAGGCTCTGCTAAAGTTTATTTTGGCCGTCTTCTCGCCATCTTTTTTTTTTTATTGTTATTAAGTTTTATCTTCCGAAATAAGCCAATATTTCTGTTTTTTTTTTTTTTTTTTTTTTTTTTTTCCTTCAGACAACTAGGTTGAGATTGGTCTTCGATAATGAGGCTCTGGTTTGTTCCTTGACTCCTCTCAGTTTAATGTTTTGTTTGATTACATATTTCACAACAAAGAGATCAACTTATAATTTAACAAGTTTATAAATATTATCTGCTTCTAAATCATGCACCAGCACACTACCCTTTTCAAGGACTTCTTCACAACCAAACCATGGTTTGTTTAATTCAACTGTTCAATTCTTTTCAGTACAGGGTTGCCAAGAGCACATTCATATGGTTCCATGACCTAGAGTACATTCCACTTCTCATGTCAAAATACTTTCAGTGCATCAGAAGTTTGCCATGTGATAGTGTTTTGTATTTCATGATAATTTTTACAGAACTCGTTCCCCATAAGCAAGGTGTTCTATTCATATCCACACCACTCCACCCCCCCCCCACCCGTTTTATAGTTTTGTTACTGTGATGAAGAGGAACAGAGCCAAGAATGCTAGATGAAGGGCTAGACCTACCAAAAGTACAATAGCTAATGTGAATTTTAAAGAGGGGCAACTACCTTTATTTTAAATTTCTTAATTACAAAATATAAAACATCTATAGTAATTTTGGTCGTCATGCGGGCACCAGGCCCGCCCCATAGTGCCCCCTACAGCTCCATCCCTGGTGATGATTATGCATACCACAAACATACATTAGACAAACAAAAAATATGCTAAGCATTCTACTAACATGTAGTATCTTTTCTTTTTCCCCTTCTGTGAGCATTATGTTTTTGCAGGACGTCTTTTTTTGTGCTCCAATGGCTTCAAAGATGAAACTAACTGGATTTAGCTGGTTTGTAGAGAATTTGTATACCCTATGGCAGTTGGAGTCTTTTAGAAATACATGTATAGCCAGTTCCATAATTAGATCCTCATCCCTTTGTTGATAAACCTCTTAATCCTCAAATTGAAGTACAGGAAAAATAAAAAATAAAAATAAAAGAAAAAAATGGAACTTTTGTCTTAATTCTATAAAATTGGGTGCTCCTTGTATTACATATAGAATTAGATACAAGTGTCGGGTGCTGGTATATGTCCAAAAGTCAAATCCATTAATCTCTTGTTCAAAGATACAGAGACATGAAAAATTAGTTATATATTTAATATAATTGTTTTTACTTTATAGGTTAATATGGTATTTACAATATGTCATTAGAGTTTTTAAAAATAAAATTTTTATTTGTGCTAAAACTGAATTACTAAATATGTTTGTATGCATATCCAATTATATATAGGATACACATATCATACCTTTACTCAGGTATCTTTATCCAAATGTCAAGTGTCCGACATAAGTACATACATTAAATATTCAAAAGGGTCCTCCTTGTAACATAGCAAATCCTATACCAGATGCTTTTTCTAGTGAATAATGAGAGATTAAACTTGGGCCAGGGGAAGACATTTGGGTTCACCAATGGTTATTCTCACACTCATTCATGTATTGTGTTCATCATGCAAATAATTTTCTCCAGTAATTATTTTGCTGTGTGGATCCAATTGAACTCCGTGTGTCACGTAAGTTGAAATTTTGTGGATGCAGGAGGTAAAAATTGGAGAGCAGCTTCAGGAGTCAGGTGAAAATGTTTTTTGCGGGTGGAAAAAGCCGTTGGAAGTGAGTCGACACTGTATTTTCCCATCCATTATGTGTGTGTATATATGCTTCAGGCCATGGAAGATCATTGATGTGGTAATTTTATTGCAGATACTCAACATTTGTAAATTGGGAGTTCTGGTGGTCAAATTTTCTGGTTTTGGTTTATTTTAAGGAGACACAAACAAAGCCTGAAGGACAAGTGCACTTTGTCCCAGCAATCTTTGTAAGTATCACGAAGTGCAAAACATAGACCAGTTCAATGACTTTGTTACCAAATGGTACTTAGCTTCCAATTCACCAAGTATAGGAGTTTGATTTCAAATGATCAAGCCTTCAGATCGCCATTTGCAAGGGCTTCCAGTATGCGACACGATCTGATAACAAATTGCTGACAGAAAACCCGAATACAACACAATACGAATGTGTTAATCCAAAATTGACACAACTTGATTTTGACCCGATTATGAAATAAATTAATTATTTAACATGTTTATTAATCAACATTTGCTTTGTTGCAAAATGTAGAATGGAAAGCAACTTTATGATGTTATGGTAGACCGACTTGGCCCTTCAAAGACTAGTGGTCCAAAAGAGTCCTAATAACTCCACGGTAAGGACTACCCTGCTGTGCCATTTAAAGATCAGGCATGTCAATGTCACGAGGTATTATGAATCTATCAAGCTCATTCTGAAGAAAATTACCAGGTGTGGCACTATTGCCTCGAGGAGGATTGGTTTTTGAACCTTCATTAGATATTTCCGGAGTAAATTAAGGGATAAATTTGCTAAAGTCATTGACTCTTATCTTGCTCACTAATGTATGCAAATTGAAGCGTTGCGGATTGGGGGAGTCGGGATGGAACCTCCGACCATTTTATCTTCTTGACTATTGCTCAAAAAGATTAAGTGTTTATTTCATCTTCTTCACCTCTGCTGGTTTTTTTATGGTTGCTTACAGATTAGAACAATGAGATGGATACCATATGCTTAATGGCAAAGCTATTTTCAAAACTAATTCATCTTTATTAACTATTTGTGTTCAGGAGTAGGGCTGAAATGAGCCGAGTTAAATTTTAACTTATTCGAATTATTTATATTGGACTCGAGCTCAGCTTAAATTTTTATATAGGTTCGAACTTATTTCGTTAAAAAAAAAATTATTTAAATTTGAGATCGACTCACGAATAGTGTAAAAAAAAACCAAAACGTCGTTGTTTTAGTTTAAAATATAAATAATAAAATATTATAACAATATTATTAAAAAATATAAAAAAAAAGATATTATAATATATATATATTTTTATCAAGCGGCTAGTGAGCTTTTGAGCATAAATTTTTTATGCTCAAACTCGATTTTAATCAAGGTATAAATTAAACTTGATTCAAGCTCATTTTAGTCACGAATTGAATGTTAAAATAATTCACAAAAAAAAAAAAAAAAAAAAAGTTCGGCTCGCTTCCACCACTATCTAAGAGATTTAACATCTCTGAGATAGGGGAAAAAGATAAAACTGCAGTGCTTAGAGAGTGTCCAATACCAAATATTGTTTCGGATTCCAAACTTTGAGCAACTTCATTACGAAGATACTGGCAGTGGAGTATTCTTATCACGCACTATGCGATAAATAAATTTCACAAGAGAAGAATAAAATGTGAAGAGCAGTGCCATACGATCAGAATTTTTAACAAAAAAAGAGAATTAGAATGACATGGCTTGCTATTTTCTACTACAGGTAAAAGAGATTTTTTCTTGTCAGTTACATGAAGCAGTATATAGTAAAACTACACAGTACGTATATTTTCTTAGCCTTTAACTAACGTATCAATGTATTCATATATAAATTATACAAACAAATAAGATGAATCAGATTTGAGATGAAAATTTGGAACATATCTTTATAATATTTTTTTACCGATAGACATGAATTGATCTCTTAGGCTATGTTTGATTGAGAGATTAGATGATGGAGTATAAGTAATACCATAGGATAATATATGAGATTGGATAAAATATGGGATTATTTTTTTAATGTTTGGTTGGCAGGCCCGGCCCAAGGGTGAGCTCAACAAGCCCCTAGGCTTGGGCAACACCCTAGGCCAAGGACAACTAAGGGCAAGGGCCTGACCAGTAGCCAAGTTCAAGGGCTTGACCGACCACCAGCAGCCAAGGGCAAGAGCTTGACCCAGTAACCTTGGGCAACCGTGGATCAAGGGTCGGCCCTGTTGGTTGGTGGGATATAATGTGAAATAAAAGATATGATTTGACATATAATGTGATAGGAAATAATTTTAAGCCTCTAGATTTTGGCGGGAACAAATTTAGAGGTGGGGTATAAGTAATACTATACCCCCTATAGTATTGCTTATTGCCCATTTTGGGGGTAAATGGGGTATAGATAATCCCATAATACTAATAATTTTCTCTTACTTTTTCTAATTAAACATGAAAATAGAGTGAGTTCTACAGACATATACTCCAATTTCAAATTTTAATTCTAGAAACAAATGTGGCCTTAATGTTATGCCTATACTATGTTGTTTCTTGCCTATATGGAAATTCGATCGGTAAAAACTCCAAAAATCTATTCAAGTGATGCATGCTAATGAATATTTAGGCTTGGCTTGAGAAGAAAATAGGTATTTTTTTTTTAATTAGTTACTAGTTAGCTAAAAAAACAAGTCACTTTTTGTGTTTAGAAAAAAAAATATGATCTTTTTTAGGTGACTTTTTAGTTTTGATTAATTTGATATTTTTAGCCTTAAAGGTGTAAATTTAATATTTTACAAATAAGTAAATAAACTAATTAAATTATACACTAATTAACCGAAGCTTCCCAAACGATACGTTAGTCTAATCTAATTATATTATTATTTGACCAGAAGGTGTCTCGTCACAGTGAAGTACTGCAAATAGGTACCACTGAGCTATTGTTGAGTAGAAAACCACATCAGTGGCACATAATGGACCCGTTTGGTGTGTAAGATTTTGCTGAAAATTTTTAAAAATCTCTATAAATCTTTGTTAACTTTATATCACATCAATTTTTTTCTCTCACTGCACGCATTACGAACTCTCCCCAAATCACAATTTATCTCAATTTATCTCATTTTTTCTTACTCCAAACAAACCCAATATTATAATTTAAATAGGGCAATTTGTTGACAAAGATTGTTTTCTTCATGTTTAAATTCAAATAAAATTAATGCGTGCTTGAGATTAGGGTTTGATCTGAACTAAATGACTCACGAGCTGCCCGAGTCTGATTTGTGACTTTTAAATTAATTAAATTCAAAATTTTTTTATGATTTGTTTAAATTTTAAATCAAATTTGATCGAATAACTAGGTGTTCAGCTTAAAATAAAAAAAAAAAACTCTTGAGTTTGCTTCGAAAAAATAATATATATTATAATATTTTAGATTAAAAAGATGTTTTGATCTAATAAAATAATATCGTTTTAGTTTAATTAATTTATCCATATAATATTATAGTATTTTAAATCAAAAACAATATCGTTTTGGTTAATCAAACTATTCACTAGCTGAACACAAGTTCAAATTGCTATTTATTGAACTGAAACTCGAGTTTATTATTAGCTGTTTAAACTGAATTCGAATAAGTTTAAGTTTTGATTAATACCATAGGTTCAAATTATTTTATGCTTATTCATAAAATTACACAATTCATGCAGTGGTTTAGTAGATGAAGATGAGCTTATATGTCTCTAGTCAATTACCTCTTCTGTATTTGGAATTTCCCAATTAGCTCTGGGTTCCATGACTAATTCCTTCAATAAATTTTAGAAGAGTGAAACCAGAACATGTGAAACAAAGCAACGCACGTTATATACTGCTAAGCCCTGCCGTTTGTGTCTCTAATCACTATTATATATGTGTCATCTTCTGCAAGTCCATCGCCATTTGTCTTCTCTCTCTTTCAATATTCCTTAATAATTTTCCTTCGGTGTCTTGTCAGAGCTCTGAACGAGAATCAATGGGTTTTTATGTTGCTGATACCTCTCCTGTCATCTTCTTTGTGGAGAGAGAGAAACACAGAAATTACGGTTGATCGGGAGAATTAGGAGTTTAGGAGGCCGTTTGGAACGTGGAAAAAAAAAAAAAAAATCCGAAAGTTAACAAAAGTAAAATTTTTTTGAATTTAAAGTATAAAAAGTTATTTTGAAATAAGAGTTAAATATTTGTGTTTGATGCGATATAAAGGTCCTGTTTGACCATACCAAATTTTAAAAAAATTTATCAATTTTAACTACTTTTTGTACTTTCCTCCAATCAAAAATTTTCACCTATCACATTTATGTCACATCTTTCTACTTTTATTATACTTTTTCTTCCACTTTTGGTTTACCAAACGGGCCCAAAGTTGTTAAAAAATTATAAAAAAATGACAATAGCAAAATTTTAGTAGAGAATCTTAAAAATTTTTGGAGTTTTGTTGAACTTTTTGATAAAAATATCAGTCCAATTTTTTTAAAAATTTGCCAAAGTTCGTTAAAACGTACTATAATAATTTATTCTAACGGATTTTGGTAAATTTTTTTTAAAAATTCAAATTATTTTTAGTTTGAAAAAGTTAAAACATTTGAAGTTTTTGGGAGTTTTTTTAACTTGATTGAAGCTCCAAACGATCCCTAGTTAATAGGGATAAATAGACTAAATGATAGAGTATAAATAATATTATAGAATAATATACAGGGTTAGATATAATATGAAATTAATTTTTTATATGAAATTATTTTGTCGATATTTGATCAATATGATATAAAATGACATAAGAGATGTCATTTGATAGGATATGTCATAGAAAATAATTTTAAATTTTTAAATTTTGTAAGAAATTAAGGCTCCGTTTGGAGCTCTAAAAAGTGACAAAAAACGAGATAAAACGTGATTTGGGGAAACTTTTAGTATTTGGTGCACGCTGCTCAAACTGCGTTTTTTAGAGATGAATAGTAAAATTTCGTACTGACGGAATCAAAATTTTAAGCCATCATACTTCTTTACACTACAATCTGTCTAAACGGATTATAGAAATTGTTTGAACGAAAGTTGCTCGCGCGATTTCGTCGGAACGGTTTCTACAATCCGTTTGGACGGTTTTAAAAATGCCATAAAAAATAGTCAAAGTGAGTGTCATTTGATAGTTTAGGAATCCATGGTGAGAATGGTGAATAAATTTTTGCTATTTGATTAACCGAATTCTAATTATTAACTTTTTTTTGAAAAGATATTGAACGTTTTTTGAATTTTAAGAAGACGGGAACGTGTAATATTTTATAGAAATTTTCAGAAGTTTTCAAAGATTTTCGAATATTTTCAGATATTTTCATCAAATGTAGGTGCACCAAACGCACCCTAAATGTGGGGACAAAAATATTCCATCCTACCTCTGGTATTTTAATACCATATTTTGAAAGATTAGCCATTCAAAAGAATTGTTAATTTTCCCTCTCTCTCTTTTTTTTTTTTTTTTTAAGGTTGCCGAGTATAAAATTTACGAGACCCGCAGGTGACAAATCTAGCCTTGAGTATCACAACTCCAAACAAAAACAACCAGAATGTACCAATCACAGCTGCCATTAGATTTTTTCAGGCCACTGATAGTGGACGTGATTATCCAAACGCGAATTAGTACTAAATTTTCCAGGCCACTAATATTGGACACGATTATCCCAACGCGAATTAGCACTAAATTTTCCAGACCGCTGATATTGGGCTTGATTATCCAAACACCAATTAGCACCAAATTTTCCAGGCCACTGATATTAAACATAATTAAGGGGTGTTTAGTTTGTTAAAATTAATAAAAATTATTAATTCTTACTAATATTTTATACTTTCTTCTGATCAAATTTTTTTTCACATTATTTTTACAACAAATTTTTATATTTTTACTGTATTTTTTTGCTAAACTTTTGCCAACAAAACACACCTAACTAATAAGGGACATAATTATTCAAACATGAATTTGTACTGAGTGTTTGGTTGATTAAAACCAATCAAAATTCACCAACTCTTATTATTGTATTTTCTTCTAATTAAATTTTGTCACATATCACTTTTATATCAAAAATTTTTTTTATTATACTTTTTGACCAACCAAATACTCCTTAAAATTTTCAGTTTAGTGATTTTGGACGTGACTATCCGAACACAAATTAAAATTATCGAGAAAAATACAAATGCAATACGACACTAATTTGATAACTTAAAATTAATACAATTTAATTTGACTATGAAATGATTTAATTGTTTAATCGTATATTGAAATTTAAAGTATTTAAAAACAAACACAATTATGAATATCAAATACAATATTTTAACGCGCAATTGTCAACTCTAAATTTTTTTCTTATGAAAGAAATGGAATAAATAGCACACATTGTCTTGGCCGTGAAAATGGAAAAAAAAAAATAAAACGAAATTATAAATTTTATTTTCTGCATGAATTTTACTGAAATTTTACTGCAAATTCTAAGTTTTTTTTTTTTTTAAATGATTAAGAGCTTAAAATTTTTATTAGTTACAATGTCACACTTAGTAATATGTTTTTTCCTAAAACTTATGTTAACTAGACAGTAGTGCCATGTTTATCTGTAGATTATGAAGTGGGGGATTGGATTATCAATCCGGGAAACTTATCTCATTTCATCTTTGGTAAAAAAGATGAACACGACATAGAGTACACTTTGAATTCCATGTCCCTCAAAATGAGGAATATGTAATATCACGGATTGTGATACTATATATTCTCATAATTGAATTAATTTCTAGTTAAAATTTAAATGTTTAAAATTATTTTTTATCACATCCTTTATCTTTGCATCTTTGCATCTTATTTTTAATCAAACACTGAAAAAATAATCTCAATAAAAAATCCTATATTATATCAAATTTCATACATTATCACATGGTATTATCTCCTATCATCTGATTCCTCGATCAAACACAAGCTAATAGTATCAAAGTAAATAAAAATTAGTATCTAAGAGACAAACTGATGCAATGGGCTCTAATTAAAAACATCGATCTATTAAGTAACTCTAAAAAATTAATCTGTTAAGAGTAAAATCTAAAAAATCGATATATTAAGTAGATCTCTTATTCAAATAATGTGAGATGAAAATATTAACGCTCACCTTTCACTAGTTTTACCTCAAAAACTCATGGTAGTTAAACTAAAATTTAGAGGTAAGAAGTGAAATTTAAACAAAAGAAATGCTAGTAATTAGTGCGGTTTCATCCACCTATTGCAGACTACAATTGCGACCGAGCTATCTATCTATCATTCTATAATAAAGCCCTGACTTTCACCGTTATTTTATGTTCTTCTTGGATCCCAGCCTAATTACTTCTTACTTCTTGATTGTGTTTGGCATATTAATTTTTGTTGAAAATTTTAAAAATTTCTTAAAATTTTTAAAAATAATTCATTTTTTATATCACTGCACAAATTATGAATTTATAACTTATCTTACTTTATTTCATTTTTATTTCACTTTTTATCATTCCAAACACATCCCCGTATATATGTATATATATTATTCTTCTTGGCTTCGAAATCTCCAAAGAGAAAGATAATTAATTTTCGAATCAATGGAAGTGAGGAACAAGTACATAGCAATAAAGGGTCACATAGACGGAGCACCGCAGGTTTCCGACTTCGAGATCAAGCCCAAACTCTGAGTCTGTCGATTCAGCCCGGCTCCGACGATGTCATCGTCAAAACTCTCTTCTGGTCCATAGATCCTTACCAACTCAACCGCATGAAGTCTTACAGTTCTTCCCACGACGCTAGCCCTCATTCAGGCTGTATTACTCCCGGCGAGGTGAGTCGCTCTTATCACTAATGTTCTTATTGGTACTAGCAAAGACTCGTACAACAGGTATACTCACGGTTATAATTTTTTTTAGAAAATTGAATTATATTCTATTTATTGAAACAATTTATAATAGACAAAAAAACAAGTCTATTTAGAAGACGTTTGAAGGTACGATTTCTAGTAATTTTTTATTTTCTTGTTAAAATTTATTAGTTATAATTTTTTGTATATTTGATCAAGTAAGTAGCAATATTTAGTAATTTTTTGTAATTTTTGAATGTTTGATAAAATTTTTGGTAACATTGACAAATTTTAGTAACTTGTGGTTAACTTTTAACAACTTTTACTAATTTTTGAACTAAAAAATTGCTGTAGTTAAGTAAAAAATAAAAAGAATTAGTGATTTATCAAGTATTGAAGAATTTCGTAGCTTAGAGGCGTTTGGAATTATAAAAATTAGTATAAATTTATAAAAATTATAGATTTATAATTTATACAGTGAATAAAAAATTTAAATTTTATAAAAATTTTTAAAATTTTATACAGATACATAAAATACCGAACACCTAGGTGTGTTTAGAGTTATATAAAAGTGTATAAAATAAAATAAAATTGTAAAAGTAAATATCTCGTAATTCGTGTGATAAGTGAAGAATTTAAATTTTACTATCTCGTAATCGTGTTTGTAGAGTTTTGTAAAATTTTATTTTATTTGATAGAGCTCCCAACGGGGCCATTAACTTTCTACTAATTGTTGACGTGTCATGCTTGCGTTGACCATTGCTCTTTTCTTTTTTTTTTTTTTTTTTGTTTTGGGTGGGGGGGGGGGATTACCACAGTAAAAGGGACCATCGCGTTGGCTTTCCACGGTCCCATCACGTTGGAATTTTGGGTAAATTTCCTCCTCAAGAGCATCTACTAAAATTGGTGTGTACGAGAAAAAGAGAGACAATATTGTACAACCAGTCAACACATTTACATAAAATATTTTTATATTTTACCATCAATTTTATTTTAAAATTTATATTTTAAATCGTTTCTTTTTTTTTTTTTTTGTACATTTTAATGATCCAATTTTATTTCTTTTATTAAATTTATTGAAAGAAAATACCAATTGACTACTGTGTGCCCTCCATAAACAAATGATATTTTTCGTTTCATTTTTTGTAATAATAACTGGTGTAAAGAGTAAACTAAGCATAATTGGATTAGGCAGAATTGGTTAGGGAGTGTTTGAATAACTAAAAAATATAAACAAAAAGGTACAAAAAGTTAATTTGAAATTAATATGTAATGAAATTTGATTGGAACAAATTAATAACATCTTGTAATTTTTAGTGATGTTTGAGAAACCAAACAACCCCTAAATGCACAGGCAACAAAGTTGAACTATTTGACGAACATATCCCAAATATGATTGATTGCAAAGTACAGAGATTAATTGTTAGCCTCTATTTGGCATAAGAGAACGGAAGTCATTCCTTTATATTGTTTGATTTCCTAGTGGGGATACAAGACTTGAGAGTTGGATGTCCAAGGATTAGTTGTCTCCAAGCATCCGATTCTGGGATAATCTTCCACCTTAATCAATACTATTTTCCAATGTTTACGACTAGTTTGATTCTCAATTTGTTCTTCTAGCATTCAATGGGCTCACAGCTTATGGTGGGTTTTAGGAAGTATGTAAGCCGAAGAAGGGGGAGAAGGTGTTTGTTTCTACAACTTCTGGATCCGTTGAAAATTTGGTCGAACAGTACGCAAAGTTGCTTGGATGCTAAGTTGTTGGCTGTGCTAGAATCAAACAAAAGGTTAAAATTTTTCTTGATATATATCTTCTTGTGAATAATTTGAAGAGGAAGTTTAATTTCGTGGCATTCCCATATATATGTATATATATATATATATATATGTATATATGCTTTCTACAATGTTAGTTGCTTGAGCTTTGATTTTTAGGTGTTCTATTTAGTTATTATCAAGAAATTTACTACGAACTTTGTGTTAAACATGAATTATATATGGGTGGAATTGCTCAAAGAGAAACTAGGTTTTGATGAGGCTTTCAACTATAAAGAAGAACCTGATCTTAAATTAGCTCTCAAAAGGTTTTTTTTTTTATAATTTTTTCTTTTTTTTTGTTAATAATGTATTAATAAACTTCATTGATTTTCTCACCCTCGTAAGTTCTAGTTTTCGATATCACATGGGATTTTTTTTGGAGGGTTGGCTAGGGGGCATTGTTTTTTATGTTAGCTTTCTAATTAATGCTCGGGCCATCGAATTAAAATATAATGATCTCTTGATACATTTATATACTTATTGGATGACGGTTGGCATCATTTTCAATATCAATTTCTTAACAATTGCTCGAGATATTAAATTAAAATTCAACAGTCTAAATACATCTACACTTTTATTGGATGAGTGGGTTGGCATTGTTTTCGATGTTAGTTCGGACTGTTTAATTAAAATTTAACGATTTAGATATATTCACATTTTTATTAGATCGGGATTTGGCATCGTTTTCGATATAAGCTCCTTAACAGCTACTTGGACCATTGATTGAAATTCAGAATCTAATTAGCAAATGATTAATTAGGATTATGCATGTGCACAACCCTTTTTTTTTTTTTTTCCAATTTTTATTTGACAGATACTTCCCAGATGGCATCGACATATATTTCGACAATGTGGGAGGAAAGATGCTAGAAGCAGCAGCTACTAACATGAATATGTTTAGAAGAGTAGCAATTTGTGGGGTGATTTTAAAATACACAAACCTTGTAAAGAGAGCTGTACCGGATATGGTTAACGTTGTCTACAAAAGAATCAACATCCGAGGTTTCTTAGTCGCAAATTTCATGTATTTTTTCTTTGATTTTCTTTTCAAAACCTCTTACTACCTTCGAACCGGTAAAATTCAAGTTTTCGAAGACATTACCAACGGTCTCGAGAGTATCCCGACCGCGTTTATAGGACTCTTTCTCCGTGATAATGTCGGGAAAAAGATTGTTCAAGTCGCATAAGAATGAATGAATCTCATTTTTTCCAAAAATATTAATGCTCGTTTGGATTGATATATATATATATATATATATATATATATTTGGACAGAAATGCATAGATTTCAATTGAAAAAATTGACATCTAATTTTATAAGAATAATTTATAATTATAATATTAAATTACATTAAAATATAAGAGACATGGTTAATTAATTATATAAGATATTAGACTAGTTGAGTCAAATAAAATAAATAATTTTAATTAATTTATTTTTGTGATTATTTCAAATCTTTCATAGTCTAATATGTAAAACTATCTAATTACATGATATTACTTATTTTTCCATGGAATTGCAATCTGAATTGAGAATCGTGTTAAAGTAAAATGAAAGAAAAAGAAATGGAAAAAAAAAATGTAATAGTAGTGTCACGCCCCTAACTTAATTGTCTAGGACGGACGGCATGAGAATATATGAGAACAAAATAAATTTAATAAAAACCTATGCCAAGGTCGAGTTTCAATGCACTAACAACCGTCAGAACAGGTAAATATGTTCCTCATTCCCATATAAAATAAATAAACATCGTCAATCGCGGTAAATTTAAGGCCACACCCTGGTGACTAAATTTAAGATTGACACAGTCGCATAAGCTCATCAATAACAATGCAATCTCATATATAAATTAACTTTGGGACCCACACCCCCAGGGCACACACAAAGAGGAATACAACATCTCAATATAAGTAAAATTCCATAACAGATCAATCTATCGATCTCAACTCAGTTCCGGCTAGCTATTTCTTGGCCTCGTCGGATCACTCGTAATATAGATAGAGTAAGTTGACCAACCCATTAGGTAGAACCATGCAAGTGTGTTCTAATGAATATGCTCAAACATACAATATAACTCACAATAATAGCAACCAAATATAATATAAAATGCACATGTCATGTTATGCAATGCAAACATCATATAAAAATGCATATGTAATGTAGTGTAATTCTCCAATTCCCATCTTCTCAAACCTTATCCCAAGTTAAGACCGGACTCAGGCTACTATTACCTGAGCTGTCTACGTATCCCATATCGGGAATCAGGTCACCGTAGTTCCTGATTTTGTTTCCCTTATGTCATGACCAAACTCATGATCAATATAATCATCCCTACATCTCATCAATAAATATAACAATCACATTATCTCAATATATATATAAACCAAATGGGGAACCGTGTTACATCTCCTGGCTCGTCTGCTAGGGAACCGTGTTACACCCCTAGTCAGGCATCCACTTATCTGAAGCAGGCATCCGCTCATTTCAAGCAGGCATCCGCTCATCTCAAGCAGGGTCCAACTACAATCCGGAGAAAATCCCATAATATCTCACTTTAATATTAATGCCCAACTCCAAATGATTAATCTTTAGTCATATATATATCGACTGGGAATTATCTGATATTTTCAAAATCTCATATATTTGTCAAATCGCGAACCCAGTCTACATATATAACCGTGACTCAGCACGTCACAATATAAATGTGGCACTCTCAGCCAATCAATATCCTCAACATAGACTAGATGATGCTACCCCAACTCTAATGCACATAATAGGCTCAATCATATATAATAATTCTTTTCCACAATTATTAACATAAAACAAAGTATGCCTTAAAATCTCAAAATTTACAATTTTTCTAATATCTTCCCAATTCTATAACATCAACTATAATTTTTCATAACTCTAGGAGCAACATTACGATCATCCCCAATTCTTTAGGGGTAAAATCAAATTTTTTTCAAACTTTAGGGGCCATTTTGTAATTATTTAAACTTTGGGGTCTACTTTGTAATTATTTAAACTCTTGGGGTCCACTTTGTAATTATTTAAAACTTTGGGGACTATTTTATAATTATCCAAAACTTCAAGGGTCAATTTGTGATTATCTAAAAGTTTTGGGCCCAAATTATAATATCTCTAACTATTTTCTCTATTCATTTCTCTTTTTTCTTTTTTTCTTTTTCTTTTTCTTTTTCCCGTTTCTTCTCCAGTGAACGCCCAGCGAAATGGCTTCCAATTTCGGACTGACTTCCGATTGTCAATCTAAATTTAATCACTTTCATACAAAATGAACATATAAAAATTTATCTTAAAATCTCTATATATCATTTATGTAATTATCATAACTCAAAAGTATGAAAATTTTAACATATATACACATATATATACGCACCCGTATATATATATATACACACACATATCTCACAAAATTTCACCAAATCAAGCATATAAATATACCAAAATGATCCTTCCAACGTCTAGAACATAAATATAAGTCCCATTTACCTCAAATCTAAAGAGAAAATGAGAAATAAAGATATTTTAGTTTAGTCAACAAACCTTTAGGTGTCTATTTCTCCCACCTCGAGCAAAATTACACGAAACGGACATCGCCATAGCGTTCACGGCGTCGAAAACTATCCGGATCTACCTTCCTTCCTTCCCAAATCTCTCTCTCTCTTCCTTCTCTTTCCCTCTCTCTCTCTTTTCTCTCTCCCCGTGGTCTCCCCTGGAAACCCACAACCCAAAAAAGAAAAAAACATGAAAAGCAAGAAGAAGAAAAAAAAAAGAAATTGAAAGGAAACGAAAGAAGAATAAGGAAAGGAGAGAAAAAGAACGGGCCCTAGGCCTAGTTTGTCTAATCTAACACTACTTCAGATTATTTTCAGTTCAGAAAAATAAAATAATTAAATTTTATCTTCAATTTAATATTTTATCAGCTCAAAATAATATATAAATTGTCAAATTTAAATACTGGGTGTTACAAGTAATTTATCTTTGAATAAAAAATTGCACTATAATAGAATAATCTATTATACAAAACAGCTCAATGTCTTGATTAGACATTTATATACATGTCAACGAGAGAGAGAGAGAGAAAAGAGGACAGGAGAGGAGGGGGCGTGCAGAGTGAGCTGGGGGTGAGGAGGGAGTGGGGCCGAGGAGAGAGAGGGAGATAGGGGAGGGAGAGGGGATGGGGCGGGGCGGGGCGGGACCCGAGTGCAGGGGAGAGACAGAGGGAGATGGGAGAGGAAGAGGGGGTGGGGCCGGAGATATAGGAGAGAGAGAGAGTTGGGGCGGGTGAGGGTTTAGTTTAAAATAATATTTTAATTTAAATTTTGAAATATTAAATTTAAATGAATGTGCAAAAATATTCAAATGTAAATTTATTTTTTAAATTTATATAAAAAATTATTAAAATAACCTATAAAAATAATCAAACCAAATTAACCATTGGGTGGGATACAAATCAAGCTTCATTATGAGCAGCCGTCACTTCACTCTTACGCGAACCTTCTTGATCTGGTTTGTCTGCCTTTGCCCACTTCCAAGCAAGGGCAATGTCTCAGTCATTGGAGGCGATAAGGTTTGTACGTATTTTGCCAACTTCCAGTCAATGCTAGGTCTCTAATTCGTTGAAGGCGACAAGGTTTACACATATTTTACCCACTTCCAAACAAGGCGACAAGGTTTGTCTCAATCATTAACGGGCGATGTTAACTGCCACTCCCAGAGCTTTAACAATACACGTCTCCCGCCTCGCCTCTTTGTGCAGTTTTTGTTGAGTTAATCAAGGGTATGTTAGGAGTGAAAAAAAAGTGAGATAAATTGAAATAAATTAAGAGTTCATAATGCGTGCAATGAAAAAAAAAAAGTTGATGTTATATAAAGTTAACATAGATTTATAGAATTTTTTGTTATTTGTTTGTAAACTAAATGGAGCCCAAATAATAGGTTCGTTTTGTTAATAAATATCTATTTATTTTAATATTATTTTTCTAACTTAACAAAAAAATAAATAAATAAATTTGACTTTCATCTTTATTACATTTTTACTATTTTTTTCACTTTTTTTTTTATCTCACAAATCTATGTTCCAAACATAGTCTAAAAAAAATCACCTTGAAGAGGGTGTTGATTTTTTTATTTTATTTTTAATTATTATTAAAATTCAAAACTTAAAGGAAGAGATGGTATCTTCCCAAGTAGAATTCAAAGGTATTTATTGAAAAAAAGAAAGTCTCTTTAACTAGGCTATAAGTAATTGAAACTAGGCTATAAATAATCAATTACGAGTGAAATTAGAATTAACTCTATGATTAAGGTTAGAAATTATATTTTACTAAAAAATGAACACCAATTAAAAATTCTAGTCACATGGTTTTTGTTTTAGAGAAATATTATCAGAAAATATTTTGAGAAATCAAATGATTAAAATGTAATTCTATCCTGGGAATTGCAATTCCCTCTTTCTCAGTCTAGGTATAGTATCTGCATATAATAAAGGAGTGTTTGCTTGATAAAAAATCAATTAAAACTCACAAAATTTTTATTATTTTTTTGTATTTTTTCAATCAAATTTTATCATATATTATTTTTACATTAAATTTTTTTTATTTTTATAGTACTTTTTTTCCTAATCAAACAACCCGTAAAAATAGAGTTCTCCAAATTAAATTGAATTTATTATAAGTAATGCGTCCAAATTTATTATATAATGGTGGGTTAAGTAAACAAATAGATAACAAAAGCCAAATAAAAACAGTAACATACGTGTTAAAGTGAAACGAAAGGAAAAGAAATGAAAAAAAAAATGTAATAGTAGTTTATCTTTGAATAAAAAGTTACACTATAATAGAATAATCTATTATACAAAATAGCTCAGTGTCTTGATTAGACACTTATATACATATCAACGAGAGAGAGAGAGAAAAGAAGAGAGGAGAGGAGGGGGCGTGCAGAGTGAGCTGGGGGCGAGGGAGGGGGGTAGGGCCGGGGAGAGAGAGGGAGATGGGGGAGGGAGAGGGGGTGGGGGTGGGGCCGAGTGCATGGGAGAGAGAGAAGGAGATAGAGGAGGGAGAGGGGGTGGGGCTGGGGATACAGGAGAGAGAGAGAGAGTTGGGGCGGGTGAGGATTTAATTTAAAATAATATTTTAATTTAAATTTTAAATATTAAATTTAAATAAAAGTACAAAAATATTCAAATGTAAATTTTTTTTTAAATTTATATAAAAAATTATCAAAATAACCTATAAAAATAATTATCATTAATCAAAAAGGTGTAAAAATAATTACAAATATTATTACATTAATATTAAAAATGTGATAATATTTTTTTAAAAATTTTTTATTTTTTTTTTTCCAAAATGTGATATCTTTTGAATAATTTTTATTTTTACAAGTTATTTATACAGTTTTTTTTATGTACGTTTACTTTATAAATTTATATTTCTTTGCAGGAAAAAAAAATAGGGAGGGGTAGAGGGTTTCAAGATAGAGAAAATAATATTTTTTTATTTAATTTTAATTTTTAAAATAAAGGCACAAAAATATAAATTTTTTTAAAATAGATAGATACCTAATAGACAAAGTCAATTAATTTTTTTAATTATATATTTATATTTTAATACTCTTTAAAATTTTTATTTATGTTTATAAATTTTTATAAACTGACAACAGAAAATTATTTATTAAATCTATTTATATTTTTTTGTTTTCAAAAAAATGTAAACTTAAATAGAAAAACATAATAAAAAAATATTTTTACTTTATATTTTTTATTGCAAACATTTTATCAATTTTAACACTTTATCTATTTTTATTGTATCATGTTACAGTGAATTATTTATTTTTATTGTATTATATTACAGTTAATATGTATCATATTCATTAATTAATTTATTTTTACTAAATAATTAAATTAAATAATTAATTAATTAATTAATTTAATATGAAAATTGATTAATTCATATTAAATTAATGTGAAATATATATTATTGAAAATTTCAATAAATATTAAAATTATATTAAATAATTTAAATTAGTTAATATATTTAATAATTTAATTTAATTTATATATATATATATATTTATTTAATTTAATTTAATTTAGTTAATATATATTTTATTAAATTATTTTTAATAAATATCATAATTAATTTAATATAATAAACAATATAATTAAATTAAATTAACAAGAAATATATTTATTAAATCCAATTAATTTTTACAAAACTAATTGTACACAATATTTCATTTCTAAAAACAATTTTAGCTTTCATTTCAGAAAAAAAAATAGCAAAAAATATAAACAAAAAAAAGATAGACGGATATTAAATAATGTATAGATATCTATTCGACAAAGTCAACTAATTTTTTTTATTTAAAATAAATACTTAAACTTCAATTTTCTTGAAAATTTAATAAAACATTTAAATTGAAATTTTGGATTTCCTTAATGGCTAGAATTAATTTTTCTCTTTCTCACAAATTTTCTATTTTTTTGAATACTTTTTAAATAAAATATATTTGATATTAAACTTTTAAAAATGTGATAATGGTGATAATAAATAATAAAATTTTATACCTTAATCTCTTTTGATTAGTGATTTTTATTTTTATAGGTTATTTTTACACTTTTTCATATTGGTTTGTTTTATGAATTCAAAATGGAGTTATTTACACGCTAAATAACTTATGATTTGATATTTATTTCAATCATCGTTAAAATTTTGCCACGTTATTACTGCTATTTTTTTCAAAATTTGAAACTTGAAATTCAAATTTATATAATAAAATATATCAAAAAGAAAAAAAATATTTCTGTATATTTAAGCACAGGCAAAAGAATTGAAATTTGGCATTTTTTAATTAATGAATTCATTTAATGGTTTGAATTATTTTTTTTTTTTCTTCCCACTTTAATTATCTTTTCAATCACTTTATATGAAAATTTTTTAAAATGTGATTACAAAATTATTTTTAATTTTTTGATTTTGTATATTTTTTATTAATTTTTTAAAAATTTTAAATTTTTTTGAATGTGATTAATATACTTCAAAACTGCAGCTCAGTAATAACTGGAGTTATTTACACGCTAAATAACTTATGATTTGATATTTATTCCAATATCGTTAAAACTTTGCCGCGTTATTACTGCTATTTTTTTCAAAATTTGAAACTTGAAATTCAAATTTATATAATAAAATATATTAGAAAGAAAAAAAAATATTTCTGTATATTTAAGCACAGGCAAAAGAATTGAAATTTGGCATTTTTTAATTAATGAATTCATTTAATGATTTGAATTATTTTTTTCTTTTTCTTCCCACTTTAATTATCTTTTCGATCACTTTATATGAAAATTTTTTAAAATGTGATTACAAAATTATTTTTAATTTTTTAATTTTTTGATTTTGTATATTTTTTATTAATTTTTTAAAAAATTTAAATTTTTTTGAATGTGATTAATATACTTCAAAACTGTAGCATGCCCGCTCAACACGCACATAAACGTCACATCCAAATGTTCTTAAAACTTAAATTTTAAATACATACACTTTTATACTATGTGTCATTTATATAATAAGGAAGTTTAAAATTTTCTGCTATTGAATTTGTTAAATGGCGAGAATTATTTTTCTTCTCTTACTTTTCCCATATTTTAATACTTTTTATATAAAAAATGTCATTAATGTAATAAAAAAGTTTAAAATTTTGAAATTGAGGTGTTTTTAACTGTTGAATTTGTTAAATGATCAGAATTATTTTTTCTCTCCCTCTTCTAATATCTTTTTAATATTTTTCATATAAAAGATTTTAAATTAATATTTTAAAAAATGTGATAATGTTTGTAATAAATAATAAAATTTTATACTTTAATCTCTTTTGATTAATAATTTTTATTTTTATAGGTTTTTTCATACTTTTTTAATGTAAGTTTGTTTTATAAATTTAAATTTGAATTATTTACATACTAAATTATATTTCTGTGCCTTCAGGCACGGACAATTGCTAGTATATAATAAGAAGTAGAGGAATATAGTATAAATATATTAATTTATTTTATTGAAAACATTAAGAAACAAATAATATTTTAATTAGATTATAATATAACCAAGTTATTGGGGGGGCGTTTAGTGTAACGAAAAATAACAAAAATTTAGTTTGAGTAATTTTTTAGCGTTTGTCACATCGTCACTAAACTATGTTTTTCAAATATGAATAGTGAAATTTTTTGAGTTTTACGTCAAATTTTTGAAGAGAAAAATCGTCTGAACAGTTTTTTTGATCCATCAGAATGGTTTCACGCTAGAATTTATTGAAAAATGTGAAAAAATTTTAAGATTCGTAAAAGAATTATTGAAATTTGTGGAATGTTATTAGGGTTTATAAAAAAATTATTGAGTTTGTAAAAAGTTGTCAAGATATATAGATATATATAAATTTACAATTGTTTCAAGAAGTATCTAATTTTTTTTTTTAAAGAAATGGGTAATTAACATGCTGTCATGGCTGTGAAAATGAAAACCTAATAAAATGAAATTATAAATTTTATTGTCTCCTTAGTTTTATTGAAAATTCAATCCAAATTCTGGGTTTAGTTTTATTATTTATTTATTTATTTATTA
The DNA here is from genome assembly GCA_019916065.1 of Vitellaria paradoxa. NCBI lineage: Eukaryota > Viridiplantae > Streptophyta > Magnoliopsida > Ericales > Sapotaceae > Vitellaria > Vitellaria paradoxa. The sequence continues at coordinate 33,022,111 of CM034241.1, read as the reverse complement.
TTATTATTTTTTACTGATTAAGGGTTTAAAATTTTCATTAGTTATTATGTCACTTTCAATAATTCTTTTCCTAAAATCTATGTCCATTGGACATTAATGGGACTGAGAAGAAGTAAACAAAAAGACATAGAAAGATTTAAGTAAATTCTTTTAGAGGAAATAGAAGTAAATGAAGGTGATTTCTTTCACCTTCATTAATCGACTTTCTTTCACGTCAATTTGGGAAGGAATGCGTAATGTAATAAAATAAAATAATATAATATAATTTTTCTATTTTATCTTTATTATTTTTACAAATGTATACCATAAACAAATATATTTTAAAAAATATAATAGCATTTTTCACTATATTATTTACTATACCCTTCAATCTCCTCGTATTTCCTAAATAGAGAAAAAATTATTAACTTCCATTTTTATCCCTTCTCTTGCTCTTTATCTCCTCGTATTTCCCACAGAGAAAAAATTATTAACTTTCATTTTTATTCCTTCTCTTGCTCTTTATTTACTTTAGTTTCTTTAATTCTATTCAATCTCATTCGCCCAAACAATAGTTAAGATTACCGTCCGCCCGGGGGATCTCCTTGAACTCATGGTATTTCGAGTAAAATTTAGAGGTAAGCAATTTAGAAATTAATCGATACTGTTACATAATGCCGTTACGAAATGATTTTAGGTTCTACCGTTTGCATTAAATCTTCATTTTTTAGCCGTTGCATTTCATCCGTTTTGATAATTCTAGAACTACTTAATAATGAGTGCGATTTCATGCACACATTTGAGGGTCACGACTGTCGGCCGACCTATCTATCATTCCATAATAAAGTCCTGACTTCCACCATTTTCTACACTTCCTTCCTTGGATCCCAACCCAATTACTTCTTAGCTCTTTACATATATTGCTCTTCTTGGCTTCGAAATCTCCAAGGAGAAGGTACTTAATTTTCGAATAAATGGAAGTGAGGAACAAGTACATAGCAATAAAGGGTCACATAGACGGAGCACCGCAAGTTTCCGACTTCGAGATCAAGTCCGAAACTCTGAGTCTGTCGATTCAGCCCGGCTCCAACGATGTTATCGTCAAAACTCTCTTCTTGTCCATAGATCCTTACCAACTCAACCGCATGAAGGCTTACAGTTCTTCCCACGACGCTTGCCCTGCTTCGGGTCGTATTACTCCGGGCGAGGTGAGTCACTCTTATCACTGTTGTACGTTCTTATTGACACTAGCTAGCAAGGACTCGTGCAACGGATATAATCACAGTTTTAATTTCTTTTGTTTTTTAGAAAATTGAATTATATTCCATTTATTAAAACAACTATAATAGACATAAAAACAATTCTATTTAGACCCAACCGAGAATGCAGTTGGCACCATGTACGAATTTTCTTGGCTTAGATAAGGGATGTATGTGTTTAGAGTTGCACAAGTTAATATAAATTTGTAAAAATTATAATATCATAATTCATACTTTGAGTAAAAAATTTAAATTTTATAAAGATTTGTAGAAACTTATAGAAATTAAGGGCAATTTTTAACAACTTTTGGTATTTTTTTTGTCAAAGTTTGTCGTTAAAAATTTTAATGTGCTTGTTAAAATAATTCTAAATTTTTAATAATTTTTAGTAACTTTCAAATGTTTAGTAAAATTTTTAGTAACTTTTGATAATTTTTGTGTGTTTGTTAAAAATTTTGATAATTTTTAAATTAGACAAACTACTGCAGCTGAGCAAAAATGTTATAAAAATTAATATTTTGCCAAACACAACAAAAAAAATGTAAAAGTTGATTTTTTTGGCTGAAAATTTGTTTATCAAACGGTGCCTAAAAGAGCTCTTAACAGTCCCAACGTTGACTTTCTGCTTCTTGTTGACATGTCATGCTTGCTTGCTTTTTATTTGTGGACAGGCTGTTGATGCTTATGGCGTGGGGAGAGTTGTGGCTTCTGGGCACCCTGGCTTTGAAAAGGATGACCTGGTTGCTGGACCCATCACTTGGGGGGAATATACCACTGTAAAAGGGGCTATCATGCTGAATAAATTGGACACCATGGGCTTTCCACTTTCCTATCACGTTGGAATTTTGGGTAAATCTTCCACCTCAACGCCATCTCCTAAATTTGGTGTGTACGAGAAAATAGTGGTTAAAGCCAGAGAAAATATTGTACATTAATAAGCCAACATATTTATATTTAGTATTTTTATATTTTATCATCAATTTTATTTTAGAATTTGTATTTTAAATTATTTCATTTTTTTTTTTACATTTTAATCGTCCCACTTTGTCTCTTTTATTAAATTTATTGAAAAAAAATGCGACATAATTATTGTTTGTCCTCCATAAACACATGATATTTTTTGTCGCATTTTTTTAATAACAACTAGTGGAAGAATTGGATTAAGCAGAATTGGGCATAGGAAACAAAGTCGAACTATTTGAAGTACATATTCCAAAATAAGATTGATTGTAAAGTACAGATATTAATTATAAGGCTCCGTTTGGCATAAAAGAACGAAAGTCATTCATTTATATTGTTTGATTTGCTGGTTGGGATACAAGGCTTGAGAATTGGATGTCCGAGGATTAGTTATCCCCAAACATCCGATTCAGGAATAAACTTCCACCTTAAGCAAGTATTATTCTCCAATGTTAATGACTACTTTGATTCTCCGTGTTGACATATATAAAATATAGAAATTTAGATATTATAATTAATAAATCATTTTCTTTTTCATTATAGGTTTTCTTATTATTTCGTATTCTTATTCTAATTTAGTTTCATATTTCTATTCTGATTCTACATTGACACCTCTATAAATAGGGTAGCTATTCTATTGTATTTAACACACAATTTTATACAATTTAATATACAGTTTAATATACAGAATTTTTTCAGTGTCCTTTTATTTCTCTTTATTTTCTTAACATGGTATCAAAGCTCATGATTTTTTATCCTGAGTAGACTAGGTATCCAACAACCACATTTTTGGCCGTCGATGTTGCCCTTCTTAGCGTCACCTCTGCCTCCGCACCTCCTTCAACACACTTCTATGGGCCTTCAATGCGCCTCTCCATGCCTCATTCAATGTGCCTCGGTGTGCCTTCAACCTTTCAACGTGCTTCTCCACGCATCCTTCAACGTGTTTTCATGTGCCTTCAACCTTTCAACGCGCTTCTCTGTGCCTCCTTCAACGCACTTCTATATGCCTTCCATATGAACTTTGCTACTCAGACTGTCCAGTTTCCGACGTTGCACCTTTGTCTGATTCTCGATACCCTTGTCCAGTTTCCGGCGTTGCGCCTCTGTCTCATTCCTGGCGTTGCACCTTTGTCTGAGTCTCGATCACCTCGGATCGAGTTCTTCTATTCTGCAACAGACAATACAATGTTTGGTAAAGCACACACTATTGGATATTCAGCACTAAGGCTGAGTATCGTGCTCTTTCCACTGCGACTTCTGAGCTTTTATGGTTACGATGGCTCCTTCAGGATATTGGTGTTTCTTAGCCTTCTAGCACTCCTATTCATTGTGATAGCCGCAATGCTATTTCTATCGTTCATAATGATGTCTATCATGAACGTACCAAGCATATTGAGATTGACTGCTATTTTATTCGTCATCACTTACAGGAGGGTGCTCTTTGACTTGTTCCGATTGAGTCTCGTGAGCAGTTGACCAAAATTCTTACTAAAGCTTTATCACCAGGCAGTCTTCAATCACTTGTTTTCAAACTCAAACTGGTCTCTGTCTTATCATCTTGAGTTTGCGGGGATGTTAAAATATATTATATATATTATTAGGATATTTCGTGCTTAGTTTAGTAAATTAAGTTTTACTTTTCATTATAGGATTAGAATTCTTATTTTAGTTTCCTAATTCTATTCTGATTCTACTTTGGCACCTCTATAAATAAGGTTACTATTTTATTATATTAAATAATATAGTTAAATACACAATTTAATATACATGATTTTCCCAGTTTTCTTTTATTTTCTTAACACTCCGTTTGTTTTTGCAGCATTAAGTGGGCTCACAGCCTATGTTGGCTTTTACGAAGTATGTAAGCCGAAGAAGGGGGAGAAGGTATTTGTTTCTGCAGCTTCTGGATCTGTCGGAAATTTGGTCGGACAGTACGCAAAGTTACTTGGATGCTATGTCGTTGGCTGTGCTGGAACCAAACAAAAGGTTAAAATTTTCCTTAATATATCTTCTTGTGAATAATTTGAGGAAGTTTAATTTCATGGCATTCCTATATATATGTATATATATGCGCGCGCGCACTGTTTGCTACTTGGGCTTTGATTTTTCAATGTTCTGCCTAGTTATTATCAAGAAATTTACTTTGTGTTAAACATGAATTATATATAGGTGGAATTGCTTAAGGAGAAACTGGGTTTTGATGATGCGTTCAACTACAAAGAAGAACCTGATCTTAAATCAGCTCTCAAAAGGTTTGATACTACTTTTTTTCACTTTTTTTTTTTTTTTTTTTGGGTTGGGGGTCAATAATATGTTAATAAACTTCATTTGATTTTCTCACCCTCTCAAGTTCCAGTTTTCAGTATCATATGAGATTTTTTTTGGGGGGTGTTTGGCTGGTGGAATTGTTTTTTATGTCAACTTCCTAATAGATATTTAGGCCGTTGGATTAAAATCTAATTGTTTAGATACATTTGTACTTTTATTAGATGAGAGTTGGCATCACTTTCAATATCAGTTCTCTAATAGTTGCTCGTGTTATTAGATTAAAATTTAACAGTCTAAATACATTCACCCTTTTATTGGATTGAAGATTAATAGGCATCGTTTTCGATGTTAGCTCCCTAACAGCTGCTTGGATTGTTGGATTAAAATTTAACGGTCTAAATATATTTATGCTTTTATTAGATTGAGGTTTGGCATCGTTTTCGATGTAAGCTCCTTAACAGCTGCTTGGGCCGATGATTAAAATTTAGAATCTAATTAGCAATTGATTAATTAGGATTTGCATCTGTACCTTTTTTTTTTTTTTTTTCATTTGACAGATACTTCCCAGATGGCATCGACATATATTTCGACAATGTGGGAGGAGAGATACTAGAAGCAGCAGTTGCTAACATGAACACATTTGGGAGAGTAGCAATTTGTGGGGTGATCTCGGAATACACAGACCCTGCAAAGAGAGTTGCACTGGACATGGTTAACGTTGTCTACAAAAGAATCAACATCCAGGGTTTCTTGGTCATAGATTTCATGAATCTTTTCTTTGATTTTCTTTCCAAAACTTCTGACTACCTTCGAACCGGTAAAATCCAAGTTCTCGAAGACATTACTAGTGGACTTGAGAGCATCCCGACCGCGTTTATGGGACTTTTTCTTGGTGATAATGTTGGGAAAAAGATTGTTCAAGTTGCACAAGACTGAATGAATCTCATTTTTTCCAAGAATATTAATGCTCGTTTGGATCTATATATATATATATATATATATATTTGGATGGAAATGCATGGATTTCAATTCAATAAAATTGGTGTCTAATTTTATAAGAATAATCTATAATTATAATATTTAATTGCATTAAAATATAAGAGAGATGATTAATTAATTATAATTATATAAGATATTAGAATAGTTGAGTCAAATAAAATAAATAATTATAATTAATTTATTTTTGTGATTATTTCAAATCCTTCATAATCTAATATGTAAAATTATTTAATCACTATTAAGGAAAGTTCATTAGTCAATAATTGATGAGTTATTTTTGGTTGTATATATTATGTCCGTAAGTAGCTCTTCTAATTTAGGTATTCAAGCAATTAGAGGTAAATATTTTCTCCGTCTCTTTATTACTTAATTATGTATATTGTGTATATATACCATTCAATCTCAATGGAAAAGTCAAGCCATTTCCTTAACCTTTACTTCTCTTAAAATCTTTATGGTATTAGAGCCTACCAAAAGCTCCCATGAGTTTAATCCAAAAATGGCCAACTCTCAAACCTCTACCACTAATCAAAACCGTTCAACTGTCATCAACCTTGCTAATGATACTTCCTCCTTCATCTCCATCAATACTACCTCTCAAATCTCCATCAAACTTACCTCTTCAAATTACACTTCAAGAAGATTCAAATTCCATGGGACTTATAGATGGATCTAAACCATGCCCCTCACCTACAATTGCAACCCGACAATGGCGAAAATCCAAATCTAGATTATTCTCTGTGGGATTGTCAAGACAAACTAATTCTTAGTGCCATTACTGGTTCCATTTTGCCAAATCTTATTCCTTTTATTGCTTCCGCTCGAGCATCACATGAAGCATGGAATATCCTAGCCAAAACCTACACAAAGCCATCTCGAGGCCGACTCACTCAATTGAAAGAGAATCTTCATCTTCTCACAAAAGGCACACAGTCTATGACGGACTACTTGCAACAAGTCAAAATTATCGCCAATGAGCTTGCCATGCTCAACCACCCAATTGACAACGATGATCTCACTTTAAGAATCTTAGGTGGTCTTGATGAAGACTACAAAGATATTTGCTCAGCCATGCATGCATGTTTGCGAGAATCATGTTACATTCAAAGAATCGTATGAGAAACTCATAAACTTTGAGGCTTATCTCAAATATGAAGCCAAAAAGAATTCCAACATTCCGAACATGCCCACATCTGCCAACCCACCCAAAAATCTTCCCAGAATTCCTACCAGAAACAATGATCAAATCGCTCATCCCATCAATCATCATATAACAAAAACCGGTCTCCCTTTCCCACCAACTTGTCTTCCCTTCAATCCAACCAATCCAACTCATCCCCTCGCCCTTACTTTGGCAAGTGCCAATTGTGTTCTCAACAATGCTCAATGACACTTTGCCAAGCATTGTTGACCACTTCTAAATATTGTGTCTAGAAAAAAAAACCCCCTAAGTGCAAGGATAAGGATATGCAGTGTAATTTTAATTTGGTGAGACCAAGGTCAAATTCTCAGAGAACCTATTTATTAGTTTTTAAGTTTTAAAGACTCACTGTTGCTAAATTCAATGTGAAAATATTTTCACAAGATTAAGAATATTCAATTTCTAGTTTTCCCTAATAAATTTACTAAGCAAATAAAACTGAATTAAATGAACAAATTTAAAATATAATAAATTAAACACAAGAAAATAATAAATAATCTACTAAGATATTGAAATACACAAGCAACAACAAATTACTTATGGAATTCAGATAATTAAAATTCTTGATTCAACGATCACATTCAGATGGAATAGTCTTTCACAATTCTACCAAAAACTACAATTTAAATTTCACACAAGAAGGAAAAATAAATTGGAAGATGTTTTCATGAGAATCTTTAAAATTACCACAAATGCAATTTTATATTCACATTAAGGATCATAGAATCGAAAGATTTTCTTTTATAAAATACTTGTGATTCAAACCTAGTTTACTTATTTCAAAGTTTCAACAGAAGTTGTTTTACTCAAAAATCTTTATCAGTAATTATAAGAATATGAACAAAGATCTTTGTTTTTAATAGTCTTTTAACAATAATAAATTAAGTTTGAAAAGAAATAATAGGTTTATGCAGCGTGCACCGATGTCTTTACATCGCGTGTATAATCCTAGCACATCATATTAATTAAACATTCTACCCTCACCTTGATTCATCGAATCAAGATGAAATAGTTTAGCCTAACATCGTTTCAACATTCATAACAAAGACAAAAACAGCAAACAAACAAAAAATAATTGTCATTAAACCAGAAAATAAAAGTATCGTACTTCAATATAGAATCAAGGTTGAAACGACGAATAATAAAAATTGACAAAACTCCAACAAAAAGCCCGAAACTCTTCAATCGCATTCTCCACAATAAAGTAAAAACAAAGAAAAACTAGTACTTTAGAAAAAAACGTATATCAACACATCCGTCAAATCTACCTATATATAGTCGAACACGAAACCCTAAAAACTAAAATACTCCGTGCAATCTGCCCGCAGTGGTCCGAACCATTTGAAGGGATGTTCGGACCACAGTATGATTCCAGCTGTTAAATCCTTACTTTCTTCTTATTTTCCATTCTCGCTATTGCCCTAATCCGGACCATTCGTCAAGGTGTCCAAACTATAGTTGCTCCTTCAGTCTCTTCGTCACTCTTTATTTCAACAAATTCGTTCTTTCCTGTGTTTTGAAAACAAAATATTGTAAGTGACAAAATTAGCTAAAAAAAGCTTTGAAATTTAATAAGAAATTGCATAATTTATGTTCTAAATGCTGGTTTGTAATTACACTTTTCAAATGTAATCAATTGTCCCACCTTAGATACTTACCATGGACCAATCATTTCCAAACCAACACTCCTACCGCTCCCTATCATTTGCCTCAAGCCCATTTCACCACTCGACAAGTCTACCAAGCTGGCCCTCCTGCACCTTATGAAACTAAATGGCTTCAAGATTCTGGTGCATCCCACCATGTTATCTCTGATCTTCACAACCTGTCACTTCATTCTGAGCATCCTATCACTAAGAACATACATATTCGTGATGGTACTAGCTTACCCATCACTCACACCGGTTCCACCACACCGCCATCTTGTTCTTCTGCTTTTATTTTAAAAGATATTTTGTATTTCCTTTCCATGAAAAAAAAATATGATTTTTGTTTCTCAATTTTGTTCTAATAATAATGTGTCCATTGAATTTTTACCCTCATCTTTTTCTGTGGAGGATCTTCGCACGGGCGCAACACTAATGCAAGGGAAGACTAAAGATGGTGTTTTTGAATTGGTAAGGATCTATGGACAATATTTCCATTACAATATCTCACACAATATCTCCTTTTTGCCTCTGCAAGTTCAAAATTAAAAAAAATAAAAAATAAATAAATAAATGCTATCAATTAAATGTGCAGATATGCTGGAAAGATCAACCTATAGCAAGATTGTACAGAAGCATATGTTTACCAGAGAAATAATCAAATAGTGCATCTCAATCTCCAACGGTGGTGGGGTATGTAGAATTTAAAGGTGTTAAACTAGTTTGATATGTATTATTGGGCCTTTTACCTAAAGGTTTACACTTTCAAGATAATTGTTGACTTGACATTGTATTAGAGACTTGGTTGCGGCAGGTCATGGTTCCAATTTCAATATTGCATTCCCCCACCCCCACCCCAATTTATTCCAGTGCATTCACTATATTATGTTTCAGTTTGTCCGCTTAATTTGTTCAATTCGTCTCTCTTTTCTACATCTGAGACAGAGATGCACCTGAGGTAAGTGCTACACTAGCTTGATATGCACTATTGGGCACTTTTTCTAACAGCTTAAGTTTTTAGGATATTTTTTGACTTAACAAAAGAACGGGTTATGCTGAATGCATGAGTACTTTGGCTTCAATTGTCTCCAGAAGACAGGTTGTTAAGAAAAGCTAACAATGGTATACTAATAAGGCATTGATCAACATTAATGGATATGTTTCCACGCTATAAAAAATTTAGGCGATTAGATGAACAGGTAATAGCCAGAAACCTCTCAAATTTAGGAGACATCTCGTAATTGTGAAGAAGATTCAGGAGCCATAATAAACTTCTGCGATGATGCAACCTAGGGAAGAACTGTGAACGCAAAGGAACTGATGATACAAATTGTGGATTCCAAAACATTATAGGATGCAACAATCTTTTTTTGGTAAGGATTATAGAATGCAACTGTTCTGCAATCTTGACTGACTGGTATACAAATTTAATTTATATTTGTGTACAGAAAATAAAAAATCATCAAAAGGAAAATTTTCTAATGCCATTTCCTCTTTATCTAGTTTTCTCTAGCCAGTGAAATGAAAACTTCGATTATTTGAGCCAATTTTTGCCAGTTCCTTTACAAAATTTCATTTTAGTCAACTGACATCATTTCAATTCTTAGCAAGGCCAAAAAGCTCCAAACAGAACATCAAAACTTGAAGACTGATCAAACATCTTAGCTACTAATCAGAATGAAAACAATAAAAGCAATTATTCTAGTTTGTAATCAGTTCCATGCCAGACAGCCAAAAGGCAGAGAGAGAGAGAGAGGGAGAAAGAACCTGCACAACCAACATAATCCATTGAAGTGATCTACAGAGTTGACTCCACTACCTTTGCATTGAGTGCACAATTTTGCACCTGGTTGCTAGATAGGACAAGAAGCTATCTGACCTGATATTCCACATAATATCTATTTCTAGACAAAGAAAATCATCAAAGCAAGCAGTTGAAGGGAAGATTTGTGAGAAAGGTCGTTATAGTTGTTAGATATCTAAATGTTTGTTTTTAGAACTGTTCAATTCAATTCAACGAAACTTTAATCCTAAACTAGTTGGAGTCAGCTTTTTTAGATCTATAGGTTGTCAAGTATATTCATGGAAAGCTTTTGTTCATGAAGAAACTATCAAACTGCTACCCATTATCTCACTCAAACCTCAAACTGTTACATAGGCAGCAATTTAAATTATTTGTATCATTATTTTATACTTTCAACACAACTGCTTGAGTGGTTAAATTAACTCCTTCTTCTTCTTCTTTTTTTTAAGGGGCCAAATACGTATAACTATTGAACTTTTTTGGATTGGTAGTGAGATTTGAATTTAGGACCATTGCCCCCTCTTATACTATGTTAAAAGATTTTGGACTTGACTGAAGAGATGTCAAAAGATTTGTTAGAGTAGTAGCCGCTATCTCACCTAAAAGCTTAAACTATTAGAAACTAGGACAACTTTCTTATTCATATGACTTTCTTTCTTTCAATACTTCCTTCATGAGTGGCAAGACTCGTGTTTGAAGGGGCCAAATATGTAAACTATTGACAATTGGGTTAGCAGTGAGATTTAAATTCATGACCTTTCTAGGCACTTATACCATGTTAAATTGTTGGTCTCCATCGCTTAAAAACTCAAATACATACAAGATTGGGACAACTTCTATATTTATATTACTATTTTATACACTCAACAAAAATTAACTTTGGTAGGAAGGGTTGTGTAAGGTTACAAAAGAATAAGATTGGTAATCTAACAACTCTAACCAACGAAGATGGAAGCATTACTCAACCAGGGCCGGCCCAAGGAACTTCGAGGCTAACGGTGAAATTTTGGGTGAGGCCTAGGTTAGACAAAACTGTAAGGGATTTCATCTTATTTTTCTAGATTTTTCAGCTGTAAAATTAATTATTAAATCCTTATGTTCAAATATATTCTAACATGTTATTTTGAATAGATAATATTGTTAATTCATTCAATCTATCATATAATATAGTCGATCTTAAGTAAGATTTTAATAATTTTAAGTTTGAAAAATGCTAGAATTTAGAAATGCAAGAAATATAGAGAAAATGCAGGGAGAGAGAAATTGTATTACTAGAGATTAATTATACAATGTTCAAAAGAGTGCCTCTATATAGGCAAAGAAACACTAAAAATAAGGAAAAGCTACCGGATATAAATAATCAAATTAGAGCACAAATCAAGAAACAAATCATAGAGGGATATTATCAAATGATTTTATTCTCCATCTTATCATCTAATACATCTTGGATGGAACAAAAAGGCTCGTCTTGAACAGTAAGAATCTTCAACCAGCAATTGTGCTTTAAAACCAAACTTAAAATACTGCAGATGATCCTTGAATAGAATCTCTTGAAGAAATAACAAAGGAGTTTATGGATTGGTCCACAAACAAAGCTTCTACAAATTAGTGTGAAGCATACAAAGAATGCAAATCACCTGATTTGCCAACAAAAGGATAAGCCAAAATGACTTATCATGATAGTCTAACATAGGTCTAATCCAATGACGAAAAAATATCTGTTTGACTAGCAAATAGTGACTTAATACTAAGTTCCATTAATAACAAAGGGGATTTTCACAGAAGCACCAAAGACAAGACACTGAGGAGGAGGTAGGACTTTTTTTTTTTTTTAAACAAATTCAACTCTATATCTCTATGTGTGTGTGTGTGTGTGTTTGTGTTTTAAGACTAAAAAGAGGTTGTTGTCACTATAGCAAGCACTGTAGAAGAGTAAAAATTCCAAAGCTCTTGATATTCATACTAAAAAATGAAAAGGGGAAAAAAATGGAGAGAAAAGAAAAGTGATCTATCACTTTCAAACAAAGAGAGGCTGCCATCTCAAAAAAAAATAAAGCCAGAAATTTAGGAATTGTCCCCATTTACTTCAAAAATGGATTTCTCTCTTTCACCGGGGGGAAATTTTCTTAGAGAAAAGGAAAAAAGACCACATGGGAGATGGAGATCAATTTGGTTGAGACAGAGATCGAGCCAGTGATTCCACTTGCTTTTGAGAATTGTAGTAAAAGGTTAGATGTTGGAGGCCAAATGGGGGGGGGGCTAGAGCTGTTCGTGATCTTAAAAAAAAATCTTATTCTGGCTCAGATTGAGCTTGACAAAATATGTTTTGATACAAATTAAAAAAATGTAGGAAATATAGAGAAAATACAGAGAGAATAGAGAAATTGTATTACTAGAGATTAATTATATACAATGTACAAGAAAGTGCCTTTATATAGGCAAAGAAATCACCAAAAACAAGGAAAAGCCAAGGGACGTAAATTCCTAAATTAGAGCACAAGTCAAGAATCAAATCATGGAGGGAATTATCAAATGGTTTAATTCTCTAACATATCTTATCCTCTAATCAAAGAAAAAATTTAGAAAAGAAACAATTGTTATCAATATACTCAATTATACACTATTAGTAATACACACATTTTGGAAAAGAATCTAATCATTGAAAAATGTGAAATTTAGAGATTTGATACATTTAAAAAAAAATTATTAATGTAAAGAAAAGGAAAAAAAATCATTAACATAAATAGAACTTCTTGCACTTAAGAAGCTTACTTATAATGGGCGGCTAGACCTATGACTTTTTTTTTTTTTTTTCTGAGATGAGGTTTATGACTTTTAACACTCTCTTATAGACTTTGAAACTATTTTATTGATATTTCAAAAGAAAATGCTAAATAAGCCTTAACGAGAGTGTAACTAGTGGGCCTCATCCAATGTGAGGCCTAAGGCAAAGGCCTTAATTGCCTTGGAGTAAGGTTGGCCCTGACCCAACCAATGGCAAAACCGTGATTAGACTAATGAACGGAAAAAAAAAAAGGGGGGGGGGGAATAATCTTCAAAATCTAAATGCTTGCTACTTTCTACCCAGGGGTAACATGTCCTCACCAAAGTTTTCATTTAAGATTTTCCTTATAAAATCAAGGAGCTATGCATGTTGACTTCAGAATTTCTAGATTCAATGGTAAGTCTTAATTCCAAGATGCTATGAATATTACAGCAACCCATTATAATTCCAAGGCATTTACAACAGTGTGAAAACAAAACAATCAGCTTCTAGAAATTGAAAATCAGACTACTTGCAAATATAACTCCTAGATATTAATAAGAACATGAAATCAGCCCATTTAAAGGCTTAAGCGATTACAATTACATGATATAAACCATCTACTTCTGAATTACCAAAATCCAAAGGATAAGAGAATTTTGACATTTTGAAAAGCACTAAAATTCTGACATACTATCAAACTGAAACTGCTCTTTTTATTCATAAATAACAAAAGAAATATAACACACACACAAAAAGTAAGCATCAGAATCTAAGAAGCATGAACAATTTTAGGAAGGTAACATACCAATCTCATGTCAGATACTTATCAAAGATTAGAAAGATACACTTTATATACATGAAACACATTGTAATTTGGAAAAATTAACTTATAATCAAATAACAAGACAAAAAATTGGAAATTGTCCCTTTGCTAGATATATCTTCACGAGTTCAAATAATAATCCTATTTGGAAATTCTCCTAACAATGCAAATCAAAGTCTCACACTATACCTCCCGTTCAACTCTGTCTCGCACGTGGAGTGTGAGAATAAAATAAATTAAACTAAACATACTAAAACACATGCTAAACTGAACCTCATGCACAAACACACAACACAAGGGGTACATAATGATAAGCACAAAGTATACACACGGGCATGAATATGGGACCTCCTAGAACCAAAAATTTGACATTGTTGAAAGAAAATAAGCAAATCTGCATATTAAAATTGCCCCTTTTCTAATTAAGTGATATTGTGGCTAATACTTTAAAAAAATATGAAAGTAGGCAAAGGTCGTGAATTAAAATTTCACCGCCACTTAAAGATGTCAATAGGCGCATGTTTATGGCCCTTTAAAAAAATTTTACGACCTCCTTTCTGTTTATTGCTTACAGGCTAGAGAATTATGGGGTTTGGTTTTATCTTCTTTTGACATGCAGTGAACATTCCCGTTGGAGGTCAAATAAGCTTTTAAGCTTGGTGGGGTGTTAAAATTCATAAAAGCAAAAGCAAGGCTTGGAGCTTATCCCCTATTTGTTTGGTTTCCTCATATGGGGAAAGAGAAACATAAGATACTTTCAAGATACTGAAACTTCATAGTGTAGATTGAACAGTGTTTTTGGGCATTTTGTATAGTTGGTTGTTTGGAGGCAAAGAGCTGAACTTACACAGGTTTTTGCACTATACTGAGCATACAAATGTATCTTGATGATGGTAGTTGCTTGTCACAAGTAGTCAGCGAGCTCTTTGTAAATGGGTGGCATTCCTTTGACGCTCTTTAATACATTTTATTTAACTTATCAATTTAAAAAAAAAAAAAAAAAAAGGATAACAAAAACACATTGCCTCTAGTCTAATGATCACAGTTCAAACTGTTACTGTCATTGATTATTGCACAAATCTTAACCTTAAGAAAAATTAAAAGTAAACATGTGCATGTATTTTGCAGATATATATATATATATAGAGAGAGAGAGAGAGAGAGAGAAAGAGAAGGAAGGAAGGAAGGAACCCTACAGATAAATGATAAAGAAGTCACTAGATAACCATTATTCAACTTACCATTTCCATCACACTCAGCACAAACTATGTCATTTGGTTTGGTGCTTTGGTTGCTATTTGTAGCCTGTAAAAGCAAGAAAAGGTTTACTTAAAGCCCATATATGCAACAAAAGTCAACCAAAGGAAGGATTACATGAATCTTCTATTACGTTATCCTTTGAAAGAACCTTTAAAGTTGTAGGCCACATGAGAGATCCTCAGACGTGCCCTCTCCACAGTATGAAGTGAATCAAGTGATCAAATTTTTTTTTGTTGGGGGGGGGGGGGTGTAAAATCCATAACAGTCTTCGCTGACCATGCACTGGACTGAGGCAACACTAAATGTTTCACATAAAGAATTTCATCGAATATGCTGCTAACTGTCTAGCTGCTTGTCCAGCTCACATTAGGGTTGTACTTGTGTTAATGCAATGTCGACTATTCTAAAACAGAACATGCAGCAGCTTAAATCAAAGGATGCTGAACGAAAATTATAAAAGAAAATGGTGATTTTCTTGGTATCACTGGGCAATCAATCTCTGAACAATCATTTCTTTACACTCCTACTATCACAGAAATAGATGCCGCGCTTCAAATTAGTTCACCTCAGTATAAAAGCTATTGATTCCAAAGAATCTCCACACTATCTTAACCCATTAGTTACTCTTTATCTTGTGCATCTCCATTTAAAACAACTTATGCAGACAAGCAAAGGGGTCTTAGCAATTGCAAACACTGTTCCAAAGTGTAGCACTTGACTACAAGTTTATGATTGTACTGATGAAATGAATGGAATTCAGTACTCATAAAACGAAACCTTACCTTAGCCTTAAATGATTGAAATTTGGCATTTTTAGAGGTCTGGGTCAAATCACTGATCCAAAGAACCGTTGGAGCAGTAGAATTGCCGGTAACAAGCCCTAATACTATGACGATTCATTACTATTAGAACAATTGAACGGATAAAGAGAAACAGAAGAGGGGCAAAGGACCAAACAATTGAAGGGTTGGAAGGCGATAAATGCGGGATTTACGAGGACCCAAGAAAAAAAAAAAAAAAGGCCTCCCCACTATAGATGTATATATACACGCACACATAAATACACAGAGACAGAGGGACAGAGGGAATACCTGGTTTATTAGGGGTCTTGACGGAGTTCAGAGGTGCGAAAGACATTGAATTGGCCATTTCTTGAGGAATTTAAATTCTTTCAATTTTGGGTATTGATTGGGAAAACCAATTTGAAACAATTCAAGTTCACTGGAAATCTGAATGAAGGAAAATTATAAGCAGCTGGAGCTTGGTGGTAACATTACAAACACTGGCCAAAGTAGAGGATAAGGCTCTCTCTCTCTCTCTCTCTCTCTCTCTAATTTGTAAGGGATTATAATTTCAGTTTTTCACCAAAATCTCCTTGATTTGATTGAGATTAATTTATTGGATAGGCGGCATAGGTGATAATGTGAACAGAAATATCGGAGGGTATTATGGTCAATCCAGACTTTATCTTCGCAGGATACCCCGGCAAAGCTGAACCTTTCACCCATTCCCCAACAGAAACATATCCTTTTGTTTCTCAAATCAAAAAATAAAAAATAAAAAACAGAGAAACAATAAAATGGAGAGTGCTGTCTTATCGGCCTCTCGGTTCCTGCCTTCACAAAGTAAACAGTTTTCTTCTCTCCCTTGCTTTTTATCATATGTTTCAGATTCCCATTTGATTATAATTTCATGTATTCCCTGCTCTGTCAACCATTCTTGATGATATATATATATATATATATATTTTCTTAGATTTGAAACACTGAAGAAATTGTAATCTGTGATGATGGGTTGTGAAAAAATTTAACTCTATATGTTCTGAATTTGGAACTGATCATTTTTGTGTTAATTTAAGCAGATAGAGAATTGGGGGGAGTGTTGAGAAATTTCCAGAGCTCATTTTATGGAAAATTGATATTAAACAGAGGCTTGCCTCCCAGAGATATCAGTTTCCGCCGTGGTGGGAGAAGCATAGTAGCCTCAGTGGTTCGCAATACTCCATCCTTTACATTACATCTACATCTATTTTTAATCGCTGCTTCCAATCTAGTTTCATTATCTTGAAAATTTTTTAACAAATTTCTGTGTAATTTGATATGAATGTTTATAATACAAACTTTATATCGCTGGGCAGTAAAAAAAAATCTGATATTCATCGATCGGAAGTCTCGGTGTATGAATTTTAGAATGCTGATTTGGGTCATTTGATGCATTACTTTCTTATGGGTCTATTTTCATGCGTGGCAGCTTGGCAAGAAGGTCAAGAAAGAAACTGTGATTCCTGATCCAGATTACCGAATTCCAATTGTCCTACTTGGTGGGTAGTTGAATGCATCTGTGGGTATATCTGTGTCTGTAAAGTGAAAATTTATTCATACTTCTTCAGTAACACTTTTGTAAACTCAACTCCACAAGTCTTGGGCTAATTAACAAACAGATGAATTTTTGCATGAGTTTCTTATTCTCAGTTTCA
Source organism: Vitellaria paradoxa (assembly GCA_019916065.1). NCBI lineage: Eukaryota > Viridiplantae > Streptophyta > Magnoliopsida > Ericales > Sapotaceae > Vitellaria > Vitellaria paradoxa. The sequence continues at coordinate 33,004,666 of CM034241.1, read as the reverse complement.
TAAATTTATTGTTTAGGCATGTTGCACCAGCTCAAATAGGAGAAAGTAAGAAAAAAAAATGTTGAAACAGTATCAATAGTTAGTTCAATTGCTATATAGAAAAAAAAAATGTTGAAAGAGTATCAATAGTTAGTTCAATTGCTATATTACTTGACTAAGGACTAGGAAACTCACCTAGAAAGGCTAATCAAGGAATTGACATTTAGTTTTATTAATTCTACTTGTATACCAAGGCCACCTAAACTTTTGATGTGGAAGTCAGCATACACCAAGTCAGGTTCATCACAAGTAATGTATCCAACAGATTCGATGGCACAGTTTTGAGTATCAATATCAATAATCAATCACCTTGTGAGCAAGTATTGGGGCTTTCAGTTTTAAATTGACTTGGGCATCAAATGTTCGATGTGTTAAAATCTCAAAGCAATCAGATTGGCTTAGGTTTCATGAACTCAAGAGTGCCAGTTGCCCTCAGTTTTTTTCATTTTTTCCGAATGATATATATTGCTTGAGCACTCATCGGTCATTGCTAATTTTTTTAAATTAATAGTTCAGGTAGGTTTATAACCTAATATGAAAATTTTCTTGCCCTTTCTTCTCTTCTACGATGCTGAATTTTAATATTGAACAGGTTTAGCTGGTGGCTTAGTTTATACAGATAACTTACTCCCAGCAGCTCCTGTTGGTCTTCTTGGATTACTCCTATTGTTCCAGGTAATGAGAAAAACAGTAAACAGTACCCTAAGTATCTACTATTTATATGATATTTGCTTATACTACTACTAAACTTCAAGTGCTCCTTACAAATGAAAAATGGTTTTGAGATGCCACTGGAATTGTTTAATTCACAAATGTCAATACCAGGCTCTGTTAAAGTTTATTTTGGGCGCCTTCTTACCATCTTTTTCTTTTTTCTTTTTTCTTTTTTTTTCTAAATCATTATGCAGTTTTATCTTCCGAAATAAGCTAATAATTCTGCTTTTTTTTTTCTTTTTTTTCCTTTTTTTTCCTTTTCAGACAACTAGGGTGAGATTTGTCTTTGATAATGAGGCTCTGGTTTGTTCCTTGACTCCTCTCAGTTTAATGGTTTGTTTGATTACATATTTCAAAACAAAGAGATCAATTTATAATTTAACAAGTTTGTAAATATCTATCTGCTTCTAAATCACGCACCAGCACACTAGCCTTTTCAAGGACTTCTTTAAAACCAAACCATGGCTTGTTTAATTCAACTGTTCAATTCTTTTCAGTTACAGGGTTGCCAAGAGCATATTCATAGGGTTCCATGACATAGAGTACATTCCAGTTCTCTTGTCAAAATACTTTCAGTACATCAGAAGGTTGCCGTGTGATTTCGTTTTGCATCACATGATAATTTTACAGAACTCGTTCCCCATAAACAAAGTGTCCTATTCATATCCACAACCCCTGCCCTATAGTTTTGTTGCTGTGATGAACAGGGATGGAGCCAAGAATGCTAGATGAAGGGCTAGACCCACAGAAAGTACAATAGCTAATGTGAATTTTAAAATGGGGCAACTACCTATATTTTAAATTTTTTAACTAGAAAATATAAAACATCTATAGTAATTTTGGCTGTTGCACAGGTACCAAGGCCGCCCCATAGTGCCCCCCACAGCTTCGTCCCTGGTGATGATTATACATACCATAAACATATATTAGACAAACAAAAAATATGCTAAGGATTCTAGTAGTATGTAGTATCTTCCCTTTTTTCCCCTTCTGTGAGCATTATGTTTTTGCAGGAGGTCTTTTGTTGTGCTCCAATGGCTTCAAAGATGAAGCTAACTGGATTTAGCTGGTTTGTAGAGAATTTGTATACCCTATGGCAATTGGAGTCTGTTAGAGATACATGTATAGCCAGTTCCATAATTAGATCCTCATACCTTCGTTGATAAACCTCGTAATCCTCAAATTGAAGTACAAGAAAAATAAAATGGAAAAATAAAAGAAAAAATAGAACTTTTTTGTCTTAATTTTATAAAATTGGGTGCTCCTTGTATGGTATTACATATAGAATTAGATACGAGTATAGAATTAGATACGAGTGTTAGGTGCTAGTATATGTCCAACAGTCAGATCCATTAATCTCTTGTTCAAAGACACAGAGACATGAAAATTTTGTTATATATTTAATATAATTGTTTTTACTTTTATAGGGTAATATGGTATTTACAATGTGTCATTAGAGTATTTATGCATAAAATAAAATTTTTATTTGTGCTAAAACTAAATTACTAAATATGTTTGTATGGATATACAATTATACATAAGACACACATATCATATTCTTACTTAAGTATCTTTATCCAAGTATCAAGTGTCCGACATAGGTACATACATTAAACATTCAAAAGGGTCCTCCTTTTAACATAGCAAATTCCATACCAGATGCTTTTTCTAGTGAACAATGAGAGTTTAAACTTGGGCCAGGGGAAGACATTTGGGTTGACCAATAGTTTTCTCACAATCATTCATGTATTGTTTTCATCATGCAAATAATTTTCTCCAGTAATTATTTTGGTGTGTGGATCCAACTGAACTGCATGTGTCAAGTAAGTTGAAATTTTGTGGATGCAGGAGGTAAAAATTGGAGAGCAGCTTCAGGAATCAGGTGAAAATGTTTTTGTGGGTGGAAAAAACCGTTGGAAGTGAGTCGACAAACTCGACACTGTATTTGCCCATACATATTATGCGTTTACATATGCTTCAGGACATGGAAAGTCATTGATGTGGTAATTTTATTGCAGATACTCGACATTTGTAAATTGGGAGTTATGGTGGCCAAATTTTCCGGTTTTGGTTTATTTTAAGGAGACACAAACAAAGCCTGAAGGACAAGTGCACTTTTTCCCAGTAATCTTTGTAAGTATCATGAAGTGCAAAACTTAAACCAGTTCAATGACTTTGTAACTAAATGGTACTTAGCTTCCTATTCACCAAGTATAGGAGTTTGACTTCAAATGATCAAGCCTTCGGATTGCCATTTGCAAGGGCTTCCAATATGCGACATGATCTGCAACACAAATTGCTGACAGAAAATCCGAACACAACACGATATGAATGCGTTAATCCAAAATTGACACAACATATTTTAACCTGATTATGAAATAAATTAATTATTTAACATGTATATTAATTGATATTTGCCTTGTTGCTAAACGTAGAATGGGAAGCAACTTTATGATGTTATGGTAGAGCGAGCTGGCCCTTCAAAAACTAGTGGTCCAAAAGGGTCCTAATAGCTCCATGGTAAAAACTACACTGCTGTACCGTCTAAGATCAAGCATGTCAATGTCATGAGGTATGAATCTATCAAGAATTCTTGTAATATAATTTATCTGAATTTTCAATGGCGCTGAATTTAGTATTTTTGGCTTTTTCTCATTCTGATGAGAATTACCAGGTGTGTGGCACTATTGCCTTGAGGAGGATTGGTTTTTGAACCTTCGTTAAATATTTCTGGAGTAAATTAAGGGATAATGTAGGACTGACTTCGTAGATTTACCAAAGCTATTGAATCTTATCTTGCTCACTGATGTATGCAAATTGAAGCATTGTGGATTATATATATATATATATATATATTGGAGGAAGGAAATGTACAAGCTTAAACATGGAAGGCGGGTGTCGGGATAGAACCCTTTGACCATTCTATGTTCTTGAATATTGGTCAACAAGATTGAGTGTTTATTTTCATCTTCTTCACCTCTGCTGGTTTTTCTACGCTTGCTTACAGATTAGAATAATGAGACATTTATTAAATGCAAGATAGCGAAGCTATTAACAAAACTAATTCTGCCTTATTTACCGTTTGTGTCCAGGAGTAGGGTTGAAAATGAGCTAAGTCGATCTTTAACTTATTCGAGTTATTTATACTGGGTTTGAGGTCGAGCTCAGCTCGAACTTTTATATAAACTCGAGTTTAGTTCAATAAAGAAGAATTTAAATTTGAGATCAGTTCGTGAATAATTTGAAAAAATCAAAACAACAACATTTTAGTTTAAAATATAGTAAATAAAATACTATTAAAAATATAGAAAATATTGTAAAATACATATATATATTTCTATCGAGCGGCTTGCGAACTTTTACCTTTTCTAGTCTCGAGTACCTTTCAAAAAGAAAAAAAAAAAATAGGCTTGAGCTCGATTCTAAACGAGTTCCAAATTGAATTTGACCTGAACTTGTTTTAGTTATGAACCGAGTTCGGACTCAAATTTTTTTTAAGTCGAATTCAAATAGCTCGTAAATTGATCGGCTCATTTATACCCCTATTTAGGAGATTCAACATCTGTGACATAGCAGTTTCAAAAAAAAAAAAAAAAATCTTTGACATAGGGAGGACAGATAAAATTACAGTGCTTAGAGGGTGTCTAGTACCAAATATTGCTTCGGGTTCAAAACTTTGAGCAACTTCGTTATGAAGATACTTATTTTCTCTAGAGACATGCATTGATTTCTTACTGTTATGCATACGCTACATTGTTTTTTACCTTCTATGATTCTCTACTGAATAGTTGAGACTTTCGTAAACTTAGACATTTATATTAAAAAAAAAATCAATTCTCTATTGCAATTTATGCTCGGAAGGATTAGACCGATAATGTTAAACAAATACGATGAATTTGAAACTGAATTGATTAGATCCGATTTGAACTAAAAAGAATGCAAAATCATTTTTCACATGTTTGTAATGCTTAAAATCAAAATATTTTCTCCTTCCTGGGTAGTTGGTACTGATCCCCTTCCCCCTTTCCAAGGAATACTCTTTTTAGGTTTGGCTTATGCATGTTAGCTCAGAAAGCGGACATAAATAATTTTTTTTTTTTTGGAGAAACGAGAAGAATAAAAGATTAATATCTGTTAATCCATATTATTGGTTATACTTTTCTTGTCACTTTCTAATTTTTCAAATAATGTCGTTGGAGGTACAGTTACATATTACGGTGGTATTTAGATAACAAAAAAAAGTACAATAAAAGTACAAAAAGTTAATATAAAAGTAATATGCGATAAAATTTAATTTAAAAAAGTATAAAAAATTAATAAAAATTGATAAATTTTGATAAATTAAACACCCTCTACGGCTTTAATCAATCTTTGCACAAGTTAACGGTCGGATTTGGTATTGTTTAGGAATCTCAGTCGATAGTTGACTTTTACACTTTGTTTGAAAAGAGAAAGCTAATACTTTTAACTTTTTATTTATTTTGGCTTTCTTTTTTAATATCAAATTTATTCTCTTACATTTTAAATTTATTTTAAATTTTTTCTTCCAAATTAAGTCTCAACTTTTCAAGGTCTGATTGGTGCAGTGAAAAATAACGAAAATGATTTGGAGAACTTGTTGGTGTTTGGTGCGCAATCACCAAACCACGTTTTCTAGAGAGAAATAGTGAAACTTTTTGACTTTTGCTTTAACTTTTTAGAGAGAGAAACCGTCCAAATGATTTTTTTGGTTCCGCTGGAACGGTTTTGCATCAAAATTTATTGAAAGTGGTTAAAAAGTTTTTGAGATTTGTAGAAAAGTTAATGAGATTTGTGAAATGTTATTAGGATTTGCAAAAAAATTATTTGAGTTTGTAAAAATTTGTTGAGATATATAGATATATATATATATTTATAGAAATTTCACGAAGTACAAAAAGTGCAAAATGTGTTAAAGAATTTTTGAGATTTTTAGAGATTTTTGTGTTTTTCACCGTTTTTTGAAGCACCAAACAGACCCTCAGTTATGTTACAAAAAAAAAAAAAAAATTATCTATTTCATTAATTGTAAAATGACCATTTTCACTTTTATTATTGTGTGATTTCATTTTTTTCAATAAAGGTAAAAATGTTAATTCACAAAATTAAAAAGAATAATAGTAAAAAAATAAAAGTCATAACTTTTTGTGCACAAACTATGCCAAAGTCCAAAATTTTAAACTTCATACTTATGCAAGCACTAATTAGTTATCACTCGTCCTTCAAATTGGTTTTATGCAGAAGGAGAAGGTATTTATTTCAATATTGACGTATCATATATATGAAAAAAGAGCTATGTGGGAATTCTAGTGGTAAAAACTCTAAAAAATTATTCATCAAGTGGTGCACGTTAATGAATACTTTGTTTAATCTAATTATATTATTATTTGAGCAGAAGGTATCTCGTCACTGTGAGGTACTACAATTAATTAGGTAAAACTAATCTATCGTTGAGTAGAAAACTACATTAATGGCATATAATATTATAATTTAAACAGGGCAATTTGTTGACAAAGATTGTTTTCTTCATGTTTAAATTCAAATAAATTTAATGTGTGCTTGAGATTAGGGTTTGCTCTGAAAATGACCCACGAGCTTCCCGAGTTCGATTTGTAACTTCAGATTAATTAAATTCAAATTTTTTCTATGATTTGTTTAAATTTTAAATCAAGTTTAATCGAACAATTAGGTGTTTAGCTTAAAAAAAAAGAAAAAAAAAACTCATGAGTTAGCTTCGAAAAAATAATATATATTATAATATTTTAGACTAAAAAGATATTTTAATCTAATAAAATAATATCGTTTTAGTTTAATTAATTTATTTATATAGTGTTATAATATTTTAGACCAAAACGATATCATTTTGGTTTATCAAATTATTCGGTAGCTGAACACAAGTTCAAATTGTTATTTATTGAACTCAAACTCGAGTTTATCGTTAATTGTTTAAACTGAATTCAAATAAGTTCAAGTCTTGATTGATACCGCAAGTCCAAATTATTTTATGCTTATTCATAAAATTACACGAGTCATACAGTGATTTAGTAGATGAAGATGAGCTTATTTGTCTCTAGTCAATTACCTCTTCTGTATTTGGAATTTTCTAATTAACTCGGGTTCTTTGACTAATTCCTTCAATAAATTTTAGGAGAGTGAAACCAAAACATGTGAAACAAAGCAACAAACGATATATATTGCTAAGCCCTGCCGTCTGTGTATTTCTAATCACTATTACATATGTGTCATCTTCTGCAAGTCTATCGCTATTTGTCGTTTCTCTCTTTCAATATTCCTTAATATTTTTCTTTTGGTATCTTTTCAGAGCTTTGAACGAGAATCAATGGGTTTTTGTGTTGCTGATACCTTTCCTGTCATCTTCTTTGTGGAGAGATTGAAAACAAAGAGATTACCGTTGGTTGGGAGGATTAGATGACGGGAGTAAATAAATTGAGTGACGAAAGATAATAGTATCAAAGAATAACATACAGTGTTTAATATAACATGAAATTAATTTTTTATATTAAATTATTTTGTCAATATTTGATCGATGAGGTATAAAGTGAAATACGAGATGTCATTTGACGTGTGATAAAAAATAATTTTGAATCTTTAGATTGTAGAAGAAATTCAATCTAAAAATGGAGATATACTATCCTACCTATAGCATTCCTAATCCTACATTTTGAAAGATTAGCAATCCAAAAAAATTGTTAATCTTCTCTCATTTTTAGTTATCGAATATAAAATTTATATGACTTGGCAAATTCAATCCTGACTCTCACAGCTCCAAACAAACCCAGAATGTACCTACTACAGCTTCCATTAGTACCAGATTAGCAACAATGTGGCACTCAATAATTTCTTTTTCCTAAAATTTATGTCAACCGGACATTAAAGCAATGTTTGTTTATGGAATATGGGATTGAAGATTGGATTATCAATCCATGAAAAACCAATCTCATTCCATATTTGGTAAAAAAGATGAACACTCGATATGGACTACTCTTTGAATTCCATGTCCCTCAAGACAGGGGATATACAATATCATCGGGTGTAATATTTTATATTTTCATGAATAGATTAATTTCTTACCAAAATCTAAATATTTAAAATTATTTTTTACCACATTTCCTATCAAATTACATCTTTTATCTTATTTTTAATCAAACACTGAAAAATAATCTAACAAAAATAAAAAAATTTTATATTATATCAAATTCCATATATTATCATATGATATTATCTCCTATCATCTGATTCCCCGATCAAACGTCAACTAATATTATAAAAGCAAATAAAAATTAGCATCTAAGGGACAAACTGTTACAAATGGGTTTTAACTCAAAAAATCGATCTGTTAAATAAACTCTAAAAATCGATTTGTTAAGTAGAGATGATACATACATATATAAAACACTTTACAATTTCTTATCCAAATAACATGGGACGAAAATATCAGGTTTCACCTTAACACCGTTAAGGTCACAAACTCACGATAGTTGGACTAAAATTTAGAGGTAAGAAGTGAAATTTAAACAAAGAAATGCTAGTAATGAGTGCGATTTTCATCCACCCATTGCAAATCATGATCTTTTATCTTATTTTTAATCAAACACTGAAAAATAATCTAACAAAAATAAAAAAATATTATATTATATCAAATTCTGTACATTATCACATGATATTATCTCCTATCATCTGATTCTCCGATCAAACGTAAACTAATAGTATAAAAGCAAATAAAAATTAACATCTAAGGGATAAACTGTTACAAATGGGTTTTAACTCAAAAAATCCATCTGTTAGATAAACTCCAAAAATCAATTTGTTAAATAGAAATGATACATACATATATAAAACACTTTACAATTTCTTTTCTAAATAATGTGGGATGAAAATACGAGGTTTCACCTTAACGCCGTCAACGTTGCAAACTCACGGTAGTTGGACTAAAGTTTAGAGGTAAGAAGTTAAATTTAAACAAAGAAATGCTAATAATGAGTGCGATTTCATCCACCCATTGCAGATCTTGATTGCGACCGAGCTATCCATCTATCATTCTATAATAAAGGCCGACTTCCAGCATTATTTTACACTCCCCTTGGGTCCCAACCCAATTACTTCATACTTCTTATATATATATATATATATATATATATTGTTCTTCTTGGCTTCGAAATCTCCAAGGGGAAAGATAATTAATTTTCGAGTCAATGGAAGTGAGGAACAAGTACATAGCAATAAAGGGTCACATAGACGGAGCACCGCAAGTTTCAGACTTCGAGATCAAGTCCGAAACTCTGAGTCTGTCGATTCAGCTCGGCTCCAACGATGTCATCGTCAAAACTCTCTTCTTGTCCATAGATCCTTACCAACTCAACCGCATGAAGTCTTACAGTTCTTCCCACGACGCTAACCCTTATTCAGGCCGTATTACTCCCGGCGAGGTGAGTCGCTCTTATCACTAGCGTTCTTACTGATACCAGCAAAGACTCGTGCACAGGTATACTCACAGTTTTAATTTTTTTCAGAAAATTGAATTATATTCTATTTATTGAAACAATCTATAATAGACATTAAAACAAGTTTATTCAAGAGGTGCTTGACGGTATAATTTTTAATAATTTTTGATAATTTTTTAATTAAAATTTATTAGTTATAATTTTTGATATATTTAGTAATTTTTTGTAATTTTCAGTAATTTTTTATAATTTTTAAATGTTTAATAAAATTTTTAGTTGACAAGTTTTAGTAACTTTACAGTAACTTTCAATAATCTTTGTTGACTTTTGAGTTGAAAAGTTATTGTAACTAAACAGTAAATAAGAAAAATTGATAATTTTCTCATGACTTGGTAGTGTTTGGAATTATAAAAATTGATATAAAAATGTAAAATTATAGAAGTTATAGTTTTGTAAAAATTTTTGATATTTTGCAGAGATACAAAGAATACCAAGCACCTCAATATTGACTTTCTACTTATTGCGGCCATGTCATGCCTGCATTGACCTTTGCTTTTTTTTTTTTTTTTTTTGGGACAGGCTGTTGATGCTTACGGCGTGGGGAGAGTTGTGGCTTCGGGGCACCCTGGCTTTGAAAAGGATGACTTGGTTGCTGGAGTCATCGCGTGGGGGGAATATACCACTGTAAAAGGGGCCATCATGTTGAATAAACTGGACCCCATGGGCTTTCCACTGTCCTATCACGTTGGAATTTTGGGTAAATTTTCCCCCTCAAGACCATCTACTAAAACTGGTGTGTAGGAGAAAATACTGGTTAGAGCCAGAGACAATATTGTACAACGAGTCAACACATTTTATTTATATTTTTATATTTTGTCATCAATTTTATTTTAAATTTTATGCTTTAAATCGTTTTACTTTCATTTTTTTTGGTACTTTTTAATCTTCGTATTTTATTTCCTTTATTAAACTTATGGACGTAAAATGCTAATGGACTATCGTGTGCCTTCTCTGAACACATGATATTTTTAATCGCATTTTTATAATAATAATCTGTAAAAGGGATAAATTAAGCATAATTGGATTGAGCAGAATTAGTTAGGAGGTGTTTGGATGGTAAAAAATACAAAAGGTTAATGTACGATTAACATGTAATAAAATTTGATTATAGAAAGTTGGTAACATTTTGTAACTTTTAGTGGTGTTTGATAGACCAAACAATCACTACATGCGCAAGCAACAAAGTAAAACTATTTGACGCACATATGCCAAATATGATTGATTGCAAAGTACAGAGATTGATTATAAGCTTCCGATTGGCATAAGAGAACGGAAGTCATTCCTTTATGTTGTTTGATTTGCTAGCTAGGATACAAGGCTTGAGAATTGGATATCCAAGGATTAGTTGTCCCCAAACATTCGATTCTGGGATAATCTTCCACCTCAAATCAGTACTATTCTCCAATGTCTACGACTAATTTGATTCTTGGTTTGTTCTTACAGCATTCAGTGGGCTCGCAGCCTATGGTGGCTTTTACGAAGTATGTAAGCCGAAGAAAGGGGAGAAGGTGTTTGTTTCTGCAGCTTCTGGATCTGTCGGAAATTTGGTCGGACAGTACGCAAAGTTGCATGGATGCTATGTCGTTGGCTGTGCTGGAACCGAACAAAAGGTTAAAATTTTCCTTTATATATATTTTCTTGTCAATAATTTGAGGAGGAAGTTTAATTCTGTGGCATTCCTATATATATGTATATATATATATATATGTGTGTGTGTGTGCTTTTTATAATGTTAGCTGCTTGAGCTTTGATTTTTTAGTGTTCTGTTTAGTTATTATCAAGAAATTTACTATGGATTTTGTGTTAAAAATGAATTATATATAGGTGGAATTGCTCAAACAAAAGTTAGGTTTTGATGATGCGTTCAACTACAAAGAAGAACCTGATCTTAAATCAGCTCTGAAAAGGTTTGATGCTACTTTTTTCTTTTTTTACTTTTTTTTTCTTTCTTTTGGTTTTTTTTTTTTTTTTTTTTTTTTGGGGGGGTCAATAATATGTTAATAAACTTCATTGATTTTCTCACCCTCCTAAGTTGCAATTTTCAGTATCATATGAGATTTTTTTGTTTTTGGGTACACAAGTGCAAGAAAGAATAATCGATCCCTACCCACGCGATTTAAAGCCCAGTTTAATGTAAATCTGAATTTTAGGCCAATTTGGCCCATCCAATAAAATTTTGATGCCCAAATCGAGCAAAATCAGACCCAATCCACGTAAAACTCGTAAGCTCCACCAACCATATTCCAAACCCACTAAAATTAATTTTAGGCCCAATTTTGCCCATTTTCAAAACCCTCCCAAATCCATAAATTTTAAAGGATAGGAGTTTTATGGCCCACCAAATGAATATGCCCAATTAAGTAGAAACTGGCTGAATATGCAACGTTGTCGTCGATGATAGCTAGAACCCAGTAAAATACCATGGTCCATTTTACCCTGTTTTGATCAAAAAGTTTTATAGTTACCCTATATGTTGTAATGAAAATTTCAATCATTAACCAAAAAAAAAAAATTAATAATAATAATAATAAATATATATATATATATATATATATATATAACCACCATGGCCAATGGCATGCAATAGGACAGATGGTAGAGAGCTGCCAGCGCCCCAAAAAGGCCATAATTCACTTGTACGCTAGGATTAGTTGGTTGCTTCACCAGCCGAGATTCTATGGTGATTCTAACAAATTTCTTTTTATGAGCAAAATATTGCATTTCTGTCAACTTCATCCAAGATGCATGTGGGTTAAGTCCACCTCATCTCCAGCCTTGATCGCGTTTACCTGTAGGATTGCATTTAAGCTCGTCCACATGACAGACACTCGAACCGTTTGGATTAAAATCAAATAGTCTAGATACGTTTATACTTTTATTGGATAGAGGTTGGTATCATTTTCGATGTCAGCTCCCTAACAGTTGCTCGAACTATTAGATTAAAATTCAATGGTTTAAATACATTCACGCTTTTATTGGATGGTAGGGTTGACATCGTTTTTTATGTCAGCTCCCTAACTGTTGTTCGGACTGTTAAATTAAAATTTATGAACTAGATATATTTACACTTTTATTAGATTGGGGTTTGGCATCCTTTTCGATGTAAGCTCTTTAACAATTGCTCGGACCCTTGATTGAAATTCAGAATGTAATTAGCAAGTGATTAAGTAGGATTTGTGTACTACTTTTTTTTTTTTCAATTTTTATTTGACAGATACTTCCCAGATGGCATTGACATATATTTCGACAATGTGGGAGGAAAGATGCTGGAAGCAGCGGTTGCTAACATGAACACGTTTGGGAGAGTAGCAATTTGTGGGGTAATCTCAGAATACGCAGACCCTGTAAAGAGAGCTCCGCCGGACATGGTTAACGTTGTCTACAAAAGAATCAACATCCGAGGTTTCTTAGCCGCGGATTTCATGAATTTTTTCTTTGATTTTCGTTCCAAAACCTCTGACTACCTTCGAACCAGTAAAATCCAAGTTCTCGAAGACATTACCTATGGCCTCGACAGTATTCCAACCGCGTTTATAGGACTCTTTCTCGGTGATAATGTTGGGAAAAAGATTGTTCAAGTCGCACAAGAGTGAATGAATCTCATTTTTTCCAAGAATATTAATGCTCGTTTGGATCGATATATACTTGGATGGAAATGCATGGATTTCAATTGAATAAAATTGACGTCTAATTTTATGAGAATAATCTATAATTATAATATTAAATTACATTAAAATATAAGAGTGATGGTTAATTAATTATACAAGATATTAGAATTGTTGAGTCAAATAAAATAAATAATTTTAATTAATTTATTTTTATGATTATTTTAAATCTTTCATAATCTGATATGTAAAATTATTTAATTACATAGCATTACTAATTTGTCTATGGAATTGCGATCTGAATGGAGAATTATGAAGTGTGATAGTTCAAATAAAAACAGTAATATACGTATTAAGGTAAAGTGAATCGAAAGGAAAAGAAAAGATTAAAAAAAAAAAAGAAGAAGAAGAAGAAGAATGTAATAGTAGTTTACATTAGAATAAAAAGTTGCACTATAATAGAATAATATATAAGAAGTAGAGAAATATAGTATAAATATATTAATTTAATTTATTGAAAATATTAAGTAATAAACAATATTTAATTAGATAATAATATGACCATGTGACATGAGACAGCACATAAATGTATACATCATACTAGTGTTTAAGCATGTGTGCTCCACATGTGTTCTTTTTAAATATTTATTTATGTGGTCAATTTATATGAATATAAATATTTATTATTTTATAAGTAATTTTTATTTATTTTATAATTAAAACATTAAATAAATATATTAATACTCAGAAATAAAATTATATTATTTTATAGGTAAATTTTATTTATTTTATGATTAAAAAATTAAATAAATATATTAATGTTTAAAAATAAAATTATTTTGTTAGTCACAATTTTCAATTGTTGAGAATAATGATAAATATATATGTGGTACTAACCATATGTGTCACCATATATGTTACGCTCCTAACTTAATTATTCGAGACGAACGACATGAAAATATGGGAATTAAATAAAATAAATGAACACCTGTATCAAGGTCAAGTTATAATGTAAAAATAACAATCAGTGCCTCTAATATTGTCCTTCATTCCCATCTCGAGATAATGAAATAACATCATTAAAATAAAATCTGACGTCACACACTGGTGACAAAATCTAAGGTTTACATAGTTAGAATAACATAATAATAATTATTATTATACATCTCAAATGTAAATAAGTTTAAGACCCAAACCTCATGTCGCACAAATAAGAGTACTTAGATCCAATGATGAAATAAAATAAAATAATATACTAAGTCAATCCATTAGTCTCAATTAAACTCCAGGTGGCTACTCCCCAGCATCGTGGGATCACTTGAAATTAGGATGGGGTGAGTACTACCTCCCAATAAGTAGAATTGTGCAAGTGTGCACGAGTGGATAATAATCAAGCATATAATATAACTCAAAATAATATCCACCAAAATATAATATAATAATGCACATGTAATGAAATGCAATGGACAATATATTCTCTAATCTCCATCTTCCCCCAACCTTATCCTGAGATGGGTGGCACTTAGCAAAGCATATGGGGTCACCATCTGCACCGTTTAATGCTCACGGTAAACGATAATCTCAACATATATAATTATAGGTAGGGAACCGTATTACGCTCCTACCAGTGTAAAACTCAGAGGAAACCGTGTTATATCCCATGGCTCTTCTACTAGGGAATCGAGTTACACCCCTAGTCAGGCATCTGCTTAACTCAAACAGGATATCATTTTATTGTTTTTTTTTTTAAATCAAGGATCTTGTCCATATACATGACCCATGCCTCTATACATCAAAATATCAATATTGTACTCTTACCCAATTAATAATCATAACATCAAACCAGATGATGCAACACCAACCCTATGTATATGATATGCTCAATCATGTAAATAAATATCATCTCAATATAAAAATGTATTCCCATTAAACTTGATGATGATTTGGGGTTTATTTAGTCTTTCAATATCAACAATTAACGGGTTTAGGCACAAAACTGGTATTTAAAAATCAAACTTTTTTATTTTTTGACATTCTGCCCAACGCCGTCCGAACACCAGGATTGTCGTCCGAACGCCAACACCAAATGCTAGTACCTAGTCTTACTACCTAATGCCGTTCAAACGCCAACACCCAGCACCTAATTTCTAAGTTCGTTTTCACGAGACCCCAATTATAAAATGTAACGACCCCCATCCACATAGTACAATATTGTCCGCTATGGGCTTAGTAAGTTGCTTCCCAGAAAGTCATCCATCCTGGTACTGCCTCCACTGGAGCACACTTAACCCTGGAGTTTCCACTGAATCCAGTGCCCTCACAGCTTTAAAACGCGTTGTTCTTATATAGATATCGAATATTATATATATGCTACTTCCTTTCACTACTGAGGTGATATGGGATAAAAGGCAGTACTTCTTTGCTTCACTTTCAGCATCACTCTCCCGCAGATAGAGTCCCTAACGGGCAAGTCACTCACACTCCTCCCCCCTTACAGGGCACGCATCCCTGCGTGGCCTCTTGCTTCACTCTCTCACAGGCAGAGTCCCTCACAGGCAGGTCCCCTACACGCAGAGCCCACGCGTGATCCTACACTTTTGGCTGGGCATTGGCTCTAATATTATTTGTAACGATCCGCATCCATATAGTACAATATTATCCACTTTAAGCTTGGTAAGCTACTTCCCAACAGGTCACTCATCCTAGTACTGCCCTCATTGGAGCATGCTTAACCCTGGAGTTCCCACTGAACCCAATACCCTCACAGCTTTAAAACGCATTATAGTATATGGATATCAAATATTACATATATGCCACTTCCTTCAATGACCCAGGCGATGTGGGATAGGAGGCATTGCTTATCTGCTTCACCTCCGACTTCACTCTTCCGTAGGTAGAGTCCCTCACAATCCTCCCCCCTTACAGGACACGCGTCCCCGTGTAACCTCCTACTTCACACTCCCGCAGTCAGAGTCCCTCATAGGTAGGTCCCCCACACGCGGCGCCCACGCGTGATCCCACACTTCCTGCTGGATATTGGCTCTGATATCATTTGTAACGACCCGCATCTACATAATACAATATTATCCACTTTGGGCTTGCTAAGCTGCTTCCTCGAAAGTCACCTCATCCTGGTACTGCCCTTACTGGAGCACGCGTAACCCTGGAATTCCCACTGAATCTAGTGCCCTCACGGCTTTAAAACGCGTTATTCTTATATGGATATCGAATATTATATATATGCCACTTACTTCCATGACCCAGACGATGTGGGATGGAAGGCATTGCTTCTCTATTTCACCTCTAACTTCACTCTCCCGTAGGTAGAGTCCCTTACAGTCCCTCACATAAAATAACCCCAAATCACTCATCCAAGCCACAAACTCAACAATCAACTACATATAAATATTCAAATATCTCAATAACATGTTTTTACAACACTAGATTTAAGAATAACTGATAAAAATGCAAGATTTCAACATGAATATGCATACATATACACATCTATATATACATATATAAACCTCAACCCAAATCCTCTGATGTTTGACCAAATCAAGCATGCAACATGTCAAAATTCTTCTAACAACGTTTAAAACACAAATATAAGTCCCACATACCTCAGATTTGAAGAAAAAAGAAGAAATGAGAAATTTTCAGTTTTGTCTTTCGAAATTCTGGCGTTAATTTCTCTCACTTCAAGCGAAAACCATGGAAAATGGACACTACCACGAGATTTGCGACATTGAATACTACCTCAATTTGTCGACCTTCATTCGCGGAGCACACTTTCTCTCGCTACTCTCTATCCTGTCTCTTTATTTTCTTTCTCATCTTTCTTCACTCTTCTCTCTCTCTCTCTCTCCCTCTCTCTCTCTCTCTCTCTCTCACACACACACACACATTCTGGTAGACCTGAGAAAATGAAAGAAAAAGAAGGAAGAAAAAGAAAAGAAAAAAAGAAAGAGAAAAAATCTTACACACACACTCTGGTAGACCCAAGAAAAGGAAAGAAAAAAAAGGAATAAAAAGAAAAGAAAGAAAAGAAAAGGAAGAAAGTAAAGAAAAAAAAAAGAAAGAAAACGCTGGGCCTTTAGCCCAATTATCCAACTCAATACCATTTTAGATTAAACTTGGCTCAAGAAAAATAAAATAAATTGACCCAATCTCAGTCTAAACATTTTATTTGGTCCAAAATAATACATAAATGATCAAAAATAAATACTGTATATTACAATATGTGACTTAAAAAGGAAGTAATTTAAGAAGTATAAATTCAAATTTTATAGTAAATAAAAATAATTATACATCATACTAACAATTAATCGATGATATCATAAAAACATCAAGAGAAATATATACAAAGGCATACGTATTATAATATGTATATACATCTTGAAGAGTATATCAATTTTAAAAATTTTTTAATCATAGATATTAATATAATGTTTAATCAATGGTCAAATAAAATTATATTTTCAGAAATATGTATCGCATATAAATTAGAGTTATTGTTTTTAATATACAAAAAAAATGCATAAATAAGATGCATCGAATATACAAAACCAAATCATTTAAGGAATAACTTATAACCGATAATAATTTGAAGGGCATATCTATTGAGACTTTACCAAATAATAATAAGTTTTCGCCAAGTGGAAGTTAATTCTCACTATTAATAATAAAAAAGAAAAATTAATTGTAGAGCCAATTAAGAAATTAAAGTTGCATAGAATTTCAAACTCATTAAAATACACATATTTAAGTAGTTTTATGTAATCCAGCTATTATGTAGACTTGTAGAATTTAACTATAACTTAACTTACGTAAAAATTTTAATTAATGAGGAATTCAATTATAATAAAAATTCATAATATGAGGGTATCTCCTCAAGATTATATAAAATTTTCCCATTAATTCAAATACAACTTCACTTACCAAAAAAAATTATAATATTAAGTGATAGCTGACAAAATTAAATATTTTAACTAATAATTAAATAAAATTATATTTTTAAAATTTTGTATCATATTTAATTTACCAAATATTAAAGTCATTGGAAAAATTATTATTTTTAATAGAATCCAAATATTAGGTAATAAGTATTGAATTATATTTTTAACATAATTTAATTTAGATAAGAAATATTAGGTGATAAGTATTAAATTACATTTTTAATAGGATTTAATTTAGAGAATTATCAAATTTAGGACTCAATGATGAATATTGAGTTATATTTTTAATAGAATTCACTTAACTAATTACAATATTAGGGGGGCAAAAATTGCGAAGTCAAACCAATCAGCCCATGACGCCCAACCACGACGCTTGTAACGCCTCTCTCTCTCTCTTTCTCTCTCTCTCTCCATTGCCATCTCAGTTCAGAACTCTTCCGATCCAACTCTTCTAAAACACGAAGAAGAACCAATCAACCCCAAATCCAAACACTGTAATTCCTCTCTTTCTCTCTACAACCACACCCACATCTCAGATTCGCAATTAGGGTTGCGAAAATGGGAAAGGGAGCAGCTCTCAGTGAGAGCGTGGTGAAGAAGATCGTCCTCTCCTACATCTACGTCGCCATATGGATCTTCCTCAGCTTCACCGTAATCGTCTACAACAAGTACATTCTCGATCGCAAACTCTACAACTGGCCCTTCCCAATCTCCCTCACCATGATCCACATGTCCTTCTGCTCCTCCCTCGCCTTCCTCCTCGTCCGCGTCCTCAAGCTCGTCGAGCCCGTTTCCATGTCTCTCGACCTCTACTTCAAGTCCGTCGTCCCAATCGGCGCTCTTTACTCCCTCAGCCTCTGGTTCTCCAACTCCGCCTACATATACCTCTCCGTCTCCTTCATACAGATGCTTAAAGCCCTAATGCCTGTCGCGGTGTACTCAATCGGCGTGTTGCTGAAGAAGGAGAATTTCAAGTCCGAGACAATGGCGAACATGGCGTCGATCTCGATCGGGGTGGCGATCGCCGCCTACGGCGAGGCCAGATTCGACAGCTGGGGCATCGTTCTGCAACTCGGCGCGGTGGCGTTCGAGGCGACCCGATTGGTGATGATCCAGATCCTCCTCACCTCCAAGGGTATCTCGTTGAACCCGATTACTTCTCTCTATTACGTTGCCCCATGTTGCTTGGTCTTCTTGTCTCTGCCTTGGGTTTTCGTGGAGTACCCATTACTGAAGGAGTCCTCAAGTTTCCACTTTGATTATGTGATTTTCGGGACCAATTCGTTCTGTGCTTTTGCGTTGAACTTGGCTGTGTTTTTGCTGGTTGGGAAGACGTCCGCATTGACTATGAATGTGGCTGGCGTGGTGAAGGATTGGTTGTTGATTGCCTTTTCCTGGTCTGTGATTAAAGACACTGTGACTCCTGTGAATTTGATTGGATATGTGGTTGCATTCTTGGGTGTTGCTTATTATAATCATTCGAAGTTGCAGGCGCTTAAGGCGAAGGAGGCACAGAGGAAGACTGCACAGTTGGATGAGGAGGCCGGGAGGTTGTTGGAGGGGAGGGAAGGGGAAGGGGAAGGTTTGGGAAGGAAGAACGATTCACAGACTTGATTTTGATTCTCTGGTTAATTTGAATTTTTATTTTTACGACAAGGTGGGAACGAGAAAGAAGAGGGGAATTGAAGATGAAAAGAAGGATTTTTTTTTTTTTTTTTTTTTTTGGCTTATGTGTCCATTTGGTCCCCAAAAGTTTCTAAAAAATTTAAAAAAATTGTAAAAGTTTTTAAATTATTTTAATTAAATTTTATCATATATCATTTTTATAACACATTAATTTTACTTTTTAATTTTTATTTTATTATTTTTATCACTCCAAATACAAGCCATGTAATCGTAGAAACTTTATTTAGTTTTTTTGTTTTCATCTTCAGTCTTTGTCATTGCCACTTCATGTTATTGGGTTTTTGAAGCCAGTCAATATATGTGACCTACGGGGCCAATTCATTTTTGTTACTAGGAAAAGACTCAGAGAGGCTATTCTTTTTATATTATGCACGATTTTAAACTAACTTTTTTGGAGGATGGATATAGGTGCTTCTTTATTTATCATTCGCTTGATGAATTATTTTATTGTTTTCGCTTGATGAATTATTTTATTGTTTAGAGTGTGTAGTTTTTTACAACTCCATTTGTCATTCAAAATTTTGCATTTTCGAGTTATTGTATGTTATAAATTCTGTCAACTTGTATGATTGATATGGAAAACAAAAAACATTTTATTTTCAGTTGGAGAGGAGAGGGGTCAACATAAAATTTATTAAAGAAAGAGCTTTTGCACTACTTTCTGTTGTGATACATATTCCAAAGTTACAGCGTTTAAAATTATAAAAAGTTAGTTAAAATTGATAAAAATTGTAATCTACTGTAAAGTAAAAAATTGATAACTTTTAAAAATTTTTGATTTTTTCCCGTGCAATTTATAGTTTAAAAGTTTTAGCGCTGGAAAAGCCACACTCGATTACAAGAGGCCCGGGCACCCACCATGCATATGTAAATCAATTATTTAAAATCTGAAGATTACACTGAAAAAACGAGGGTGTGGTTGTTAATAGTATAAATTTTCAAATTTACCCTTTCCTAGGTAATAAAATCCAGAACTAATTTCAACAGTAAAAATAAGAAGAGACCAGCTGGTCATGAGTATTGGATCAATCTTTCTTTTAAATACTTAAAGTATCATAGATTCGAGTTGAAAAAGATGCACACTTTCTAAGATGACAAATTCACAGTACTTTGAACTATGAGGGATGAAAACACCCTCACAACGTTAGTACTCAATTACGTTTCATCATACATTTTAATTGATATCTGAGCTGATACATTTGTGATATTAGTTTATACAAAACACCTTATGACAATAGGGTTTTAGATCAGGGATGTAAATGAGTCGGGTCGGCCCGAGACCTGGCCCGACTTGACCTTAACTTGACCCGACCCCAGCTTTTGTTCGGACCCGACCCGGCCCGCCCCTCCCCTTCCCTGGTCAGGGCTTGGGTCACCTTTGACCCAGCCACGCCGACCCGCCTGAACCGGTATATTTGGAGGGGCAAAAAATTATTAAAAATTACAATCTCACAGTTTGTACTGTAAATACGAAGTTGAGTTTTTTTAAAATTTTTAGAAATTTTTCAAAAATATAATATTCTAAAGGAAACAGATGATTGTTATGTTTAAAAAAAAAAATCAAGTGCCTCATAAATATTCAATAAGATCCAATAAATACAAATCACCTAATAGTATCAAAAAAATACGAAATATTATTACGTACATGTTTCTATCGATTCTTAATTAGTGGGTGCGTCCCCCGTTAACAAATTCTAATGCTATTGTAACTTTTTTTTTTTAACGCAATTCTGAACCACAATGATTTTTTAATGAACCGCAAGGATACGTGTTAGCGTCACTCGGTACAATAAAAATTATTTTTTGATGAATTTCGTTTTTTCTAATTAATATGCTCACAATTAAACCCAAGGGCAGAGTTAAGCTTGGCCCAGTATTCACCCTAAAAAAAAATTATGTTATTTTTTTATATATTATCTTCTGTACTTAATTGTGCTCACTCAAAAAGAAAAAAAAATTATTTAACTCAATATTAATTATGTCCACCCAAAAAAAGAAAAAAATTTAGCTCAGTACCAATTTTGTCTATCTGATAAAAAAATAAATTTTAACTCAACAATATCAATGCAATTGTATCTAATCTACCCAATACAATTTAAAAATATTTAATCCTACTTTGACATTTTTCTCTCTCCTTCTCCTCTCTAATAGTCTAATTTTTTTTTATTTCTCTCATAGTACCTCCTCAATCATTTATGTATCATATAATTAATGCTCATCTAAACAAAATTTTCTGACTCTACCCCTGATTAAACCATATTATTCAAAAATTATTTTAGTAATGTAGGCATTACATATCAAATGATAATAGGGCCCGTTTGACATTCTAAAAATAAATTAACTTATTCTAATTACTTTTACATTTTACAAAATATTTTTTTTCAGAAAATGTAAATAACATACTAAAAAGTTATTAAACATAAAAAAATAAAATTAATTTTAGTCACAAAAATCTTATAAGATAAAAATTGACTTTTGAGAATAGCATTTTTTTTTTCATAGAAAGAAACTGTTCATTCTATCAGATTTTATATGCTCGACATTATTAATGTACGTAGAACTCACCAAAACTGATCGGTCTGATGGATTCTTGAACCCAAGGGAGAATTCTCAAACAGCTTGCCAATATCGTTGTCGGGTAGTTCCATCTTCCTCTTCCTAAAAGCAGCCACAACCACCTGCAAGATGTGAACTATGGGACTTCCCGAGCTCTTCTTGCACCTATACCTCCTCGTCCCCGACAAGAGCACCAAAATGGCGACGAACATCGACACAGAACAAATTCCATAAGCCCAGCTTCGTCCCACTTCGTCCTGCATGTAGACGAGCACCGTGACTGCCATTAGAGTCAGAACCGGCTCTGATTTTCAGGGACCTTAAAACTATTTGAAAAAATGAGGAGTTCGTATATGAGAGTACTCAATATTTGAGATCTTTGTATAAGAGATTTTTTGGTGAGCCTACTAGAGTCACGGGCTCTGATTAGAGTCCCCATGCTGATGATGAAGAAGAACCTGTTGAAGAAATAGGCCATTTGGGCCTTCTCCTTCTCGTCCTTCTCGTCGAACTGGTCGGTCCCGAACCCCGAGACGCTCGATTTCAGGCCGCCGGTTCCGAGTGCGATTATGTACAGGGCCAAGTATAGGA
Source organism: Vitellaria paradoxa (assembly GCA_019916065.1). Lineage (NCBI taxonomy): Eukaryota > Viridiplantae > Streptophyta > Magnoliopsida > Ericales > Sapotaceae > Vitellaria > Vitellaria paradoxa. Next base: position 32,981,980 of record CM034241.1, on the reverse strand, counting down.
TTCCCATTTGGAATCCAGTAGGTTGTTTGCAGCTGCTGCTATGTAGTTGCGGGTTACAAGGTGGTGGACGTAGCTGAGACAGCCATGTTGAAATTGCCAATGTAACGGTACCCTGAACAATCATCATCATCATCATCTTCATCATGATGATGGTCAATATTATATCTATATACATATATGATCAAATAAATATATAATAGAGACATAGATCATGGTAAATTTATAGTTAAAAGAGATATGTATATTGAAGGAAGGTTGGTGAGAAAATATTCACGCACGTTTGTAGTTACAAAAATTTACATAAAATGTGATTTAATTTTTTTTTTTTTATGTAAACCATAACCACAAAAGATGAATAATTCTATTTGAACAAATTTTTATCTATTTAAACATGTTTAGGTAGATATTTTTTTATTTTTTTGTCAGAATTTGTTAAAATTATTTAAAATATTATTGAAATTTATAAAAATTTTATTAGGATTTGCTATAAATTTATAGAGATTTATGTAATTAGAGAATGAAAAAATTTTGTAAAAAATTGTAAAGAATTGGAAATAGGCCCTCAATATAAACAACTTTCAATGACATAATGACAATTATATAGAAATATAATTAACAAATTAATTAATATTCGAATAAAAAATCATGAAAAAAATAAATAAATTGAATTTACAGATGACACGACATGTTCCAAAATGAATTCCTTAATCTAATTGGTACGATATTGATGGGCCCGTTTGGATGCTCAAAAATTAGCAAAAAAATATCAAAAGTTGTAAAATGCATACATTTGGTAAAATCACATTTTTTTCACTTTTTTACTTTGCTATAGTAAAAAATAAAACAAAAAGTTTTACCAAACACACAAAAATTATTTTTTTTTTGCTCCGCTACAGTAAAAACTTACCAAACGCACAAAAAGTTATCACTTTTTTACTTTGTTACAGTAAAAAGTTTACCAAACACTTAAAAGTTGTAAAAAAAATTAAAAATTACACTTTGTTTCACCAAACACACAAAAAATATAACCAAAAGAACACACAAAAACTATCAAAAGTTTTACTTTTTTACTAATTTTTAATCCACCAAACAGGCTCTGTCGAAAATAATTCATCGTGTGGTAAATTACACCAACAAAATATTCCTCATTATTATTGTTTTGTTTATCTAAATATATTAACATATACCTGCGCATTTGTGTGTTAACAAATATGCATCCATTGGGAAATTGGAAAAAAACCATTTTATCATAATTAATTTCCCTCATCACACACCATTAATTAAAAATGCTATTTTATTGTAAAGGTTTTTACCAAGTATCGAAGCAGAATCAATAATATAATTAATTATAACATTATTATACTTTTATGAAATTATTATTTTGATGTAATAAACCAACTAATTTTTTCTATTATTCTTTTGCTTTTTTTTTCCATAAATATTTTAATTGGTGATGTATGAAGTGCCATTTTTTGTCAAAAGAAAAAAAAAGTCAACTTTTACTAACTTTAAGATTGTTAGATATGTTGATTAATTCCTTAAAAAAGTTAGAGAAAATTTGGTAAAAATTAATCAAAATTAAAGAAATATGACATTTTTTTATTAATAAAAAATGACACTTCAAACGGGACAAAAATAACATTTTTGGGGTTTTTCTTTTTTCCCAATTACAAATCAATCCGCTGCAACGTCATTTTTCTAAATATATTTCTGGTAGATGACACTATCCATGTGTGTGTATATATATATATATATAAAAGCACTTACCAGTGTTTGAATGATTGCAAAGATTACAATTGTATTGTATCTTCCGAGCAATGAGTTGGCCAGAAAGCCTCCTAGCAAGCACAAGAGGAAGGAGGTGCCCATGAAGTCTGTCACGATATTGGCCGATGTGGCACTGGGCAAGTGCATGGCTCCATCCAAGTACGTAACAAGGTTCACCACAATTCCCATTGTCGAAAGCCTCTCGCATATTTCAATTCCTCCAAACCAAAAAAAAAATTCAAAAACACGCTTAATTTGTTGAGAGTATACCTACATCAGTTGCCGATGGACTGATTGTCAGTATTTAAGTGTGAAAGAAAATTTTATCTCGCAAGCTAATTTTTGAAAATAACCCAACTGGTATCAAAAGTCAAGTTTACCATTAATCTCATTCCCTCGAAAAAAATGATTGTCACTCCCTCCAACGCAAGACTCGGCGTAGAAGGGCCAGTGTTTCTCACACCTATCATATTAGGTCCTAATTTCTCCCTTTAATCCTATGTCAATGTGTGTTGCGAGGGAAAGGCACAAGGATGATAAGTTCTTTTATTGTCAGGAAGGAAACAAGAGAAACGAAGAGGAAAGATGAGAAAATTAAATTACCATCATGGATAACTATATCTATATCTATATGTACGTATATATATGTTGCTAATGCCAAATAGAGAATGAAAGGATCACCATCGTCAATCTATAACAAAATTAGGGTCATGCAAACAATAATGTTTTTTAATACCATGCCATGGATAACTACTGCTACAAGAATATATATATATATATATATATATATATTATGGAAGGAGGGTATATCCAATTATCCACTGAAAAAAAAAATAGAAAAAAAAAACATTTACTGGTTTAGCCGATTCAAATCTCAAGTCTTCTTCATCAGCTTTTTTATGGCATGAGGAAAACTTAGTGTTCAAATATGTTACTTGTTAATTAAACAAAAATTTTAGAATACAAAATATACAAACCCGCGGAGCAATAATTTCTAACAATGAAAATGGCATCAAAATTACAATAATGAAAAATATTAGCTATCAAAAAATTTTGTCAGAAATCAGAATGATAGCAGATATTTTTGATAACTTTTGTCTGTAGATTTTTCTGATATCATATCATTAATATGTAGGTAGTGAACAAACCTAGGATGAGAAAAGCAGGCAACCAGCCACCAGTTTTGGACTTGTCAGCAGGGAACCCCTTTATGGTCTACAGCATCATCAGGACCTGCCCAAGTCATCTCTCTCCCCTCCGAAAATATAGTTGGAAAATGTTTAGAAGTTAATCCACAGTATTCTAAAAGAATCTGTTAATATGTATCTGAATGAATTGCTAGCAGTGAAGATCAAAACCAACCATTTTTCTTTTTTTTTTTTTTTTTTTTTTCAAAGTTTTATGATAAGAAGGGAAGAGCTTGAAGGATGAAAGAAAACTAAAAATTAAGATAAAAAACTAATTATGAGAGTATTTGAAATGATAAAAAATGAAATAAAATGAGATAATTTGAGATAATCTGTAATTTCGTAATTTCGTACAGTGAGATAAAACGAATAATATTAAAAATTTTTAAAAATTTTTAAAATTTTTTAATATTTTATATTGCACCAAACAGACCCTATATATATCCCCTATATTTATCCGCTTCTCTACTATATCTTGATCGACTCGCACTCAACTCATCTTGAGAGTTTGTGATAAGAACCAAAACACGTAAGGAAACCAATTCAAAATATCTGCAGGAGGAAAATACAACCATGCATTGACCGTCAAATTAATTGTGGCTTCTAATCAGGCAATAAATCAAGCACAAGAAAGGAAAGAAGCTGAATATTAGAAATAAGTTGCGGCACCTCCAGTTCAACCCTCACCAAGAATAATTATCTAAAATAATACAACCCCACGAGTCAAGCATTTTATTTAAAAAGAGAGTGGATCAAGGCTGAAATAAATTAAAAGTAACATAATTTAAACATTTGGATATAATTTGAATGAAAGGGCGTTTAATTAGCCAAAAAGAATATTAAAAATATAAAAATTTAATGTAAAAATAATACGTTGCAAAATCTGATCAAAAAATATAAAAAATTAATAAAAATTAATAAATTTTAATTAATTTTGGGCAACCAAATGCCTCCAAAATACAAAGGGCAAGTTTCAGCCATTAGAAGAAACAATCTGTCTGCAATTTCTGAAGTCTCTAATGCTATAGCATGTCAATTTATAGGCAAAATTTTTTGCCCTTGTCCAACAAAAAGTGACCCCCCACTGCCAATTTCTGGACACATATCACTGCTTGGGGATGATCTTGACAAAGGATTAGAAACCAAAGTCAGAAATAGGATCAGAAATGTCAGGTGGAAAGACAAAAATGTCAAATAGAACTAACAAAAGGTAAAAATTTACTCAAATATATATATATATATATATAGCTATAATAAAATTTTTACTACTCAGATTTAAAAATTTTTACTACAGTACAGATTATAAAATATTTACAGTAATTCTGATAATCATCAATGTAACTGTCTCTTCCTAATTCCACCATTAACTACAGCAATTTGAATATAGAATGCCGGAACGCATACGCACATGCACACGTGTATATATATATATATCAATATTGAATTTTATTTACTTTTTATTGGATAAATCAATCAAGACAAGTTTTAAAGGTGATGTTGATTTGTCGAAGTAGGGAAGGTGAGACGAAAGAAAATGGAATCCGGAACATGGAATATGCATGCATGGGAATAGCAGAGAATTCATTGATTACCTCTCTTTCGTATGTATGGTTGGAGATAAGAGGTTATGAACCAATAGTGCTGTGCACAAATGATGGGCTGCCATTTCATGAGTTGGTTAGTGCTTTTGAAACCCCCCACCAAAAAAAAAAAAAAAACAACTAAAGCTTTCCATCTTCCTCCTTTTGTCTATATATTGATGATATAGATTAGAAAAATATATATCTATACATATAGCCTAAAATATTTGCAGAGATATGAGTAAATAGCTGAACCCTACACTAATGGGAAAACGATGAGAAGACAATGCATGAGCAAAAGCCCCGGCTCTAAACTCTCTCCCTCTCGAGCAAATTGGGTACGTAGCTCAAGCATTACAAGAAGTAGGGTAAAAAAGAAGTAATCTTACTAATATATAAAAATGTGGATACTTAGTAGAATATTTTTCAGACATGCATCTTCATAAAAATTATAAGTGCATCCATAATTTAATACATATTTTTTTATGAAAAATATTCGTATAAAAATCATAAATACTTTAGATTTTCAAAGTTTTAGTACATTAAAAACTTTTTTGGACAAAAATTGTGTCATAAAAATCATAAATACCACATAATTATAATGATTTGATACATTAAAAACTTTTTATTATTATATAGGGTGATGATATCCCTACTCCACAAAACCTTCCCCCACTCCCCAATTTTTTTTTTTTTATTCACTTTGTTTGTTTTGATGTCATTCAAATGACAAAATTACTATTGATTCATTGGTTTTGTAAATTAGTTCCACTTATTATCAAAAATAATTTATTAATAAAAATAATTTATTAATATAATTTAAATTTTTATAATAAAAATAACTTTTTATTCTATCAATATAATTTAAATTTTTATAATAAGAAATAATTATTTTTTTAAAAAATTCAATTATTTCAACTTATAAAAATATTCTTAATTTTGAATCTAGAAAAATAATTCATATACCATAAGTGGAATTATATGTGTGTGTGTGTGGGGGGGGGGGATAATTTTAAATCATCCTATATAATTTTTTTAATCAGCCCCTCATATAATTTTCATAATCAAATCCTATTATTCACTTACAATTATCATTTTTCTGTGCGATGTACATGTATGGGACTAATTTATTATCAAAATTATAATTTTTTTTACAATAATTTTTATTTTTTAAAAATTTTCCTCAAATTTTATTATGTTATCATAATTATTCTTACTAATTTTATTGTAAAAATATTCTCCCTATCTCTTAGGAAAGTGCGTGATTTTCATTCTTACTAATTAAAAATATTAAGTGGGTAAAAATCAACCCTACATGTAATTTATGACGTATGAGTTATTTTAACGAAACATGCCACACACTTTTAGCAAAAGAGATATGCCTGATTGCTTCTGGTAGCTATTTAATTGGCTGTTGGCCGAGGCAAAGATGATTCTTAGAAGTTTATCCGATGTTCAAAATATTTCGAAGCATTTGCTTCTTCTGTTATTTATTATTCTAGTCTTGCGCGTTAATTCGGCATATTTTACTTTGTCATTTAGATGTTTTATCAACATTACATTGTTTTACTCGTCTTGTTTTCTTATGAGTTTGGATCTTTGCTCTCAAAGATTGTTATGACCTTCATTGTATTATCAAAGGTATGTTCCAGTATTTATGAATTTATGATTATTATTTAATTAAATTTTATTTTTCAAAAAACAAAAATCAAACTTTTTTTTTTTTTTTAAGCACAACTCACAACAACATTTCACCTCAAAAACCGAACATTTGAAGTGTGTAAAAATTAATCTATTAACTGATCATAATTTAATAGTTAAAGATATGAGATATGTTGATAATTGTAAATCTGACTGTTGCGAGACGGTCATTGGTATTGTACTGAAAAAGTACCTAGAAGATTAGTAGTGGAAGCTCACGTTAAAACCAAAAATGTAATTGACCTTGGATGATATATTACTGCTATATTTATTTAAAATATGTTGATTTCCATTTAAAAAAAATATAACAATTTCCCTAATTTTTTTATCCAGTTATTTTTCACCTTTTTTAATACCCATCATTTAGATTAATCATCATTTGATAACTAGGCCATGACACATATCGAAAGGCATTCAACCCAGTGCTTGGCTCCTGCATATAAGCTCATTCCCCAGAAGTGGCCTGACCTGGTAGCTCCTAAACCCTCAAACCTTCTCTTCATTGTCATCAACTCAAAACTCCACAAATTAACACGACCATGCGCAACAAAGATAAGATTGTGTATATCTTACCCTCCCCAACTCCTGCATTGCTAGGCCAAGCCTCACGCCTCATGCAATAAGTTGCCTTCAAACCACCATCCACGATTTTATATCATGCATTACAAGATGGCCATGCGCAGTACATAGTGTAGTAAAAAATAGCACCAATATTAAACACCAGCGCACACACTAATTAACATAACAAAACTTGCACAAATAAGTTTAAAGCATCATTTGGTGGTGAGTTCCATAAAAAAGACTCCCAAATTTCTCACACTGCAAGATGAACATCACAAGAAAAGTATTTGCGAATTTAAAAAAAATTCCTATCCTACTAGCACAACAACCTCATCAGTCAAAGCCTCCAAAGGAGCAACTCCCGCGTTCAGGAGGCCCATCACACCGAAAATGCTTCTCAATTTCTTTTTTCTATATCAAAAGCTTCTCAATGGCATCCTGCATTTCACCACCAAAAAAATAATAATAAATAAATAAATTGATTGGACAAAAAAGAATAATGAGATATCAGGAGGCAATAATAGTACCTTGAGTTGTTGTATTTGGGATTTCAATTGGCTCCCTTCGTTGCTTGTCACGGAACAAGCAATAACTGGTCTTGTGACTCCACATGCCCGGCCAAGTGCTTGCTTTGAAGGGACAAAAACATAAGGCACATTCTGCCAAAATGAAAATAATATTCAATTACTTCCATATTAATTTCAGAATAATTTGTGACTCAAAATATCTAACTTCCATATTAATTTCAGAATAACTCATAACTCGGTATCTAATTTAACAGTAGTCCCTGGCCACCAATAGGTAACACAGTGACAAAGAGTCCACCCACAACAACTCCTAAAATTAAGCCACAAAAATATTATGGTCACAAAAAAACTGTTCTGTCAAAGAACTATAAATGGATGGATAAAAAGGATTCAAAACCTAAGGCCTATAAACCTAGTGCTTTAAAAAAAATGACATACAAATTATGTGATCTAAATTGCAAAAATTACATCACCATTCATAATATCACAAGTCCCATAAACAAACCACGATCCAGGGTAGTTTCCATAAGACACATCATCCCTTTTCTTTTCTTTTCTTTTCTTTTTTTTTTTGGGGGGGGGGGGGGGGGGACAGTAAATTTGTACTAAAAGGCATCAAGGGGATGCAACCTGTATTTCATCAGACTAGTCAATCTTGCATACATTCCTTAATTATTCTCCTTGAACAAAGACCTCCACACACAACACAAATCAGTAATTCAAATGATGATGTGGACAGAAAAAATAGCATATATTGGAAACAATCAAAATAGTCATGTTTTTCATCTTCTATCCTACTTGCCTCAACAATACTCCTTTTCAACTTACTCATGTGCAAGTTAGTTCCATAAACAATTGTTTTTTGATCACTTAGAATAAAGCTCTTCTAATTCAAATATTTGGTAGAAGTTAATAAAGCTCTTATAATTCAACTATTTGGTAGAAGTTATGACCTCAGATATAATGGAGTTGCAGACAAATGAACCCCACAGCCCTCATATCCTTAGGATTTGCATTATCAAGGAGCTTACCTTATTTAATAATGGTATCAGTACCCCTATAAGCAAAGAAGAAACGGATACATGCCTGATTCATACAGCCCCGGCATAGACCTAATATTAATTGAAATACTCAAATGACAAATAGCATCAACAACAAAATCTAGAACAACATCACCAGAGATAATGGCAAAAACAACACAAGTTACAACTGAGGGGACAAAGAATTCATAAATTTCATTTAACCAGATCCTAACTAGACAGAATTCAGCTTGGAAGATTAAGTAAGCTTGATTACAAACACAGTGAAATACAATCCTAATTTTACCAAAATCTACTTCATATTACAAGGTGACAATTGGTGGGACATCAAAACCTTCCATAAGACCCCACCAACACTCTCCAGCTTCATCAATATCACAAATCAAATCTAAAGGCAAGGAATAACTCCCGACAATAATTAAAACCGCATCAAGTTACAAATGGACATACAAATGCAATTACTTCAACCACTCAAATACTTTCATAATTAAAATCCACAGTATCAAAAGACATAAGAACCCATAAAACTTGTTGCCACCGTTTTACCCAAAACCCATTTGCAGCCAACAGCTATCCCAATTTTTACACCAAGAATACCCAATATTACAGCCTGAAAACTCATTTCAGGGTAAACAATTATACAAGTGCTTGCACACATATATTTACAAATATTACCTTATCTTCAGCAAGCAGGGGAAGATGGAGAAGGATCTCAAGTGGCTCAGTGTCCGCTGCCATCACAATAAACTCAGAAATACCCCTGTTGAGGGTCTTGGTTGCTGGAAAAATCAAGGGAAACAAGATTAAAACTGATAGAAATCAAAGCAGGACTCTTTGGGAGTACTAACACTATGCAAGTGTTGGTGAACCTTCATTAGCGCCCTTTTTGAGCTGCTTGTAGTTAGCAGCTTGTTGAACAAGGTCCAGAATTGTTATGGTCAGATGCGAATCGGCCAATGGGTATGCTTTAGGGTTTACAGCTTCGCCTGTCTGCAGAAACAAAATACATACACAACAATCAATACTTATATCACATATACATGTATAACAGAAAATCAATCTGAACACAGAGAAATGAGATCGAATCAAAAGAACACCGAGAGAGAGAGAGAACCATTGTTCTTCGATTAAGAGCGAGTGCAGAGGCTAGGGTTAATGCGCGAAGGAAGGTCCAGTAGAAGCCTTAAGCATTGCGCGTTTACATTTGTGCATCTATATAGCTAAGAAAGAATGGTTTGAGCAATAAACGACGTCGTGTGTCATTTGGTTTTCTCCCTAACCCTAACAGCATCGCTTGTAAGCCCAATTGGCCCAACTGTTTGGGTCGGGCCAAGTTCATTGGACTCCCATAAAAAGGGGTCTCCGAAGCATCCAAAGCAACTACAAGTCAAACAGTAGATTCGGTGAGAAGTTTTTTGATTATTATTTTGTTGTCTGAACAATCAGTGAAAATAAAAGATCAAAATAAAGAAACACAAACTTAACTGAAAAGATTGTAAATTTACTATTCAAAAATCACTAGTTTGAATCTCTTTTGCGTCACTAGAAGCTCAACTTGTAAGATTTTGAAAAGTTTACCTAGTTGTTAGGCTCCAGAAATTAGCGTAAATTAATCCAAATACATTGAGTTACAGAAAAATAAAAAAAAAATAAAGAAAGAGAATAATAAGTCTCAAAGTTAATGGAGTTTAAATTTCGTGAAACTTTTTTATTTTTCTTCATTAATATCTTATTAATATCCCTCAAAATCACTTCTCCAAGAAACCAATTCTTAAAATATTAAAGTTTAATTTGATTTCTTTTTTTTTTTTCTTTCTTACTCTCTTATCTATTGGTGATTTGGATTGGAGGTAAAAAAAAAAAAATGAGTGTAAAATATTACAAAAGTAAATTTTGCATTAGATAATGCATTATTTTTAATTATACCTAAATAAAAGGTCTAACAATTGATATTGAGTTTGGAATAAATATAATAATTCATTTATATTGTCACGCTTCTAACTTAATTATCCGAGATGGACAACATGAAAATATGGGAACTAATTAATACCGATTAAAATCTAACCCAAGTTAATCAATATCTTAAATATCAATTCAAATATTCATAAATGTCCCTCATTCTCATATAAAAATATATTAAAGAATGTCATCAATAATTGAACAATGATATAAACTACTCGATGTTATATCAGAGATAGCATCAAAAGTCTATACAGCTAGAATATATACTATAATCATGTTTATATCTCTCAAAATAATGATATTATAAAGATAATTAATAGACACACACTCTGGATCACATAATTTATAATAAATAATTCAACTCTCAATTTAGAAGAATAAACATAATTATTATTATCACAGTTAAGACCGTACTTAGGCTACTCGAGCCTAAATTGTTTATGTATCCTATTTCGGAAATCAGGTCCTCATAGTTTCTAATTTATATCTCTCATTTCATAACCAAACTCATTACTAACAAGATAAACCATATATCTCATTAATTAATGTCATAACCACATATCTTAACATCTTAATATAAAAGAAGATAAAATGTAATTTCATGCTATATGATGTGATAAAATGCAATGTCAGTGTATACTCTAATATCTATTTAACCCCAAGCTTATCTTGGGACGAGTAGCACTTAGTAAAGCACGCAGGGTCACCAATTATACCGTTTAACGCTTACGGTGAATAACAATCTCAATATATAATCACAAATGGAGAACCATGTAACACCTTCTACTCCTTCTGTTAGGGAACCGTGTTACACCCCTAGTCAGTATTCTGCTTAGCTCAAGTAAGGTAAAATCATTGGTGGGAAAACTGTGTTATACCCCCACTAGTGTAAGATTTAGGAGAACCGTGTTATACCCCCTGACCCTCCTACTAAGAAACCGTATTACACCTCTAATCAGCCATCTGCTTATCTCAAGCAAGATCTGGCTGTAGTCCAGAGAAAATCTAATAATCATATCTCATATTCAACGTCCTAACTTCAAATGACTAAGTTCCAGTCATATATATCAACTTGAGATTATCCGGTATTTTCAAAAACTCATTTTTATCATTTTTCTTAAAATCATAAATCCTATCTATATACATGATCCATGACTTGGCACATCAACAATATCACAATGGCACTCTCAGCCAATCATCAAAGTCAATTCATAACCAGATGAAATCACCCCAGTCCAATGCACAGATATGCTCAATCATGCAAAAAAAAATATTCTTTAATAATTTACAACATTAAACAAAGTATACTATATTCAATCATTAGTTATATTTCATATAATTCACATGATTTCTGCCTTAGCAAACATTAAAAGGTAGATTTAGTTATATGTAGTATTTTGCTGCAAGGGGTCGACCCCTTTTAGGGATGGGTTCGACCCCATTCATGTTCTGGGCACGAGGATGCATATTGCAGAAAAATGTGTCGACCCCTTTCAACGTTAGGGTTGACCCTTACCATGTTTTGAATATAGATTTGCATATCGTCCAGAAGGTGTCAGGTCGACCCTAATCATCCCCCACTGATAGTTTACATACTGCCAATTAGGGATTGACCCCTTTCCTGGTGGGGTTGACCTCCGCCCCTATTTTTGTAAATATATATATATATATATATATAATATGTGTGTTATATTTTCTCGGCCACTCTCGAGCGCAAACCAACCACCCTAGATTCAATACTCAACAATATCAACATATATATGCATCACAATATCCAAATAACAATTTATACAATATCTATTCAAAATTTTTACTCAATAAATATGAGATCCCAACATGTATATGTATATATACACATCTAGATATATACATATATATATAAACCTAAATCTTTTAGACTCAACTAAATCTTACAAATTTTATACCAAATTCATGCTAATGATGTACATGATCATCTTTACACACTTTTCCACTCCAAAAATCCAAGAAATGAGAAGAAATGGAAAAAGAATCCAAAAGCCCAAATTTTAAAATGTCTAAAACTCTTACCTTTAGTCAAATCACGACAAATCGTCACTACCATGCCGTTCACAGCGTCAAACTCTATCCCGATCTAGCTTCCTCTCTTTCTAAAACTGAGTTTCTCTTTCTACTCCTTTTCTCCTCTCTCTCCTGTGTTCTTCTGGAATAACCCAAAACTCCCACAAAAACTAGAAAAGATAGAAAAATAAAAGCAAATAAAGAAAAAGATTGGGCCCTTTGGCCCAGTCATTCAACACACTACTACTTTGCTCCTAACTTGATTCAAGAAAAATAAAATAAACTCAACCAAACAAACCCAATCTCGATTTAAATATTTATCAGCCCAAAATAATACATAAAATGGCCAAAAATAAATACCGAGTATATATATTTTATTTTTTTAAATAATTGATCTGTATAAAGCACTCTCTCTTATTAAAATTTATTAATAATAAACTATTATGCATTTTAATAAAATATTTATTTTTAATAATTAATTATTATTTAATTTAATAAATTATTAATCTAAGCTAATTAGTTAATTTTTAATTAAATGTTTCAATAATAAATAATTTTGACTTTAAATCATTATTCATTTAAATAATAAACCATTATTGTCAAAAATAATTTATTTTAATAATAAATAAATTTAATAATTGTTATTAATTCAATTTTAGTATAGTATTCCTTTTAATAATAAATAATCATTTATTTTAATAAATTATATTAATAAAAATAATTTAATAATAAATTTAGTATTTATAAAACATTGTACTATAAAATAATGAGTAACTAAAAATAATTTATTAAAATAACTCTAATTTTTATTTATTGAAAATAATTATTAATTTAACCAAATAAATCATTCTAATCTTAAATTATTATTTAATGTTAATTATAAATTTAGTAAAATAAACCATTTGAATAGTAAATTATTATTTAATAAAAATTAATTTTAATTTAATAGAATAAATCATTTTAATAATGATTTATTATTTATTAGTATTTAATTTTACTGAAATAATTCATTTTAATAATAATTTATTATTTATTATAGATAAATTATTATTTTACAATAATTATTATAAACTAATCTTTTAAACAGTTAAAATAAGTGTAGGAGATGGATTAGAAAAATGTAAAATTTCTTTGTTTTATATCATTATCCCAACTTTCATAGGGCTTACCCCCCATTTTGGGGATAAATATTATAATTGGTTAATACTTATCATCTAATTTTAAATTATAATTGGCATGTTAGAAATTTGTGTTAAGACACCTGTGCATGATTTATTTTATTTTTCTTTTTCTTCAAGTACCAATAAATTTTTTCATATTGTACTCGTGTTCCTATAATTATAGATGCAGAAGCAAGTGTTGGACTAGATGATAGTCGTGATAGGACCACTTAGGCAAAGTGAAATGTTTAAGTAGTTTATTAATAGTGTTTTTAAAAATATAAATGTACAATTACTTGGTTTATTGGATTTTCTTATTTATTAATTGGATTACTTATTGTATAAATCTTGATTTGAGAGACTATTATGGATTTTTATTTTATATCTAAGTTAGAAGGTTTTTAGTTCATTATTGTTAAATATGTTTGGGTCTAATTAACTCGAATCAATGATTTTAGTGAATTATGATTTTTTGTTCACGCTCTATGCTTGTAAGAAATTCATGGCGTGATATTCTTTGAATAAAATATTCCAACTTACTTGTAGTAATGTTTCTTACCTTTCAGAATATGCATAGAAATATGTTAATTATAAACCAATGTGAGATTAATCTTTTAATCTTTAATCTCTTTACAAATTTTATTTAATTGTCATTAGATACATTCAAGAAGTTACATATGAATTTTATGAAACTAATTTTGTTGTTTCATATGCTTTTTATTGATTAAACTCATTTGTAACCGATGTAGCGATCTCATTTGAAACTAGTATTGGTGAAATTAAAGCTTAATATGAGCCTAAAGTCATCAATAAAAAGGAAAAAAAAATTAAATTTAGTGGAACTAGAAATTTTTGCTTAACTATAATAATAAGAACAATTCAAAAAAATTGTAAGTCCAATCCTTGCAATTAGCGGTTAATTTAGAATGAGGTTATTGGTTTTTCTTTTAATTTATATTTTCACTTCCTTCTTTTGTTTTTTTGGTTTTTGTTTTTAAGTATTGAAATCTTTAAATGATCTTATTATGAAATTGTTGGTCATTATATAGCTAAACTTGTCAACGAGAGCACTCGTCTGTGTCCTTTTATTTTTAATTTTTTAGAATTAAATATTTTTCTTCTGGACAAACACATGTCCATCACTTAAATACATTATATACATCAAACACATTATAATTTTAATGAAAGATGATTATTAACTCATAAGATAATATATCTAATATTTATGTTTATTAAATTCTTATTATTTATATTTTTATATTTTAAGAATTTTAAGAACCTAAACTTCTAATATATTTGTAGTTTTAACTTTCTAAAATAGATAATAAGATATCATCGATTCATTTATATCACATATGTATATAAATAAAGATAAATAAAAATATGTATTTCCTTGATACAATATATTTATTTGTATTTTATTGTCAAGGCAATGTTTATATATCACATGTGTATATAAATTACTACCAAAATAAAAATCGTTTGCCTTAAATGGATGCCAAAAAATTATAGAATATAAAATTAACATAAGAACATCTCACTTTACAAATTCAATCATCAACGCAGCATTGTTAAAACTATATGCCAATACAAAGTTTATCAAATTAACAAAAGCCAAAAATAAATGTTTGCATATTAAAATTAAAAGATAAAGAGATACAAATTAACCCTTCTCAAAAAAAAAAAAAGTTTATCAAATTAACAAAAGCCAAAAATAAAAGTTTGCATATCAAAATTAAAAGATAAAGAGATACAAATTAACCCTTCTAAAAAAAAAATTTGCATATCAAAATTAAGAGATACAAAGATATAAATTAGATTCCTGAAGTGTTAATTGATTTGAGTCTAGAGATATAGAAGGAAAGACAAGACAAGACAAAGGGAGTTTGGTCTAAAAATCAATCAAGTATAAATGTGAGAAAAATGCAAACACGAACTTTAAATTTATAAAGTAGCTCATTTAAAAGTAAGACATTCACCGATGAATATTATGAGGGTAGGACACAACTAGGATTACGCTGGTTGTTGATTTAGCTCTTATTTCTAATAAAGCTAGGTGTTCACAGGAAGTACGAAGATAGTAAGCACAAATATTAAATGATTATTGATTAACAGCTAGATATAGCCAAGGCTATGCCTAAAGGTTGATTTAGCTCTAATTTCTAATAAGATCAATTTCACGGGAAACACGAATATATAAAACTGTTGATTCATAGTCTAACACAAAACAAATGGAGTAGACAAGAGAATGAGAAGTTGTCTTCCAGAATGAAGAGTTTTTCTAGTTAAATTCATCACTGAGAAAGACAATATGGAGCCTAATACACTTTTAATAAAGCTAACTTCAAACTAAAGAATGACAACTCTTAAATAAATACATTTTAGTGAATGATGACTTCATCTGGGTTGAAATATTTTTTTAATTGTCTAATTTTGCTGTTGGAGCAATATATTCACTCTAAATATGCTTTACCTAACGGTGATTCAGCTAATGACTTATTTAGTGAAAACAATATTTGATTGACTTATTTAGGGAAATATGGGTTATAAGTAACATCTTTGGGCAAAACTCTCAAGTACTTGATTGCCTTGGTCTCAAAACATTATTTTATGGCAAAGAAGACAAAGTGATAAATGAGAAGAAATAGATGAGATGACTACAACTGAGACAAAGAAATGGGTTTATAGAGGAGGATGATTGTGATAAAGGACTCGTTTGTCGCACAAATTATGCTGTAAGGGTAGACCAAAGAAAGCATTAGAGATTGATTAGTTCGAGGTAATTGGATTGTAGCCTTCGTTTGGAATGCAAGATAAAGAAACGGAATTAAAGTAAATGAAAGAAAAAATTAAGATAGGTTAGGTGGTATTTAGTTTGCATTTTTATTTTTGGTTTTTTATTACGTTTTCTATTTTTGAGATCATGTTTTAAGAATATTGAAAACGTATTTGTTTGATATTTTTTTGTTTTCTGTGTTTTGAAGCAAAAAGGGTCAAAATAATTTTTTGTCATTTTATATTTTATGTATAAACTTATTTTTAGTTTGCTAAAATAAGTTTTAAAAAAACGAGTGATCAAATACGTTTTGAACTGTATTCCTTATTTTTAAAAAATACAAAATGAAAAATGAACCAAAAATAGGTATACCAAATGGACTTTTAATTTTTTATTTTTTTAAGAGAAACGAGAAGGAGAATAGAAGGTTATATAATGAATAGGGTTAAAAATATAATTATGCCATTTATATATATTTATATGTTATTGATAGTCATTAAAATAATAAAAATACCAAGAAAAAGATAAATAAAGCACAATCTTCAATTACACCACAAATTAAGGGTGAAAGAAAACATAATTAATGGAGGTGAATTGGTCATCTCAATTTCTTTTCCTTTCATTCACATATTCTTAAATATTGTAAATTTTTTCACCCTCTTTTATTTATTTCATTCTACTCAATTAAATTGTACTTTTTAAAAGGCATTTTAAAATTACATTTTCTATCCAAAATTTTTACTTAATAACATTATTTGATATGTGTTTTTAATTTGACAAGATTTTGCCAAATCAATTTCAAATGACAATATTTTACCAAATTTTAGTGTTAGGTGTGGAAAAAAAAAAACTTGTATTTTGTAACTTTATATACTCGAATGGATGAGTCCCATAATAATGGTCCGGGTTAATAAAAAAGTTTACCTGATAATTAATTTTAAAATTTCAAAAATTAATCGAGATATGCATAAATTGGTTCAGACACTTAAATCATAAAAACATATATCTATATATATATATATATATATATATGCACACACACGAATAATACCTGAATGGGCCCATAATTATGGTCCGGGTCAGTTGACCCGAGTCATTACCAACTAGAAATGAAACCCTTAAACCCCTAATTAGAACAGTAACGGCTGGTTCTCGCATTTCAGAATTGACCAGACCAGACCGGAACAGAGAAGCGAGAGCGAGAGAGAGAGAGAGAGAGAGAGAATGGGGTGGATCGGAGACGCAGTTGATTCCGTCAAATCCCTACAGATCAGACAAGTCATCTCTCAAGTCATCAGTCTCGGTTCGTACATCACTTTTCGTTCTTTCTCCTTACTGAATCGATTTATATCTATTTGTATACATGCTTGTAAGTGGTAGTGGACCGTTTCATGCCTGGTAGTTCGTAAAATTGCTTTTTCACTTGTTGAAGTTGTTTGTGTTTAGCGAGAAAGTCATTCTTTTTTTTTTTCACAAATTTAATTTTGTCTTTGTCATATCTGCAAGTTTTAATTAGGTTATCAATTACATGATTTTGATTAAATCCGAAGACTTAGACGTTATATCGGATTTGTGTGGTGAAAAGAAATGAAAGGAAAATGCTTAAGTGAAATTCTAATCAACATGGTTTTGAAAGGGTTTTAGGGTTCCAGGGTTCCCTTTGGTCTGAACCGTCATTTGCTGTGGATTCTCATGATTACCCGCCGAGTAATTTCCAAATCCCTCCGTAGAATAGCTGCCGCTCAACGGTCAAGAGCATTCAAGGATTTTCACTCATCACAACATGAACGCCAACTATTTGATAGAATGCTTGAACCAAAGACCATCTCCAACCACCGCTCCATGCTTGCTTGTTTGCATAAAAATAGTCACTTTGAAGTTCTTAAAATCTTCAAGAAACAGCTTCGTAGTGATTTCAATAGCCAAGTTGATGAAGTTGTTGTTGCCATCAGTCTCAAGGCTTGCCGGGGAGACCCAAAACTTGGGCGTCAAATCCATGCCTTTGCTGTTACTTCTGGGTTTATTTCTTGTCTCAGTGTCTCAAATTCTTTGATGAGCATGTATTGTAAGGCTGGGCAATTTGATCAGGCTTGGTGTATTTATGAGAAATTGGTGACACCCGACATTGTTTCTTGGAACACAATGCTTTCAGGTTTTGAAAATGGTGAGGATGCATTGCGTTTTGCTTGTCAGATGAACAGTGCAGGGATTGTTTTTGATGCTGTGACTTGTACGACTGTTCTTGCCCTTTGTGCTGATCACGAAGAGTTTCTTTCTGGAATTCAACTGCATTCTCTTATACTAAAGCATGGACTAAAATGTGAAACTTATGTTTCCAATGCTCTCATTACATTGTATTCAAAATGGGGCCATATAATGGAAGCTGAAAGACTGTTTGATGAAATGCCTGTAAAAGATTTGGTCTCATGGAATGCAATGCTTTCGGGGTACGCACAGGATGGAAGTTATGGGCTAGAAGCAATTTGGGCTTTTATGGAAATGGTGAGAGAGGGGATGAAACTTGATCATGTCTCTTTTACTAGTGCAGTTTCAGCTTGTGGACAAGAAACAAACTTAGAACTTGGGAGACAGATACATTGTTTGACCATTAAAAGGGGTTATGAGGCACATGTTTCAATCTGCAATGTTTTGATCTCAGTATATTCCAAGTGTGAGGTCATCAAAGATGCAACATTAGTTTTTGAGAGCATGATTGATCGCAATGTGGTCTCTTGGACTACAATGCTCTCTATAAAGGAAGAAGATGCCATGTCTCTATTTAATGAGATGAGACTGGATGAAGTTCAGCCAAATGATGTCACATTTGTTGGATTAATTCATGCTATAACAAACAAGAATTTGGTGGAAGAAGGTTGGATGGTTCATGGGTTTTGCTTAAAAACTAGCTTTCTATCAGAATTGAATATTGCAAATAGTTTTATTACCATGTATGCTAAATTTGAGTACGTGGAAGACTCAGAGAAGATTTTTGAGGAGCTTAAGTACAGAGATATTGTATCTTGGAATGCATTAATTTCAGGCTATGCCCAAAATGGCTGCAGCCTGGAAGCTTTACAATCATTCTTGTCAGCAATACAGGAATCAAAGCCTAATCAATTCACATTTGGCAGTGTCCTAAATGCAATTGGAGCAGCTGAGGCAATTTCTTTAAAACATGGCCAACGATGCCACTCTTATCTAATAAAGATAGGATTGAACACTGACCTAATAGTTTCAGGTGCCCTCCTTGACATGTATGCAAAGCGTGGGAGCATTTTGGAATCTCATAGAGTTTTTGATGGGATATCTGAAAGAAGCCAAGTTGCTTTGACGGCAATAATATCTGCTTATGCAAGGCATGGAGACTATGAATCAGTGATGAATTTGTTTAAGGAGATGGAAACAAGAGCTGTAAAACCTGATTCGGTCACCTTCCTCTCTGTACTAACCGCATGTGGTCGAAAGGGAATGGTTGATATGGGCCAACAGATTTTTTATTCAATGGTTAATGACTATTCAATTAAGCCATCGCCAGAGATTTTTTCTTGCATGGTAGACATGTTGGGTCGAGCAGGGAGGCTAAAGGAAGCAGAAGAGTTTGTTGGTCAGATTCCAGGAGGGCCGGGGTTGTCTGTGCTGCAGAGCTTACTTGGGGCTTGTCGGATTTATGGGGATGTGGAGATGGGTAAGAGGGTAGCTGATGCTTTGATGGAGATGGAGCCACAGGGCTCGGGTTCTTATGTCTTAATCTCAAACTTATATGCTGAGAAGGGTGACTGGGAAAAGGTGGCAAAAATAAGGAGAGGGATGAGAGACAAGGGAGTGAAGAAGGAAGTGGGATTTAGTTGGGTGGATGTGGGTAATGCTGGTAATTCTTTGTATCTGCATGGTTTCTCATCAGAGGATAAATCTCATCCAGAGTCTGAAGAGATATAGGATGGCAGAATGCATAGGATCAGAAATGAAATTTTTGAGAATAGAAAGGCAGAAACTAAGCATAGCAAGTTTGTAAACATTTAAGATATAATTGTGCCCGAGACTTCTACTAACTAGAAATAAAACCCTCAAACCCCCAATTTTTGCTTCACTTTGCATTCAAATAGTAATGGCTTGTTCTCGTGCTTCAGACGAAACCAGGAGAGAGTAAGAGAGAGAAAACGGGTTGGATCAAAGAGGCAGTCAATTTCATCAAATCCCTAGATCAGACAAGTCATCTCTCAAGTTGTCAGTCTGTGTTCACCTATCAATTCTCATTCTCTCTCCTTATTGAATTGATTTATGTCTAGTTCTACATATGTTTGTTAGTGGTAGTGGATCATTTAATGTCTAGTAGTTTGTAACGTTGCTTTGTTAGTTGTTGAAGTTGTTGATGTTTAGCAAGAAAGTCATTCCATTCTCTCTCAAATTCAATTGTGTGGTGTTTTTCATCTTATCAAGTTTTAGCTAGGGCATCAAATACATGATTTGATTAAAACCGAAGACTTTGATGTTAAATTGGATTTGTGGAGTGAAGATAAAAGCAACGGGAAAATTACTTAGGATGGTAAAGAAAATTGATGGGAAAATTACTAGTTTTATCTGTAAAAAAATGTCATTTGCTTGGTTTGGTTAGCCTGTAAAAATAAGCCTGTGTTGGTGTCTAGTAGATTCTATCTCTCTACACTGTCAAACACAGTCTAAAGGGGCTAACATTAAATATATTATAATTATGAAGAAAAATATTTGAATTAAATAATAAGATAAAAACAATATGAATATCAATTTATTATTATCCCTTAAATTTTTAATTCTATAACAATATGAATATCAATTTATTATTATCCCTTAAAATTTTTAATTCTATAAATTTTAAGACCTAAAATTTCTATTTTGTTTGTAAATATTTTTTTTAAATAGATATAAGTAAAAGATAAATTTATCTTTATAATCTTTGTATGCATATGTATAAAAATATATGTTTGTTCTTCATTCTGTGCTTGCTATGTTTTTCAAGATTAATGTATTTGGGTGTCCATATTCATATTGTTTCGCATCCTTATCGCGTGCATGTATTTGTGCTCCTTTGTCATTGACAAATTGAAGATTTAAATGTGCAGAAAAGTATTAGAGAATTAAGGATTTCTATTATTATTTTTGTTTAACTGAAAAGCCTGCTCATGTGATATTTCCATAATAAAACTGGACTCAATGAACTTTCCTTTTGTTGTTCACTAAGCTTGAATTGTTATACATATTTACTGTTTTTACATTCAACTTCATGGGTCCAACAAATATCCAGCATGTTTATTCTCTTTTCTTGTATACGTCTAAAAATATATATATTTATTCATCATCTTGTGCCTGCCATGTTGTGCCTTGATATTCTTCTAGATTGATGTATCTAGGTGTCCATATTGTATATATGTATTTCTATTTCTTAGTCATTGACAAATTGAAGATTTAAACATACTGAAAAGTATTAGTGAATATAGTATTAAGGATTTCTATTATTATTTTTGTTGAACTGAAAAGCTGCTCACATGTGATATTTCTGTATTAATACTGGACTCAATGAACTTTCCTTCTTAGTCATTGACAAATTGAAGATTTAAACATACTGAAAAGTATTAGTGAATATAATATTAGGATTTCTATTATTATTTTTGTTGAACCGAAAAGCCTGCTCACATGTGATATTTCTGTAATAAAACCGGACTCAATGAACTTTCCTTCTGTTATTTACTAAGCTTGAATTTTTATATGTATTATGGGTTTTTTAATTCAACTCACGTGTCTAACAAATATCCAGCATCATTGGCCAAGTGTTGACTCTCCAACACAGATGTTTCATACATTTAAAGTCCATGTAACATAGAATACATATAATGTATGGCAATTCTTGGACCTTTTTTCGCCCTATGTTCTTTTTAGTTTTTTCAGTTCATCCCTTCTTTTTTGAAAAAGATAAGTAAATTTTATTAAAAAAGAATAAAATTCAAATTTAGCATCGAAGAGATGCAAATACAATCAGCCCATGCAAATACAAGACATCAAAGTTGCTTGATGCAAAATGGTGTTTTCTTCCATAGCTCATTGTTTTTAACAAGTTCAAAATGTGGTTTCGGTTTTTGTGACTTATATGTATGTACCATGCCCATGTGTTCTTGCTTAAAGTTGTTTGTAGTTAAACATTTTACAGTTCTCTTAGCACTGATGTGAGAAAAATTGAAAAGTATTTTGTTCTCTGTGTTTATCAGGTATGATCGTTACATCAGCGCTGATAATATGGAAAGGATTAATGTGTATAACTGGCAGCGAATCACCTGTTGTTGTTGTGCTTTCTGGAAGCATGGAACCTGGCTTCAAAAGGGTGAGCTATCTACGAGAATGAATTTTCATTCTGTACATGCCAGATCATGAATTAGTAACTGCATCCATTTCCAAAAAAATCCTAGTTGTTGGGTGAGCTATTTCAAAGAATTAAGTAGTCAATGGTTCCTTTCAACACAAGTTGAGGGAGAGTTTCAAATTGGTTTGGAATATCTAATCTGCAATTGATTTTCTGATTCAAAGAGGTCGTTTTTGTTGGCAGTAGTTTGTCTCAAGTGATAATTGTTTGTGGTAATATGTCTGTTGCAATAATTGTGATTGCTCTAGTTTCATTTTGTTCTACCTGATATAGACTCCGGTTGCTGGATTTTGCTAATTCGGCCCTCCACTTTCTTCCTGCACGAAGCTACTTAAATAGTCCATGCGATCTCCACAACCCCTTCCAGACCCACATCCACATAAACTAAAGGGATTAACTGTTGAATGGTACACATCATGATTCAGAATCTGCATAATTTAAGAAGTTCTGCGAACCTATTTTCAATTTTCCAAAAAGTATTTTTTTTAAGGGGGGCTCTTGAATAGACAAATTAATGATAATTGGATGTACAATTATTTCCGGTTTCAAAATGCTCTGACTTCTCTAGAAACACAATGAAGGCTAATATTGTAAGCATTGTGATATTATTTTTTTATTGTTTTGGTGACATTTTTTGCCCTTCTACATGGTAGGTTATTAGTGTTAAATGTAAGTCTCTTTCAACATAAAACACTGCACCCTCAGCTGAATAAAAGAATCCCCAGTTCTTGCCTTGTGAGGTACATTCTAATGCCTCAAAAGTATAAAGTAAAATTTAAATGGGAAACTTCATGGGCATGTGCTCCCTTATTTGCAACTAATTCTATTCTAGTTTCCCTTTTTTTTTTTAAATGTGGACAATGCAACAGTTTAATATGATGAGTAATGAGTTAACACATGGTAGATTGTACCATTAGTTTGTGATGCAGCCGAAAGCTTGCTAGAATAAAAAAAAATGCGGAAAACTATTTTAAACTATATATATTTTATTCATGGGATATGTAATTGCATGACTGTCTCTAAATGGAGCATTATGCTCTGGCTTTTTCCTCCTTTTTATAACTGTTATGGTTTACAATATTTTATTTTATTTTTATTACTATTATTTTTTTTCCGGGTGTGAATGGCTCATTTTTATGTTACTTGATGTGAAATGTACATCCCCTAGCTTATGTCAACTCTTTTCCCATATGATTTGATAACCTTTTATTTCTGTTGCAGGGTGACATTTTATTTTTGCATATGAGTAAAGATCCTATTCGTGCAGGAGAAATTGTTCGTGTTTAATATCGATGTATGTTTCTTTTTCCCAGGCTGCTATTTGTCCATGTTCTAGTATTTAACATCTCTTAGTTATTACATTTTTTTTCTGGGTGGGGCGTGGCATTGTGAAATTTATTTCAGCTTCTACAGTAAAAATTAATTCTCCTTTTCCATCGTCCTTTTTTGGAAATTGAGGTATTTGCTAATTGTTTTTCTCTCTCTCTCTCTCTCTCTCTTTTTTTTTTCATTTGACTATTATTACAAAGTATGTTTTGGGGTCAATTTATTTTGTGAGATGGGAGGTTCATGTTTTTGCAAAGTTTGCCAGTCGTCATTCTCTACTGTCTGTTTATTACTTCTATGCATGATTAAGTTCACGAAATTATTACTTCTATGCATGTTTAAGTTCACGAAATTACTCTATCAAGTCTTGTGATATAATTATCTTAACTCAGCAGTTGTCCTAAATCTTAAAATGTTAGGAAATGGGTTCAATGATGTATATCAAGCCATCCTAACACTCCCTCTCACGTGTGACTTTGACTTTGCACATGGAGCAAAGATAAACAAGCTAAATCAAATAAAGTGCACCAACACAAATTCACTAGAATGCATGAGAACAAACGGGTTATAAACATTGATGATGAGAATTGAACCTAGTACCTCTTGGAACTAAAGCTCTTATATTATTTTACGATACCAATTGTCTCAAAAGGTTAAGCTGTTAGGAAATGGCCTAGCAATGATATATCAAGTTATTTCAACAGAATGAGTTAGGCTTGTCAGCAACATAATATCTGAATTTAATATGATACAGCTTCTTCATTAAGAAAAAGTTCCATTGACTTCTTGCTACCTAGCTAATTCCTTTGTCAGTCTCTTGAGAAACAAAATCTCATGGTCTGTGATCTAGAAGCATGAGAGACACCATAAAAGGTTCTCATTATGTGGCCTTAAATTTCAATTTCTGATAGTGTATAGGAAGCATTTAATTGAAAACCGAACAACTTTTTTTGCCTAGCTATAAGTGAGGAGATTCGGCTAAATTTACAATATCATGCATCAATAAGATTAGTTATATTCTGTCCTTGTAAATATTGTTATACTATCTATTATAGGTGGATTTCATTAGTTAATTTTTGCTTGATGATTTTCCTATGCTTTCCTCATGAATTTTGCATAACTTATTGGTTTCATTTAGTCTATGATCTTATTGATATGGATTCTGAGTTTTCCAATCTCTTTGTAAAATTAACTTTTCTTACAATTGCGTAGGGACGAGAAATTCCAATTGTCCATCGAGTAATTAAGGTAAGCATTTTTAGATATCTGCTGCTTCTCATAAAGTTGATTTGATGATAAATCAGAATGGTTAATGGCTATGTAAATTTATTATGGTGGAGGGGGTGATTTTTTTTTTTGGGGGGGGGGGGTAGAGGAAGTGGTGGGCAGATTCCCTGTGTGTGTTGTTGGTAAACCAAGAACCAATTGATGAAGAGAGGATAAGCAAGGGAAGAGGTGAATGCCATTTTGTCTGTGGTCAAAAGAAGGCACAGACAGGCTTACTTACAAAAAAAAAAAAAAAAAGGCACGGACAGGCATTAGATTACTTCAACCACAATCTTTAGTTTCTAGGATGTATAATCCTTGAAATATGCCATTTTTTTTTTTAACTTTTTTGTTCCTAGTTTACTTCAGTTTTCTCTCTCTCCTCCCCTTCTCTCTGTCATTGAACTTTTTCCCCCTTTTCTTTGTTCGCGGGCATATTGCTAACTTAAGATTTGACTTGGATTCTAAATGATTGAACATTTAAATGAAGACACCAAAGCAAAAATGAGTACCTCATGACCCTGCATTCTACGATGAGGCGAGAATTTCTGGAAGTATTGTCTTTGTCTAAACCAGTCCATTCTAATTATAGTCGTTGATTTTCAAACACTCTGCTAAGATTTGATAGTAAAACCAATTGGGAATCTGTTTGTCACATTATCTTCAACAATTCATCCATAGAGTGAGGTGATGCCAATCTTTTTTTATTTTATTTCATACAACCAGCCCTAGCAAATCAAGAGCTTACCTCCCATTCAGGCTACCTAGCAATATTCTCGAACTTGGCATGCATTTTGCTGCATTGCTTTGGGATTTTGCCTTTTATTTTGAGAGAATTGAAGGGAATTCTCCAACCATGCTATAACTTAATTAAACTTCCAAATAGAGCATCGACTGGAAGCCACTATCCTGAAGTATTTCACTGGTGTGTGTGTGTGTGAGTCCTATTCTGCTGCTTTGGAAATTCAGTGTTCACATTATCATTTTGTGGCCTTCCTTATTTATGCTTATGTTTTGAAGGTTCATGAGCGATCGGATACTGGAGAAGTTGATGTTCTAACAAAAGGTACTATTGTAGTGTGTCAAATCCTGGAGTTAGTTTTAATTGATATTGTGTTTCTGTCAACAAGAAGTTATATCTATTTTTTCTTTTTGGAGAGTTAGTTTTAATTGATATTGTGTTTCTGTCAACAAGAAGTTATATCTATTTTTTCTTTTTGGATTTTTTTTTTGGAGGGGGGGGGGGATGCCTGTACTCGGCTACAAAATTTATTTTGTAAAATGCAAGGGGTTCTGTTTCTCTCTTAATGGGGGTTTTGGGTGTTGGTTTATATAGTTCTAATGAACCAACATTAAATTTTGAAACATTAGTTAATCAATCGTACCCTGTGGCATTGGAAATACTATTTTATATTGGATTTTTTATTTGCTTTTGCTGTCAAATCGCCGACTGTACCCCTATTGTACATGGCTGCCAGATACCAATGGAGAAGCGCATTATAGTACTTGTATGCTTTTAGCTGGAATCTTATTAAAAATGGTCTTTGTAAGTTTTGAACGAACTTATATTCAAACATGAGCTTCAGGATACTGGAGAAGTTATGTTCTAACAAATGATAGTCCTGTAGTGTGTCCAATGCCAGAGTTGGTTTCAATTTGTGATATGCTTCTGCCAACAAGTTGTAGAGTAGATCCATTCAATCACTGTAAAATTTCGATGAACATGTGTCCAAACCTTAAATAACATTTATTTGTGTGTGTGTGTGTATTTGTGAGAGAGAGAGAGAGAGAGCGGCAAATGGATGTCATTGTAAAATTTCACAGGCTATCCAATATGTCGTTAATTTGTGATAGGAGGTTTTGATTATTATTATTATTTTTAAATTCTGCTGCTTTCAACTATGTTGTCCGCCATTTTGATTTTCTGTAATTTTTATTGTTTAAGCAATGACCTTTCACCCATTTTGCTAATTTACGTTCATTATTCTGTTGGTTACGTTACCAGGGGATAATAATTTTGGGGATGACAGGCTTCTATATGCTCAAGGCCAGCTCTGGTTGCAACGGCACCATATCATGGGTAGAGCTGTCGGGTAAATTGACAATATGTAATTTTTCTTTATATTTCTTTGTTGGTCAATAAGAAATGATTCTCATGGTAAAATTTATCTGTTAAGTGTCGGACGCAGGGCTTAAATTTTCTGTGAAGTATAGTTGCCATATATTTCTGCATGGTATTTTTGTTTCAATAGATTGAATGTGCACTTGCAGTCAGTGTCATTAATTAAGCCAAATTGCTAAACTCCCAGTGAGCATGTATTTGTCAAACTCAAATTCTCTCTCGATGGTAACAATTCCTAACCTTCTTTAGGCCATGCTATGATTATCGTTTTCACCACAATTTTTTGGGTATCTTCCGATTGTTTTGATGATTATTAAGCCTGTCAATTGAAATAGCATACTGTCTTATGTGTATGTTGCCTTCTAATTTGTTTCTTGAGAAATGCTAAGCACAATCGCACCTTGTTACTCTGCAAAGCACCGCTCTTATTGTTATTACTACTATTATTATTATTTTCTGGGGTGGGGGGTGGGGGTGGGTGGCTGCAACAAAAGTGCACCTAGCACGGATTACTTGATTTTGATATTTCCTCCCCCATGTTCTCCACAGGTTCTTACCTTATGTTGGTTGGGTAACAATTATCATGACGGAGAAGCCTATCATCAAGGTAAGATTTCTTTTAAAAATTGTTTTGATATCTGGGAACCGAAGATATCACTTCCGGATGCTGAAGTAATTTCTACATATATATATATATATATATTTAATGAGTTGCTGTGGTGTATATGAGACCACTAGAAAGGGCTTGTATATTAGTTTCTTACACTGCTGTTCCTATTGCAGTATCTGCTTATAGGTGCACTCGGACTGCTGGTCATAACCTCAAAAGATTAGATCGTCCAAGTTATGCTATGGTGCCAAAACATAAACCCTTTTATCTCCGGGGGTGATACTATTTCAGAAACAACTTCTGTCTTAGCATTTCTTCTGGCCCCCATTTTGTGAACTGTTACTTTTAGTATTTGTGGAAAAATGTTTAATCAGTGGACAATGTCGAAGTACCTTTGATGATCTCAAATGAAAAATATCTTCTTCTTGGGTGTGGTTAAGTTAGCATCAAATGCTCTTCTATTCTGTTTTCTTCCAAAGTTTCATATATTGTATTGCAGTTCTTTTTTCTTTCTTTTTTCCCCCCTTACTGCAAACTGAGTTTATTTTATTTTATAAATAAATATTATTTATTAGTAGCGGGTTGGAATGGTTTAAACCACAACTCTTGGCCGTCTGTTTCATGCTTTTTTTGGGTCTTTTAATTTAATTTTCTTTTATTTTTTGGAAGTATTGTTATTTTATATCAATTGTTCAATGATGCAACCCTTTGGATTCCCTCTGGTTATGCTCCTTCGAATGACTTTTAAAATGGCAAAACAAGAGAACGGTGTAATGGGGGAAAATATTGATATTTATAGGTGGTAATTACAACTTTTAATTGTTCAATTAAATTCAAATTACATGGGTTTGAACTTAACTAAATTATTAGTGGATATAATTAGATAAATAAGATAATATTTGCTTAATTAATAGGTTTAAGTGTGTTGATAATATAACTTGTTAAAACTTAATTATCTACTTGATTAATAATGGAGGTCAAAATTGTGAGATGGAAATGAAAAAATTTTTATTTGACTAATTAGGCTCATAACTGAAAATTTTAAGAAACTCATGATAAATAAGCTGATTTTTTATTGACTCACGATATGCATATATATATATATATATATATATATATATATTTTCTTTTTTTTCTCTCACATCAGGTGTTAATTGATTTAATGGACTATAATAGGGTCCTAGCTAGCACCCTTACATTGGATGCTCACTTAGTGCAAGTCAGGTGGTAAGCACATTAGGAAATAGAGTTAACACCTAATTTTACATAATTGTTTTCTTAATATTGGTCCAGGTGATGAGAGAAAATATTATATTTATCCCTGCTTGAGTAGTTATGGTAACTCTAGAAAATTCTATGCATCTCCAATTTTTAAGTTTTTAATTTATTAGTTGTTATGGACTTGTCAATTAAATTATAAATATATAGGCAAAATACTAAAAAAAATACTTCAATTTTATCAAAAAAATAATTAAATTTTGATTCAGAATTCACGAGTTTGTTATGGCACGTTTCTAATCTGTTCAATAATAACTCTTTATTAAATAAGTATAATTAAATTTAACCCGTTTAATTATAACTCATTATGACCGATTCAAACTCACTCAAACTCTCATTTGCTGGCTAGCCTTTCATCAATACTATGTGCTATAGTAAATCAATAAAATATTTGATGATTACGATTATATATATATTTATTTTATTAATTTGTTGTATCACGCTTTGTAACGGATATAGTATGACAATTGTGCAAAATATTTTCTCGCTTAACGGGATCAAAGTAGTAGTTAGGTCCCGTTGGCATTAAGAAAAAACTCCAAAATTTACTATAAATCTCTAACAACCCATTTATCTCTAAATTTCCTAGCATCATTAATTTCAAAAAATTTTAATATTTCGCTAAAAAAATAAAAAATCTGGAAGTAGATTAACCGAATGTGTAAATTTTTTATACAATCATATTTTTCGTTGTCGAAAGCTTTCAAACAAGTACCATTGTCACTATTTTTTGTGAATTTTTTTGAATTCGTGGGAACGGATTTGAAAAACCGTTCCTACGGTTCGCTACTTTTCAGAAAAAAAAGCGCCAAAATTAATTTAAAATCATATTTTGTCTCAATTTTTCTTACTCCAAATGGGGCCTTAAAGTAGTAGTTTTGGATATTGTGTTGAGATAAGTTTCAATCAATTTAAATTGACATACAAAAAAATATAAATTGTTCAGTGATGATAGAAAGGGTGTCTGACATTGATTACTCTTAAAATTTGATGAAAATATATGGTACATTTGTAATTATTGAATTTATATTTACTATCAATTCCTCTTATTTGCCTTTGATTCTTTCAATCAGCGTCTGCTTATGTTAATTGATGATTTAATTTAACTTTAATTTTCTTGATCGATGTGTACTTATGCTTAATTAATGATTAGTACTTAGATATATTCTTTCGACGATTCTAAACTATTTTTATTGTTTGATCTTTTGTCTCAACTTTCAAATATCTAATCATCATTCGAATCTTGTAAATCACGAACTTTGATATGTAAATTTATTTTTGATTTTGTAATTCAGTGCATAAATTTTTAATTGGGACTTATGTGAAAATCTTAAAATAATCTAATTTATCGAATTCATTTTCTAAGTGTACTAATATTAACTTAATATTGACATGATCGCTCGTTATAATTTTTAATGATCAGATCTATAATTTTGATTTTTTTTTTTTTTTGGTGTATGTTCAAATTGTCAATAATCTTTATTAGGACCCTTTTAAGTTTATTAGTACATAACCCCTCCTAAATACACAAAAATGTTGTAATAAGACTGCTATCTTAATCCTCGAGGTAGTGAAGGTTACTTGGCACATGTCCATTCACCTTTTTTCTTTTAACATTTTAAATTTGGAGAACGAATCTTTTTTTTTTTTTTTTAACGTGTTGCTTATTGTTTGGAGAA
Source organism: Vitellaria paradoxa (assembly GCA_019916065.1). Lineage (NCBI taxonomy): Eukaryota > Viridiplantae > Streptophyta > Magnoliopsida > Ericales > Sapotaceae > Vitellaria > Vitellaria paradoxa. Next base: position 32,951,010 of record CM034241.1, on the reverse strand, counting down.
TTGTATGTGCTGTACTTTTTATTTTTTGACATCATTTTTGCTAAATAAATGTTATTTTTACAGTAAGAATATAAGCAATTGTTTTTTATTTGAAAGATCTACATGTCAGCGCAACGTTTTTTCAGAAACCAAAAGAAAGAGAACATTAACAAAAGAAAATGCTTGATCAAAGACTAACTCAGGGATGACAATTTGCACATAGTCAATCGGTACTTGCAATCCTTGCCCGCAATCAGCAGCGAGTTCAAAATTTTGTTACACTACAATCATGCTAACAAGTAAGAATAGTGGTACTCCCAACGGCGAGACGCGGGTTCGATTCCTGACTGCTGCTTCGCATATCTCGCGATTTACCTCTCTTATATTGGCCTAAGACAAGATTAGTAAGGACACTCACAAGAGAGTGTAATCCCAAGAATAGTGTATTTAATATAAAAATAAAGACTAAAACTTATAAACTGTTTAAAACATTGGAACAATCTATTTTAAAGAATATATTTTATAGAGACAAAATTACAAAAACATCTCAAAAATTATACTATTCTCTACAAAAATTTTATTTCCAGTGAAATTAATTAACCCCTTTTGCCCCAACTTGAATCCGCTCTTGCCTGCAATAGGTATGAAATATTACAAACACATTAATCAAAATTGAATTTTTGATATAATTGAGAATAAACACAAATAAGCACTAATGAAAAAAGAACAACATCAACCTAAATTACAAATTTTGCAGTGCCAACCCCCCCCCCCCCCCCCCCCCCAAAAAAAAAAAAAAAACCAAAACATGGCACTGCATGTAGGTACAACTTTCAGCAAAAGAAAAACTACTAACTTTTGCTTTTAAGTGTTTAGCAAACCATCCAATTTTGCCATTTTTCTACTTAGTTACAATAACTTTAAATTCAAAAGTTACTAGAAGTTACTAAAAGTTACTAAAAAATAAAAAAAAATTTACCAAATACCCAAAAGTCGCAAAAAAGTAGTTCAAAATTGTTAAAACTTGTTACTTGCTTCATTACACGCACCCAAAATTACAACTAACAATTTTTGGTAAAAAATACCAAAAGTTACTAAAGTTTAAACTTCTAAATGATACCTATGAATAGCCGAAATTTTGCTTCAACTAAAAAGGAAAAAAAACACCCAAATAACCAACCAACCATGCATTGGATGGCGACTTGTGGCAAAGGGAAATCTCAAAATAACAAGCAGATAACCTCTCATCAAGAAACCAATGAAAGAAAGCAATGTGCATAGGATAGAAGAACATGTGATGGTCCCAACGCATGGGATGTAAATATAATAATAATAACCTTACACATAAGAATAGAATTTTTATTTTGTCAAATGAGTCAATGTTATGCAAATTGCAGCTAGGCCCGGGAATGGTTTCTATGGAAAAATTCGCGGTGCATACAGGCTAAATCCAGTTTGGATTGAAACAATTCCAAGATCAGAATTCCATGCATCCACGTCTTTGATGCAAAATCTGAATGTATGCTCAACTCGATCAACTGACCAGGAAATCTGTAACAAAGGAAAACATACTCTTTCAACGAGTGATTGCATAATTTATTTATCAAAATACACAATATGACGAGTCATATATTATGCATAATTATTTGATTTCTTCAAAAGAACAGGAAGAGTGACAAGCTGGAAAATGCAACGATATAGAAAAAGTAGCTTACAATTATAAAATTAGTTCATAAATTGGCAGCACAACTCTGAATGCAGATGCATGCTTCTGATGTAACAAGATAAAGGAATTACCATACTGTTTCGGAAAAGGAAATCGTTCATCTTGTAGCTATATATCACTTAGTAATCACCTCAATCAAAATTAAAGCCATGATATCTTCCTCTCTTAAAAATAGTTAAATTAAATGCATCATAATGAGAAGTACACTCATGAATATAACTAAAATCACAATGGCGTCTAGGTGGTTAGCTGCAAGCTGCTATTGTTGATTGCAAGACATCATTCTGCTTTGTGGATAATCAGTAATTATTGAATTTCAACTTGCTTGACCCTTGTATGCTTGTAACTTCATATAATTTGTATAACTGATAAGTGGGAAAATAAATAAATAATTTCATTTTGGGGAAAAAATACATGAAATGCAAAATCAGTAAATATTGAGCACAGGCAGATGGGGATGAAAGGAAAACGAGGCTATCAATTGTGTGAACACAAAAGAAAGCTGAGCATACGTTAAAGTTCAAAAGCTTTTGTAGTAAAGCTTTATTTCACAGTAAGTACTAATTTCAAATGGCCAGAACCATGCCAAAAATCATAAATATTAAGCAGTTTTTTGGTTCATTGTATCATTCCTTCTAAAAAAATATATATGTATAACATCAAAATATTACTACAATACTATTGAATTGTTTAATTAATGGGACATGCATAAATATAAAAACTAAGCATTTTAGTTTTGTTTGTTTTAACAAATAAGTGATGTTGAACAAAAAGTTAGATAAGATGATTATTATATTTTGGTGGAAATTTAATGTTCCCTTCCCCTGCTCGCTCGCGCTCTCTCTCTCTCTACATCCACAGAGACCAAAATAGTCTGTACATTGTGTTGTTGACTCAGTTTGATTTGTCAACACAGTTTGCTTAAAGCTGAAGCAAGATCTAATTCCTGATAGGGTCTAAGTCAAGGTCCAAAGTGAAAAAAGGCATCAGATCTCAACTAAATTCGGGAGCTAGTTGGTTGTAAAGTCATACACAAGTAAACTAAGCAAACATTTTCTTTTTTATTTTTTTATTTTTTAAATCATATTTGTGGTATCCGGCTACATCTGGATGAGTGAAGTGCTGTTTACTATCCTAGATTGAACGGCGACAAGAGAGCAAGAGAAATCCATGACGAGGCTGTCTCTGTCTAGTAAGAGACATTTTAAAACTGTGATTGGTCTAGACCAAGCGAACAATATCTTATAGGTTGCAGTAGACCAAGGTTATACAAATGGTATCAAAACAACCTCCCATACTAGTGTTGGCCATGCAGGGGCAGGAATACAGGCCCCTGAAGGCAGTGAAATCCCGTTTCAATGAGACTGGCGCCCATACTAGTGGTGTCCATGTGGGAGGCACATGGATTATAGCAATTGTATAAAAACCTCATTCAAATAATATGATATTTTGTCTGCTTTAGGCCTTGACACACACGCCTTTAAAACGCATCATATCAAGTAGAGTCAAGTCCACACATATATGCTACATCACCTCATATTTCCCAGGCGATGTGGGACAGTGCACATGGATTGTATCTCACATAAACCAAGTCACACAACCTCCAAAATCCACCCCCTCAAAGGCAATGCATCCTCTTGTTAGCCCATCCACGCCCTTCCAACTAGTATTGGCTCTAATACCACTTGTAATGAGTCCAATGACCCAATCCAAATTGGCTTGTATGATCCACTACGGATCTCAACCACAAGACTTTAAAAAGTATCATACCAAGTAGATCCAAATCTTAGATATTTGACATGTTATTTTTCTTTCCCCGGCCTATATAGTAGCACAACTCTCATGGATTGTTGCACACAATCAAGTCACACGTCACAGGACTAGAATTTCTTGAACTCAGCCCATTTGGTACTCAGACACTCGTTTTCTTGTCGTAGTGCTAAGTCAACCTAACTCCTTACTAGAAAGCAAAACACTTACAGAGGAAGAAAGTGAGAAAGATACACAAATGAAAGTTTAGAATAACACTCCACTAACTCACTTGAATGCCTGGAACTTTGGATCCTTTTTTTTTTGGGTAAGTGGAACTTTGGATCCTTATTAACACATCCTACCTATCTATAATAACCCCTATCTATACTGTTCCACTACCTCAATAGATGGTGGAGATTTATTAGATCCTACAGTGGAGATTATGCTTCTAGAATCCTCCACCATAATATTTAAAATGTTTACAAGTCATACACATTCTAAAGAATTCTGCAATTCTATACAATATTTACAACACTAAAATATTTTAAAAAAACTTCCTAGAAACTCCACTAATGTTGTGATGCATGGGATGTGTTAAAATTTTATAACCCTAAACGACTTTAGATTAAACATAATGCCTCAAGTTGAAGCACACACGAAAGTCCATTATCATCCTAGTCTTATATTATCTATATGACGCGTGTATATTCAATTGATGAGACTGAGACCTTTAAATCCAACCTTCGTACATGATATTTAAGTTGTAAAGAAGAAGCATTCTAAGAATGCCTTATTGTTGCCTTCCACCATTATAGGGCCACAATGAGTCCCTTGTTCATTGGATATACAAGAATACTAATTATATACATAAATAATAGTAATAATAAATTTGAAGAACAAAAATAATGATAGAATCATGATTGCAATGGCCTTACCATTTATTTATTTTCATCATTACTGATAGAATCATTAATGATAGTATGTGTAGCCCATTAGCGTATTTTTTCCCCCCACCTTGTAACTCTTCCTCAGCTAGGCTTGACCACAAAATAATAGAGGAAGTACTAGTAGCATTAAAAAATTAAAAATAGTTGGCATTTTAATAATTTCTTATTATAAGTATGCGTGTATATAAATATTTGGAGTTGAGTAAATATAATTTTATTAAGTAGGAATTAAGAGGATGATAATCATGCCACCCAATTATAAAGAAAACCTCAAATGGCCCCCTACACTAAAGAACCAGTTTGTCAACAAAATATAAGAAACGATGTAAATTCGGACCATTGTCCTTGATAACCAACTATCAAAAAATATTCAAAAATAGACAATTCAATCAATACAAAATAAGCTCAATGTCTTGAAAATCTTTTCACTCCAAACTGACCAAACTAAGCAATCAGAACCAATTCTGCATCCATGTCTCCGTCTACTTTGTACCTTGTTACCCATTACTCTTCAGACAATTATTTAATTCCTTTCAAAAATACCCAATACATCCCGAAAGAAGAAAGTACTAAATACCACAATTCCTCAACCCACAAAACAATGCATTAAAAGATGATCAATGAACTCACCATCTCTTTTACACAAGCAACAATAGTTCACTATTACCTTTCCCCTTACTATGAGACTATCAATAGTAAGGCTTTTTTTTTTTTTAACCATGAATTAAACACACACACACACACCCAAAAAAAAAGAAAAAAAAAAGAGAGGGCCAGGTTTGGCATAGTAACATTATCCTAATCTGTGGTTAGTCCACCACCTTGTTCTCCTTTAAGCAAATCATAGCACGATTTAACCAAAAAACCGCTAATTTTGTAATTTCTCCACTATATCTCTCATCCATTTTTATCCCACCTTCCAAGAATAAAACTTCGTTAGATGTTTGCAAAAGCCAAATAAATCTCAATCATGGAGATTCCTATGAAGATTAATATTCCAAACATACTCCCAGTCATGGCTTAAAAATATGATTTAAGGCTTTATTATATCTTCAACATAAAAATGTAAAATTGATCATTTGCACTCTTTTTATGTAATAAATATGAATTTAGCTTTTAGATATTATTTACTTTTATATCTATACAAATAAGTCCCTGCCATTTTTTTTTTTTTGGGGGGGGGGGGATTGCAGTGTCGAAGTATCAATCTAGTATATGCTGCGGTATTTATGTCCCATATGCATAGTTGTGCTTCCTAGATGAATATTAAATTTGCTCTATACTAATTCACTAGCATCAGGTTACCCGATATTAACTTTATTTGAAAAAAACTCAAAGCCTAGGTAAGTTTTTAAAAATTAGTCCAATGGATCAGCAAAAAAGTTAATATTGGGCATTTTGGAAGAATTAAACAGAAAGTGTCCCAAACAATTTAGATGCACACATGCCAAACTATATTTCACAGAGTGACACTGTTTCTTTTTCACATTGTTTCTTTGTGGAACTACATTATGACGAGTATGTGGACAAGAAAATATGTGCATAAGCCCACATGCAGAGTTACAACTTTCAACTATTTGAGCGCATCCAACTCAACAAAGTCTTGATCTCAAACTAGTTAGGGTTGGCCGTATGAATCCTTTTCCTCCATTCATTTATATCAAGGGTTATTTTTTTCGTGAGATTATTTGAAATTAGATATTTCTTCGAAGTTCGATTGATGTAATTTAAGGTTTGTCTTTTTCTTTTTTGCATCTTCTATTTGGATCTAATCACTCTTCAACGCTTGTACATTGCTATGTTTACGTTGGCTATGTCTTAAACAACCTTCTCTTAATTTCTCCTTTATCGATGCGAAGTTTAACTCAACTTTATTTTGAATACATTTATTTTCTATCCTATCTTTTCTTACATTACCACAAATCCATCTTAGCATTTTAATTTCTGCTACATTCATCTTATGAAAGTATTGCTTCTTAATGGCCCAACACTCTATACTATAAAGTACAATTGGCCTTATAACTGTCTTATAATTTTTTTCTTTCAACTTTAGGTATTCTATGATTTGATGTAGGATGGGAAGGACCGTATCCAGTTCTTGGGTGTGGGTCCGACTCCCCGCCGCTACGCGAGTTCGCGATTTACCGCTATACATGTTGAGGGGCCGGTATGTGTGGCACAAACCAAAAAAAAAAAAAAAGATGTAGGATGGGAAGGGAGAAAGAGATATAGAAAAAAGAAAGAGACTAAGAGAGGAAGAAGAGAATAAGGATTGCGGGGAGAATAAGATGAGAAGATAGAAAACATAGAAGAGACATAGAAAAAACAAAGGGTAGGGAAGGTATAGATGATAAAGAGATACAGGATAGAACCCTACAGAATAGATAGAAAAGGGGAAAAGTTGATAAAAGGAGAGAGATAAGAAAATATACAGAGGGGGGGTGATAGAATGGGGGAACTTAGTTTATTCAATTCATTATTCCAAGCTACATAACCCATTACTACCTGGTCCTTATATAAGCTGACAAGAAAACGCCCTAAATTAGGCAAAATATATCATAATTCTACAAAAGAATAACATAAAATCAAAATCGTAATGATATGAAGTACCCCAAATAAGCCCACCCCAGAAATATGTTATCTCTTGATAGCTTTTTTCCTTCTACATCACGATTACATAAGACATTCCAGACAATTCTTCATTTTAATCACCCTACCCGAATCCAATAGATAACATCCTCTTCAATCACTTTTTGGCACTTCTGATCCTCAATTTTCATTATGCACTTATTCTTAGCTTAAATTTTATTGAAATTTCAATATATACATTTTGTTTTAGTCTTATTTACTCTAAAATCTTTAATAATCTGAAGTGTGGCTCAAAAGTTCTATCTTATGATTAAGTCTAGACCTAGTTATAATTGAGACCCAAAAAAAAAAAAGTTTGTTAGTGTCACCGATGCACCACCAACAATTCTTATGCTAGTTACTATTATGTTTTATTGATTTAATATATTTCATAGCTATTTAACCACGTTCAATATCACTAAATAAGCAGTAAGCATACATCATAAAAAACTTATAGAGCAAGCCTAGTATACCTCTCCATAAACTTAATCAAAATTTTCCTTGCAGCACCCCCTTCCAGATTCAACTTGTAACTAACTCAAATAAGATTAAAAAATTAAATGAGAACTCCAAAAATTGGGTATACACCACCATAACCATACGAGATTTCCACTAGCAAAGCGCTAGCCGGATGTTTTTTACTTTATCTTCCAAAACAAAGAAGTGTGATACCACATATACCTAAATCAGATGCATACCATTGGCCAACTATATTTATACATCTATATGCAAGCTACAACTTTTCCACGAAACAATAAGAATTATCATGCAGTTACTCAAGCAGTACCCTAGAGTGAAACATACAGAAATAGAAAACAAAACACAAGAGAAGACAGTTTGGACCTTGAATGAAGTCATCAGGCCATCATCTGAAATTGCTTCAATGAGTCACAATTTGGTGTTTCTCGTGCATAGCCCCATCGAGAATTTTGCAACTCAATCCGACAATTATAAGCAAGAATTGAAATATAATCTTTCTCAACTCGTCCTTCAAGCATCATGCGATCAGGGCTATGAGGAGGATAATCCTGCTCAAACCTTGCAGATTTCACATAAAAATTGACACCCTTTTGTGTCGTAAACCGATGTTGATAAGAGTACGACTGCGAAAGAGAATAAACGGGCTCAGATGACGGCCAAAAACTCGATAACAGAATCAGAAGCACAGGCAGCAACTGAATTAGAGTCCTAGCAAAGCCAGCAGAGCCATTGTTGCCCGTTCTCACACCCATTCCAGGTCCAAAGCTAAATGTACCAAACTGAGCAGTGGCTGCTGGATTCATTCCACCAAAGAAAAAGTTCCTAAATATTTCCTCAGCATCAATGTCAGCTTCGTAGAACCCATTAAACCCTTGTGCCCCACGCCTCGCCGCAGGCCTCTCATACACAGGCTCATCAGACCCAACAAGATCATACCTTTTGCGACTCTCTTCATCGCTCAAACACTTAAATGCCTTTGACACGGCCTTGAAGGCCTCCTCAGCCCCCGGAGCCTTGTTCTTATCAGGATGAACCTTCAACGAAAGCTTTCTATACGCCTTGCGAACATCCTCAACCATACAACTCTTCTCTAACCCTAATATCTCATAGTAATCCTTCTTCCTCTTAATCTCTCTCACAATTGAGATCTGCTCCTCCGTAAACGCCGCCGAACTCGGCGAGGACGACGATGGCCCAGCCGCTGAAACCCTCCGCCGGGCACCAGAATTGCTGTTGTTGTTCTCCGGGACCTTCGTTGAATCTGATGACGATTCGTTGGTGGGTCCACCGCCGGATTGATCTTCGAGCTTTGACATAAGATTGTCGACGGCTAGAGACGGGTCGAGCCGACTCGCTTTGCTGATGAACTTCAAAGCACGGGCTCGATCCCCGGCTTCGAGTGCATCGCGGCCGATCTTCAAGCACTTCAACGCCTCATCTTTGTTTCCATCCATCTCAAGAAAAAGGGGGGGGGGGGGGGGAAAAGCAAATCAAACCCTACAAAAACTATCAATATCTGTACCTATATGGAGTGAGTAAGTGTGCATATACGATTGAGGTTGAATTGGGATGGTGGAGCTTAAATGGATTTTGATTAGGGCTTGGGATTTGGGAGGAGTTGAATGGAAGTCAGACTCCACCTTCAGACTTTCACAAGCCAATAGAAGAGAGGACTACATATATATTGGTCTTGTGAGAAATACCGCAGGAAAGGGCCGACTTTGTCCCTTCATGGTTCTTAATTTAATTTAATTTAATATTTTTTTTTCTAAAATTACACAATGACTTTGTATTAAACCACAATTTAGTGCATTCATTTTTTAAAATTTGACATTAAGCCAGTATGTATTTTACTTACAATATCGGCTTGATAAAATTTGCTTGAAATCCCTTGGCCTAATAAAATTTGTCTGATCGCTAAATTTACTTTTTAAAATTTTAATCTATCAAATAACACATATACTCACTTAGTAAAAAAGAATTTGATATTTATCTTTAAAGTTGATAATATAGCCGATTTACTTTGATTCTGTAATTATTTTTTGCTGATTTACTTTGATCTTATTTTGTGATTTATTTTGATTGGCATATAAATTAAAACATGTGGAGAGATTAATGGAAAATTATGTTGTAATTAACCACTTAGAAAATTATAGATAAATAGGGAGATGATAGAAATTAAAAGGATTTACAAGTTTACTATGATTAATAATAATGAAGAAGAATGATCAAGATGCTCATGAATCTTTATCTTTTGTCTTTCTTTTCGGTCTTTCAATTCCGTTGTATTTATTTTTTTTTTCTTTTACGTTAATGCAATGAAATTCAATCTTCCTTAGGAGTGACGTAATCCAATATTTCACTCATATTCACTATCTCTATACTCATATTGCTTAATATTTTAATGGAGAAAAATCGATAAATTTGACGTTATTATAAAGCAAATCAATAATAACTCGTACTACCAAATCACCTTTATTCTTTAAGTCCTTACGAGTACACTTGCACAAGTCATTGAAGTCGTGCAAGAACCTGCGTTGTTATCTGTTATTTGCCGCAAACTATCGGTAACTAAAGTTTGTTGTAACGTGAATATTTTATTTGGGCATTTTTTATTAAAGCCACTTAGGTACTTTTTAAGTTGTACAAATAGAAAGAAAACTATTTCTTTTAGGGTTTAATAAAGTGATTCATTTTTATTTATTATATATTCTTATATATGAAACAAAAATTGTATAATTACCTTATTTTTTTAATACTTTTAAATTTTACATAACATCCTTCTTTATTTTTTGTTTTATATATATATATATATATGTATGTATGTATTACAAATTTTTAAATTAAATCTTTTTTCCTCGTTTTGCTAAATTCTACTTAACATTTGCGTATTTGAAACTTGAGAATCATTAGCAATCCAAAAATCTCAAAAATAAATGAATTTTGAAACCTAGTTGTTCCTGCGGTGATCTAGGTCCTTCAGTAGCGAAAGGTATTATTTGGGATTACCTTGGCAGAATTATTTGTGCCTTTGGTCATTTTCTTGATCATAGGCCAATTATTTTTGCTAAGTTGGCAGTTTATATAACGTTTGGAGTTTGCTATCATGATGGGTTTTTCATCTTTTATTGTGGAGTCGGGTTCAACTACTGTGCTTTCTTAGGTTTCTTCCAATGACTCTGATTACTGGGAGTATGCATATGTCTTAGTTAGGGCCTACAATCTTTATTCTTCTACAGTTATTCAAATTCATCATGTCCACCGTAAAGCCAATCAAATTGCTGACTTCATAGCTAATTGAGCTAGTACTCACCATCGGGACCAGAATTTCTATGAGCAAAATGATCTTCCTCAGGCTATCACAGGCATTCTCACTATTGATGCTACCTAGACACCAAATGTTAGAACTTAGTTTATTTTTATTATTTTACAAGAGGTTAGGTTTATGTCCCTTCCGTTCTTTTTTTATATTGTGGTGAGTCATCACTTTTTTTTTCATTTACTTCTTTTTAGTAAGTTCTTTTACTCATATATTGTGATGAGTTACTATACCATTAGCTCTTTTATTTATTACTTTCTTTTGCCCTTGTTAGAGGTCAGGTTTAGGTCCCTCTCATTTTTGTACTACTTTTGTGAATTTAGTAAACAAGTACGGGTTCGCGCCAAACCCCCTCCCAATAAAAGGTTTTTTTGGAAAAAAAAATTGAAACCTTTCTTGAAGACCTATATTTTATATAAAAATATAATTATACTAAATATGGAAACTTTAGGAATAGATTTTTAAGACATAATATTTTGGTGTAAGAAAAAATAATTATTTAATTCACAAATTTACAGCGAATGTATATTAGTTTTGAGAGATAAATATGTTGATTTATTCCTTTAATATTATTTACACATTTTAAACACATAATTATAAGTTATACTCGAACAAATTTATCATTAAGCTATTGAGCAAACCTATCAATAATACTATTAATAATAGTTATTTGGAGGATAATAACAAGACACGTGGCGTGTACCTGACCGACGCATGTGGCATGCATCCAAGGGGAGACAATATGGTGGTTAGAAAAACGGCTGCTTTTCTCGTCACATTTATGAAGGGTCAAAAAGGCAAATCTAAACCCATTGCCGATTACAGCCCCAGTCATATCTGTATTGACTATGTAGTGCAATGTAAACTATTGTTGTATCATTACTCATGATTACCCAACATGGCCAACACGTGCGAAGGAAGTTATAAATACTGGAAGCACAAAGATAAGAAGCAAGCAAAGATTGCTTAGAAAAACATCCACTAAAAAAATCTTTCCATTCGTCCATACTTGCCAGAGACAAGTTACCAAACTTAGTCTAATTAACACCCACTTCCCCTAAAGATTTGATTAGGGACTCGTCCAAGTGATCCGACCATAAACAACCGGCCAAATAGCGAGATTGACTACGTTAGCACGGAGTCAACTAAGTTTTAGACACTCCATTATTATATAATAATTTTAATTTGAGTTATTATGCTAAACTAGTCAAAAAATTTTTTCAATGTAGTTAAAAAATAATATTTTTAATTCAAGTTATTTTAATAACCACATAATATTTCACAAGTTGGTTACATTAAAATCTAATTTTAAGAAATTTTGAATATATTAACTATGAGATGGGTTTGGATGAAAATAAAGGCTATATTTTTTTAGATCAAAGTACTTGTTTCTGTATATTTACTCAAATTTAACTCAATTTTACCTAAATTTAATTTATATAAAAATATATTATATTTCATATTTAATATTTTAATTTCTTATGTAGTACGTCAAATATTTTTATCTATTATGCTTATTTTTATAGTTAAAGTGGAATTTTTCATATTGTATGTCATATTATATATATTCGATCAAAATAATTATATAGGTTTAGGATTTAATATGTATTTTAGTGTCAAACTTAATTATTCGGAAGTTTGAAATATTGGGTTGAATCAAAACTGAGAAAAACATAAGTTTTTAGTATTTATTTAAAGTATGATTTTTACTCTATCTACTCACTAAATTAACATAAATAGAAAATTATAAATAAAAGAAAATTACTTAATGATTATTTTATAAAACTATGAAACTTTAATGAAATTTTTTTATAATATATTTAAAATTTATTTTTTTTTATCAATATCAATTGTTACATAATCTTGTACATTACACGACCTAAGATTATTTTGTATACATGGGATTAATGAAGATTAGATCAATTTTTTACAAAAAAAAAAAAAAAACAATGCTATATAGCCAGAATTTTAAGTAAAAATATTGATCAAAATAATATGGTTGCATCATAAACCAATTACTTTTAAATAATTAGCCACTGAAGTGAAGTTTTATAATAAAATTATTGCACATCATTCTTGCATATTTTTACTTAAAAATTTTTGGTAAAATGGCATTTTCCTTTTGCAAACCAATGTTTAACTTTTTAGACCTCATAATAGATTAAAATCTCGCCCAAAAATTACAAAAACATGGATTTTAGTTCAAATTACCTTATTTACTCTTTTATTTTACTCTCCCAATTACCAAAATACTCATCCATTCAAGCATGACCTTCTTTTGTATCCGTCTTCCTCTTTTGGCTTTTCTCATTTTCGTTTTATTTCATCTCATAAGAATTCAATCATTTTTCATTGATGTGCACTTCTCTCTTTTGCTTGGGACTAGGAATGGGAACAGGGCAGATCGGAAGCGGAATATAACATTATCCAAATCTAAACTTCAAATTCTCCGCCTATCTCCAAATTTACTCCGAACTCCAAACAGATATTTTTTTGGACCTCTATCCCCGCTCCAAATGAAGAACAGATATATCCACGGATATCCAAAACTTCCAAACCATTTATTCACCTTCGAATCTACCTTTAAGTTGTATGTAACCTATTACTACCAAATAATTCATCTCGAAAATCAAAATAATATATAATAACATATTTTATAAATAATGTAATACATTTCAATAATCTAGAGTCCCAAATGATAGACATTATAAAATTTTAAATTTACCTCTTTTAAGTTTTCTTGATTTTTGCGTATGAAAGAAATAAATTGAATTTTTAAAACTTTAATTTGCACAAAAGTATGCAAAAAAATTAAATTTATAATCTCTTTCCCAAACACACCCTAATTAATACAAAATGATGACAATTTTTATTTTAAATTTATTTATCAATATTCATTTTAATGATAATAATAGTGAAGTTCAATAAGTGTAGAGTATTATGAATGTGAATATTATTTGCCATGGTATAGCGACGATGTTGTCATCGTGGTTTCAAATGATTTGGGGTTATTCAAATATTTTTTAGGACAGATCGGGACAAATCAGGGCAGATTGGGACAGATTCGGATTAGATATCAGATTCGGAGCAGATTGGGGCGGATGCAATGCCATCCCCATATTCGATCTAATATCCAAATTTTTTTAAAAAATCAAATCCAAATCCGATCCAATCTCCAAAAAAAAATCCAAATTTCACATCCATTCAGATCGGATAATGGATCAAATTCGGACGGGTCGGCTGAGATTCCCATCCTTACTTGGGGCCAGTATATATTTGCTATCATACGCATAAGGCATATAAGTTGATGATGATGATGAATATGATAATGATTTGTTTTAATTATTACTATATATATGTATGTATTGATTAGCACTTAAATATCGCAATGACTAGCACATCATTTGGTTACGACATCTTATATAATGGTAATTAGCACATCGTATGGTATTATTATCTTGCCATTGTTAACAATTGTATCATTCATTTTCTTTAGAAATACTCCGTTAACATCATTATATTAATAATGAAAGTAAAATACACTAGTAAATAGTAAAGGTCCGTTTGATAACGCTGTCATTTTTTTGTTGTTGGTTTTCTGTTGCTGTTTTTTGTTTTCTGTTGTCGTTTATTTTTTTGTAATGAAAGCTGAAACTGTGTTTGGAAATGTAATTTTTTATTTTAGAAAATATTTAATTTTATTAGTTTAAAAAAATTAATAGAACTTAATAAAATATATTTTATATTAATTTAATTTAATTAATATAATTAATTAAATTAATACAATAAATTTTTTATTAAAATCATTTAATTCAATAAATATAAAATATATTAAATTATATTATTTATTAAAAATAATTTAATAAAATATATTTCACATTAAATAAATAATCAAATTAGATTAATTATTAAATTAAATTATTTATTTTTAATTAATTAAATTCATTTAATTATTTATTAAAATAATTTAATAAAATATATTTTATATAAATTAAATTAATTAAATCATAAATAATTTAATTATGATATTTATTTAAAATAATTTAAATAATTATTAATTAAATTAAATTAAATTAAATTAAAAATTAATGTAATTGAATTATTTATTATTAATTATTTTATATAAATTAAATAAATTAATTATGATATTTATTTCAAATAATTTAGCAATAATTAATTATTAAACTAAATTAATTAATTAATTTAGTTTTATTATTTATTAAAAATAATTTATATTAATTTATATAATTTATTTAATTTATTGAATTTAATTATATTATTTATTAAAATAACTTATTTTAATAAAATATTTAAATAAAATAATTTATTTTTATGTAATGTAACAAAAATAGACAAATTTTAAAATTGACAAAATATTGTTAACAGAAAAAAAACCAGAGTGAAAACACTTTTTTTTCTGTTTATGTTTTCATTTTTTTTGAAAACAAAAAAAAACGTAAATAAATTTATCAAACATATTTCTGTTGCGAGTTTACAAAATTTTGAAAACATAAACAGAAAAACAGAAAACGGAAACGTTATTAAACGGGACCTAATAATTAACACATTCTATTTTTTATTGACTAAAACCTTGGACTTAAACTTGATTAATATATGCTATTATTACTACTACTACTAATACTAAATTGTTAGTCATCATTTTACTAAAATATTTAGATTATCAAAGAAAGAAAATATTTTATTATTTTACTCTCAAATTACTCAACTATTTTTTTTTCATACTCAACATTTTATATTTCAATATTTATGTTGAATCTTAGGGCTAGTCTGGTAGGCCAAAATTCATTTTATTAATAAGAGGTCAAGGGTTCAGTTCCCTCCCAATAGTAACTCATACCTCATAAATGCCCTCACTAACGTTGCAGCTTAGAGATATTTATGGAGAAAATGCTTTTAGCTTAAAAAGTGTTTATAGACTTGAGACTTCTAAAAAATTGAATAATTAAAAGTACTTTAAAATTACCAGAGAAGTTAATCATGGTTACCTTATAAGGACTACTACAAGTGTATCTATGATAATTATATACATTATTAAGTTTTATTTTTTATTAACATTAAAAAGAAGAAATAAATCATGTTTATTTTTTTAATTAGAGACGGTGCAAAAGGTATTTCAGGGCTGCCATCCCCCGACTCATAATTAAAGTGGTCTCGTGCGCGGCCATCATTAAGTCGGGTCTGGGCTTCCTGTGGCCGCTCAGGAAAGCCCCCTTACTCTCTCCCCACAACCCCCCCTCCCCCGGGGCCCCAAAAAAAAAAAAGCTTTCTGCATCATCAACGCAGCCGGCGCAAGCGTTTTATGCCAAACAATACGTAGAGTAACTCTCAATACAACAGCAAAAGTAAGATGAGTGAGTGGATCAACTCACCAAGTTTCCGTGGAAATAAGAACCACAGAAAAACACCTGACATTTGTTGATTATTAACAGCATCCCAAAAACATCAGAGTCGAAACATAACTTT
Source organism: Vitellaria paradoxa (assembly GCA_019916065.1). Lineage (NCBI taxonomy): Eukaryota > Viridiplantae > Streptophyta > Magnoliopsida > Ericales > Sapotaceae > Vitellaria > Vitellaria paradoxa. The sequence continues at coordinate 32,934,695 of CM034241.1, read as the reverse complement.
CAAATTAAGGTTCAAATTAACGGATGCTGCCAAAAGAAGTGGCAAGACCATACACCCAAAAAAAAAAAAAAAAAAAGAACTCATAAAATAACAGAGGCAAACAAAGTTTTTGCACATTTTCTTTAATCCATAAAAAAAAATATATATATATATATAGTAAATATAAGGTACAAAGTGTAATTCACACCAAATAATATGATAGACGCGCTGTCATAATTAAAGAGCATGTTTTGCTTAAAAGAGGGATTAGCCCAGTGAAAAGTACCCCAACTGGACCTGCTCCGTTTCAACCCCCCCATGACATCTCACCCCTCCCTTAAATAATAAATAAATAAAAAGAGGTGTATTCAATCCATAATATTATGTTCCAACTAAATACCTTCGAGATAATATCCAGAAAATTGGACTCTGCACAGAAATGAGCTTTTCCATAGCTCATGCTTCTCTCCAACAAAAGTACGGAAATTGAAAAAATGACACAATGCATGTTCCCAACTAAAGACACAGCAACAAGATTAAAAAAAAAAAAAAAAAAGCCAAATAAAGAATTTGAATTTGAATATAGCAAGTGGAGTATGTCACTTTTGCAGTGTAATATGTTACTTTGTTTCCAGGAAATGCTTTCGCAGCTACCAAAACTCATCCACAGACCTCAACAAGACTAAGAACTTAACAAATTTACCAATTAAGTATTTTCATCCGTACGACTACATCAAAAACAACACACCACAAGCTAAACCAGGCCCCTCCTTCAACTCTGCTCTTCAATTTCTGCAAGATCCCTCTCCTCTGAAGCAGCCGCCATCAGTTCGTCAAACTTCTCAGTTTTCCCCAGTACTATCTCAATCTGTGAATCAAGTGACATTATCAACGAGTCAAGGTTGGATCAAAAGTTCAATCTGCCAGAAGAATGGCTGAATTTTGCATGCTCATTCAAATGAAGCCCATACGAATCAACAAACAAGCTTCAATGAGAATTGCCAAAAGAAAGAAACAGACAATAAAATGAACTAAGAGAAACAAGGAACTTCAAAAGGTATCCAGTACAGCCATTAAATTAGTTCAGAGAAAGCCGATGGACAAGGTCATTAAAAACAGGCTCAGAAATCCATGGCAGCAATAAGTGCACAAGGGTTCTATGTTCTACACTCCTTTTTGCATGTCCTTCCCGTATAAATCATGCATGCGTACTGAACAGAAATTATGAAGATCCATAACAATGCAAACTTACTTTAGCTTTTTGGACAGGTCGCCCTCTTGACTCATCCTTCATATCAACAGTAGATGTCATGATCTCTGCAGAGTTACAGGCCATTAAATTTTCACAGGCATCAAGAATTTGAATATTTTGCTTAGAACATTAACAAAATTGACTCTCTTTTTTAAAAAAGAAAAAAAAAAGATAAAGAATCTTACTCTTCTCAACTGCCAATCCATTATTTTTCAGAATTTCTGCAACAGTGACAACCGTAGCAATAGCTGCAGACATAATTGAATAAGATTGTTTAGCAATAGCAAGGCCATGGATAGAGAAGCTCAATTATTACAGACACCTTTTTTTCTTTTTTTTGGAGTATAGAATATGAAAACAAGTGTGCCAACAAAATCTAATTAAATCAACAATAAAAAAAAATTAATGTTAGTCATCAGAACATTTATGAGGCAATCTTTGCAAACCAGTAGAATCGGTGATGTGGATAAAAGCAAAATGACAAGGACCAAAATCCTAAAGTTGACTTTCTTTGTGTAAAGAGCCTAACTGTCTCAGAAAAAACTTTTTCCTTCCTCTCTATTGCACCCCCCCCCCCCCAAAAAAAAAAAAAAAAAAAAAAACTTTGTTTAATTTCTCATCTACAAATCCTTATGAAAACAGGTTATGATCAAGAGGAGAGTGAAACATAAAACAACAAGCAAAGATGTTTGTCCAAATAAACATGCAAAGAGAACATAAGTTTGCATAAAGAAATTTAGATTAGAACTTTAAAGTAAATTAAGAACATCCAGAACCTGCAAGACATCAACATGTGCAGATGATCTGGGGACAACGGCAGTCAAAATAAGCATTTAATTCTCAATAGTACACTCCAGTATCCAAATATATTCTATGGGCAATGTTGTGTATCAACAAAAGAAGAACACTGAGAACAAAATTTAGAGAAGTATACAAGCACGATAGGTAGCAAAAAATCAACTTAATTACCAGGTAGGTAATTAATTACCAGTGTTCTTTTTTTTTACTTCTCTCTATTTTTTTTTTTAACTAGACTTTTAATCTAAATACATCCTCACACCCTAAAATGGAATTTTCAATCCAAATTTTTTTAATTTTTTTAACAATCACTTTAATGAGAGAAGAAAATTATTTTTTTTCTTTTTTTGACTTTTTTTTTCTTCAGTTACAAGAGAACACACAAAGAAGCTATCAATGTTTTCAGAGAGAAGAGGAGAAAGCGTTGAATTGGGGGAAGGGGGGTGGAAAGGTTGGAGAGAGAACTCTTTAAGCAACGGTGAATACTCAATCTGAGATTGAGTATTGAGGCAACCCTAACTGAACATGCAATCTGAAATTGTGTTTTTGCCTTTTACGAAAACTCAACCTGAGATTAAGTTTTCATTAACCATACTTGCCATTTGTTTTTTTCGAGTGGTAAGTTGCCAATTATTTAATTAATTTTCTGTTTAAGAAAAGAAAGCCCTAGGAATACATAAAGGGTCATAAACGTCCTTTTGGAATTTCTTGTTTTTATTTTGTTATGTTGTAGGAATACACAAAATTTCGTTGTTTCAAAAATCAATCCTCCAAGACATGTTGAAGCAGTTACAGAGAAGATATGATTAGAATATGTATAGAAGTTTGCTTAAATGACAAATGCTTCAAGATTAATCAACTCATTCATACATAGCAAAGAATTTTTATTTCCATGTGATCTTTTCTTTTTTTTTTTTGGTGGATAAGTAAGAAATTGTATTTAAAAAGGTCTCAAGGGAATGCCACTTGCTTACTAAAAGGTCTCTATCTCCGGAAAATGAGATCTAACAAGAAGTAATAGTCTCGATGAAATGCAAAAAAAGTGGGTAATAGTCTTGATGAAATGCAAAAATGTGTGTATCCGATTCTATACCTCCGGAGAACCAACTAAACAAAAGACACAAAAAATAACTCTTAAGCCTATACAACGGTCTTTCAAAATAACAAAAACTTCCTCTCTTTCGCTCCCCCCAATCCCCATATCATTGAAGTCAGACTCTTTCCATTTATCTTCTTATGAAGGTATACGCTGACATAACAAGTCACATCATCCGAACAATTTATGCAAACCACCACAAAGTTGCATATTTGATGGAGTGATTTCCTAATGCAAGAGAGCTCCTAATCAGACTATTTCAATCTGATCTTCTTATGAAGGTATGCATTGACATAACAAGTGACATCTCCTCCATCTCATGTTTTCTAGGACTAGCATTAGGGAGGAAAATCTTTCTATTTCCCAATTAAAAAGATTCTTTAGCAAGATGATATTCCAAGCAGTGGACTGCCCATGATGGGATAGGAAATTTGCCACCGAATCTTCCTTGTCGCTTGCCAAGAGATATGTATGTCTAGGCAATCCCTTAAACAGCCATCCTCAACCCATCAACACCGATGGTTCCAAAAATTAATCCTAGCACCACTTCCAACCTTCCACAATAGTAGATCCTTGAAGCCCTCCCATTGTCTTCTTATTCCTTACCACAAACTGCACCTTAGGGTGGTCGGTCTTCACAGAATGCTCCAATCACCTCAATCTACCCAATATCTGGATTATATGACTTTTCTCCACAGCCTCTGCCACTAGTGAATTTCCAGAGCCACTTCCCTAACAGAGCTTCATTAAACAGTTTCAAACTTCTAATTCCAACCCCTCCATATTTGATAGATAGGCACACTGTCCCCTACTCCACTAAATGGTATTCAAACCCCTCTTCAATACTCCACCCCACCCCTCCACCATAAGAAGTCTCTCAGAATTTTATTTAGCTTGTTCAAAACAATAGTCGACGCTGTAAATAAGGACATAGAGTGTATAGCTAGGCTGGATAATGTTCTCTTAATAAGGGTAACCCATGCTCCCTTAGATACTTCTTTTTCCATGCAGATAGCCTTTTCTAACATTTTTCTAGATAGCCTTTCATAGAGATAGACGAAACAACCAGAACCAAAGAACACTACCAATAAGCCAGGATAGGAGAGAGGGGGAATGGCAAAGATGTGCTGGAGACAGTAAGGATGTTGACAGTGTAAACATGCTATGAGGTTCCATTGTGGCTGGAGAGGGGCCCTTTCACATTGTTCAACAATCAAAGGCTGGCTGGTAAGCCCTTGGGCCCTGTACATAGCAGCACTGGGCAAGATGAAAGCGCGTGGCTCACACCCAGAAGTCTCCAACGAGGGGTAGAGGAACAAACTAATGTATTATGATGATCAATAATCATCCAATCTCCTTGCCATGAAAAAACCAAGTCCAGGTAAATGGTTGTAAATTAAAATTTTGTAAGGAAGGAAAAAAAGATATAAACCACTAGCACCCATACAGAGATAACCAAAACATGTAAATTGTTACTTTTAAACACAGTTAGGTAATTACCTGTTAATACTAAAACAAGATGAGAAACATACGTGTATATATATATATATATATATACAACCATAACATGTTAACATATAAACGTAGCCATAACAGAGATTAGAGGTAATACCCATGCCCAAAGCAGAAAGCTCCACCTCGTTGTGCTGCTGCATATACCTCTGCATATGCAATTCCAAAATAGTAAGAACAGAACAATAATCAATGGAAGATAAGACACCTGGATAACGCGTGTGTGTACATACACAGGTTTTAGCTTTTCTACAAATACATAGAAAAATGCACGTTTCAGGACTCGTTTGAAACCATCTCGAATCATAGATCCGGAAAAGCTAAAAGCCAGATAATATATAGATAGGTACATAAACACGCGCACGCATGTGTAATAGGTCAGGGAAATACCTTGGCAAGATTGACGTAGAAGAACAAGGGTTTCTTGGTGTTAGAGACCTGAATGCGATTCCTCTTATGCGAATCGCCGATGTTCATGTTGTTCACTCCCTCTGTAATCACTTCCATTGCTCAGAATTAACCACCAGACCTTGCCCAAACCCTAACTCTCTCTCTCTCTATTTTAATAATATGCAAGCAATGCAAATGCATGAGTACTCGATATTAGCCTGTTCGGGTATTTGATAATTGATACTGACGTTTCTCGCTCCCCTTGTGAGTTTAGGAAAGCAAAGAAAAGAGAAGTTAAAAAGAGAGAGAGAGAGAGAGAGAGAGAGAGAGAGAATATATATATATATATATATATATATATTTTTTTTTATTTATAAATTTAAATAATGATAATAATAATAATTCCCTTTCCCCCAATTTGTAAGCTGAGAAAAAATGCAAGGAAAATAAATAGTAGTTTGTTATTTTATTATTAAATATTTTAAAAAATTAGGATGTAATTAATTTACTTAACCTTAATACATATTTGTAATTTAATTTTTCTTATTCTTTATTTTATGAGTAAATATGTTACTTTTAAAGTTTAATAATTTATTTTTCTTACTCTTCATTTACTCCTATTTTGAGAAGATAAAATTTTATATTTCTTTTTTTTTTTTTGGCTACAAACACTCACAAAAAAACAAATAATCTCTTTTTTATTCTTTTTGCTCCATTTAGAGTGTGAATATTTTTTAAAAATTTTTAAAAATTTATAACGAACCAAACGAGACCTTAAATTGATTGTTAAGTTATGGCTGTCAACTTCTAAATTTTTCTTTCACCTTCTTACCCCTCATCTAACCTTTGCCGTATCTTTTGCAAGGAAACTCACCAAATATTAGAGAGACTAAAGATCGAATTCATTTTTAGGAGTTAGTTTGGTTTTCCATCTAAAAATTATCAAATAGATTATTTTTATTTGGATTTGGATTGGTAAATTTTTTTTACGAAGAATTGCAATTCGATTTTGTATCTATAATTTAACATAAAATAAGGCATTAGCTTATGATATTAAGGGAGTGTGTGAAATGATAAAAAGTGAGATAATTTGAGATAATTTGTAGGTTCAAAATTTGTACTATGAAATAAAAAGTGAATAATTTTTAGAAATTTTCAAAATTTTTCACCGTTTGGCAGTACACCAAACATACCTTAAATCAAATACTGCACTCTTACCGATGAAAATGTTACAAGATAATGTAGTAAAAAGTAGACAATTGTTACTCGTTTCAATGTAGAGCCTGAATATTATATTATGATTGATACTGCATTTGAGATGTTTAGATTTTATACTCCTGGTACGTGGGAGTCCGCAGCCGCTTCCCCGTAAGAGGTGCGCTCAGGGCGAGGCACGCTCCATGACCCTAACCTGCAAAAGGCTATGAATGGTAAACCAGCTTAAGCAAGCCCTGGCTGACCGGCTCGACCAAATGAGCTGTTAGAAACCCGCCACAATAAACGGAAGACTGTCCTACTGAAGGAAGATTCGAACTCGGAACCTTAAGAACCGAACCTATCAGCCGCTCCCGAACTCCACTCGACCAGCCTGAAGGGTTTAGATTTTATACTCTCTTATATGACTTTGGTATAAAAATTTTAACTCCAAATCTATGTGATGTAGCAATCAAATTATCATCTCTAATAATCTAATCTCTCACGAGTAGACTAAACATATTGAAGTGAAGTGAAATGCCATTTTATCAAAAATCTTCTGCCCAAAATAGATCTTACTATCCCATAGAAATTTTGCCACCTTATTTGTTTGCTCAAACTCTCAGTTGAGATATATCTTTGCCACACCCTTGTCTTATTCATATTTTCAAAAGTTGTCAGCTATTCGTCTCTTGTCACTAGTTGTCAAATAAACTAGGTTTGTTTAATCTCCATAATTGAAATATTAAAATTTGTTATTATAATATATAAAATAACATAAAATAGTTCTCGAATATCCACAGGTACTCATTCATTGACTGTAGATATAATATTAAAAGGAGAGATTAATTAATTTCTCTCAGTTCTACTACTCTCTTTCAAAACAATTAAAATAAGGAATGAAACGGAAATTTTATTTACTCTTTACTTTAGAGAATTTCTACAATTACTCTCTAATATAGAAAAACACAATAGCTTTATCCACTTTAAAGAAGCTAATGTAGGGTGAATTTGAATAGATAATCTCTAAAATTATTTTATACTCTATTCTAGATATCCTAGAGAATCTCTCAAGAAGAGTTGATACAAATGCCCGATGCCACTGCATCAAATCAATGAGTTCTCAGGTCAGGGGTCTCATTAGCTCGGCAAAGCAAAATACGAGCAGAATCGTCAGCAACAACTGAGGAAGAACGAAGATCCCAAAATCATTCAGTCCCTAACTTTCTCCTTCTCCAAATTGAATTCATGTAACATCCAAAAATAGAGTATATTTCTTGAAATAAGAAAACATATAAAAGACAAGCACAAAGAATTGCAGAATCAGAAGAATCCCTTTCGTCTATTATATCTTCCAGCAACTAAGATGGGTGGTCTCTCTGTGTATTAAACACGTCATGCATCGGTCCAAAACTTGGATAGCTGCCCTTTTCCTTTTTCTCCTGTGGAAGAGGGGCACAAATCAGTATAGAGCCTTTTAATGTATAAATTATATATACAATTATCAATCACATGCTTATAGAGTATGCAATGTCATTTGGAAAATTCCCTAGGGGTTTTGGAGGTCACGATATGGATTGGTCAACTTACTCCGCCTCCCTACATAATTCCATTTGTTTTGTCATGAACAGATCATTAATTAAGAAGGTATGAAGCAAGCACTACCAGAAAGACACAACAGACAGAGAAGCAAGAAGGTAGAAAAGCATAATTTGACATGCAAAGAAATTTGCAGATATAGTTCGTGTATATCTTCATGGAAAACCTAGTATATCTCCATGGAATACCTGGTTTAGCACAACCAGTATCAAAATAACATCAGGTATGACTGGAATAGAAATACAGCTCAAAACATCAACTTCAAGGTGGTCATTCATAGCTGTATTTCTATGGTACCATTTGGGAAACTAGGGAAAAAAGAAAAAGGAAAAAAAAAAAAATTGCTGACATTTAAGTACCAAGAATCGATCAATTGTAGAACCTTAATCAGTTCACCTTTTTATGAGTTCTCGTTAAAGCTATACCCACAATTGGGGCAGTCATAGAAAAGAGTCTGTCCCTCATCAGCAGATCTTATCTGTTGAAGAAAAGGGTTATAGAGATAAAGCAAGATCCATATTTGGAGTCAAAATAAGTAAATAAATTAAAAAAAAAAAAAAAGATGCACATCAGCTGCGTGAAGGATTACCTGTCTAGTAATAAAATATAGCCCTACGTGGTTACACTTTTTACATTTTATACTGTGATCCTGCCAATCCAACATGATATAATTAGTGTCAGCTACCAGGAACATCATGCATGGAGCTAAGTACTATGACATGAAAACTTACGATCTGTTTCTTTTGGTGCTCTTCCTCAGTTTCATCTAAAGACACTATGCCTAGTTCTCTTTTAATATCCTGCAATTAATAGGGATGGACACATGGTAAACACAAGCTTAACTCAGAAATGATTTTGTCAAAGAAAGAATAAAAATAAATAAAAAAAACTGACCATAGATTGATCAGAATCCAGAAGTAAGACTATGACACTCCACGGGAAAATAGTCTACTGTTAGTTATTACATACAAGTTTGTGCATAGAACAATATTTAACCAAGAAGGATCTATCGATGGACTCAAGTAGTATAATTTGGGAGATAAGGAAGATAAGTGAGCTAAACTACATGTTTAGAACATTAGAAATACTATAAATATGGATAGTGGGTGTGGAAGGTTTCAGAATATTGTTGTGGGAGCCCTACAACTTAACCCCATATATATAAAATACATTAACTCATCAGATAAGAACTTCCATCAAAATACGAATTGAAGCCTTTGAAGGCATACCTCAGAAGTGAACGAATAGCATATTTCTTTTCCGGCAAAATCTGAAAATAATGATAGATAGTTAATAAATGAATTTCAGATGAGCAAGAATGCTGCCTCCACCATAACTGTAAAAATAACAACACTTTCATTTTTTTGGGTAAAAATAGCAACACATTATAATATAACTTCTGAAATTATAAGCGTAAACAAACAAGCATTAAATTGTAAGAAAAATTCAATAATACGAGGACAAAAAGTAAGCTCCACAGCACCCTTGAGAATTTATTAAGTATTTGAGGAATGCTTTCATGCTTACCAGCTGCATATATATGACGATTATGACGTTTTTAATTCACAAAGCACAACAAAAAAAACTCAAAAGATGAAACTGTTGATAACTACTTTGGATTACCAACGTGAGATGGAGAAAAAATGTTCAAATTGTATGCATATTTTGAATAAGCCCTAAAAGGCTAAAACTATTTTTTTGTTTTTGGCAAGTAGAATCTTTTATTATCTTCCCCATCCAAGTTATAATAGGTTTGGGGTTTTTGTCCTTGAAAACAAAAAGGAAGTGGTAAAGTCATTCTGAGTTCCAAGAGAACCTATAAGTAATAGAAATAGAACCATCAACGAGTGGAAACAAAAAACTCAAAAAGCGAAAGAAAAATAAGGAAAAGAAAAAAAAAAGGGCAGAAAAAAAAAGATAGACACCCTCTGCCACCTCCCCCCCCCCCAAAAAAAAGATAATTTTCTGGATAATTCCATTCATTTTTATGGCAATTAAAAAATGGAAATTATTATGTGTGTAACTGTTATTTAGACTAGAAGTTCAATACATGCCAACACAGATGCACTCCCATAATATCAAACGCAAAATAGGCATTGGTCACTAAAATTGTAAAATAGTTTATGCTGATATTCAAACATTGATAGACATCAGGTCTGCGCCCAACCCTCAATTGAAAAAAAAAAAAAAAAAGGATGAATGAAGCATTTAAAAGAGTGCCAGCAGATGAGGCAGTATTTATGTGTAAACATAACTAAAATCAATTATTCACAGCCCATTGTGCTGGTTAGTTTTTTTTTTTTTTAAATTTTTTTTTCTTTTTTTTGTGTATGTGTCTTTTTTGTTGATCCACTTGAAAATAAACTGTAAGGTGTTTATTTATGGATTTGAAATAGAGGGATTTGACACTAATGAAAGCATGAACGTGATTAATGATGCATTCAAGTGAGTTTAAACTTAAAATTGAAAGAATAGACAAGATGTGTAACTATGGATTTCATGACTGTGGGTCGTTACGTGGATTGTACTACATGGATTGTGGGTCGTTACATAAAATCCAAAGTACAAGAGGCAATCTTTATTTACCAACCAAGATAATTTTTTTTTGGGGGGGGGGGGGGGGAGGGGGTTGTGTTTTCATGTGTGTCCAATATGCATGCACAAGCATGGCTTAAGCCATTGTGAGCAAACCATTAAACGAGATTCAAAAAATCCAAGCCTATTTTCAAACAAATGAAAACATAAAGAAGAGGAAGAAGAAGAAGAAGAAGAAGGGTGATTAGAGAATGTAACAAGGTGAATTAAAAGGGAAGAGGAAGAACCTTTGATGCGTCGTTTGAATTTGCAGCGAGAGCATTTAGCATACTTGGTGTTGTCGAAAGAGAGCATTGTTCCGCACAGGTCGCAGAACATGAAATCGCGTTTCCGGCAATACGCCATCACACACTGAAGCTGAGGCTGCCAAAAAAGGGTTAGGGTTTAGGGGGGGGGGGGAAGCACGACCATCCCACGAACACAATAAAGTTACTGACTTATTAGAAAAAGTAAATAAATAAATTTTTCCCTCTCTGTTTTTGGATTTTTTTTCTTTTGTTTTATTGTTAAAATTATAAATAATTGGTCAAATACTGTCCAAGAAATTCAACCCATTAGTCACAACTGATCACTATTTTCCTGCGTCCCAACGTCTCTACTAGAATAGCTGTCACAATAATGGATTTACTTGTTAAAAATTTTGAGACTTTCCCAGTAATTTAATTTTTAAGCATGCATAAGTAATTTAATTTCTCTTATATATATATATATATTTCTCTTAGATATTTTTTTTATCCAAACATAGCGGTAGTGCTCTTGTTTGCTTACTAAGAAAAAAAAAAAAAAAAAAAGCAGAGAGATTAAGTCGTTTTTGTAAACTTTCATCCCTACTTCCAACAATTTTTTCAGTTTGCAACCTAAAGATCCAACATCTTACATATATGTATGGCTCAACGAACACATGGTCATTCTATATTTTCAAACCTACCAATAGGGCAAGAGTCTATTAAATTTTATACAAAACCTATCAAGAAACTAATAAAGATAAATTTAATATAATAATCCCCCCCCTACACACACACACACATAACTGAATGAAAGAATCAAGTTCTTCTTAGAAGAAATCACACAAATACAGCAATTGATATGTGATTCTTTCTCAAGCCAGTGGAAAACTTAAATCCTTTCCACACGGTACATAAATTAAGTTAACCAAATCTTAGATCCACTAAAGCTTAGATTCTGACCCATGACCATAAATTGGCCATTTTTTATTAGTAACAAAAACAGTAAGTACTCACCTAAAATAACCAAAGGCTATCTCTTTCACTGTTCTTTGAAGTGAAAATGTTCATTCTTGAATGCCAGAAATAATAATAATAATAATAATAATAATAATAATAATAATAATAATAATGTTCACCTGCTTGCAACAATAAAAATACAAACAGGAGAATTGGTAACTCCACCTGCACCATACATATCAATCAGCATTTTTAAGTTATAGGATAGTCCAACAGCCTAAAGATACTCTGGGACTATGGAAGAAAATGATCCTGAGACTCGGCGAACCAAAAAATTAACTAACCATTCATCTAAAATATCCTAAATGGCCTCAAATATTTGGTTTGTCAAGCATCTGAAAAAGAGGCATATACTACTTGCTAGAATGGACAATAAGCCAAGGTAAATATCCTATGCACATTCGATTTAGATCAAGTTACCTTTCCTGTACCCCCCAAAAAAAAAAATTTAAGTGAGAAATCTCCGTACAATCATCCAAACAGGATTCCTCTTTCAGGTACATAATTCAAGGTCCCAGTGTTTAGCCACTACCAACCCAAACCTTCAAGTTTTTCTCATTCTATTTAAACCTGCACTCCTTAGCAGTAATGGATAAAATAAATGTGGGGCTACTTTTTCATCAGCCCTGTTTTAGCCCAACAACCCATCTAGAGTGTATTTTATGTTCAGGCTAAAGGAAGAATTTTGCAACAGGACCAAAGCTGAAAGCCAACAATGTTATGTAGTCTTTCACACTATGAAGAAGCAAGACACCATGAGAATCTCAATCACTCAGGGAATTCTATTAAAGGAATATAATAAAATTGGCTAAAACCCTAGAAGACACTTAGAAGTACATTGCACACCCAGCAACAACTTGAATAAAATTGAACCCGATAGCTAGTTCTCATACATCAAATGAAACAACTCTCATACAAAAGCCCAGAATACTCCCAAAGAATAACAATTACGAAAGCAAATTCATACGTATACACACATACATGTATATTGAGAAAGACGAGCATCACCTATTAAATTTGATTGCGAGAAAGGGAATTTACCGTTTGGTGGAACAGCGATATGAACAACGAACAAAAAAACGTGCCCTAGCGCTCCTCTGATTCTCTCTCCACTTTCTTCCTCAGTTCGCTATGTCACCAAAACTGAGAAAATCGAAAGCAAGCGTTCGCCCTTCTTGTGCACAGAGAATAGGGTTGTAAATCGGGCCGACCCAGCCCGGGATTTCGGGCCACCCCGCCCCAGCTAAGCTTCGGGTTGGGTCAAGGGTCACACAACCCACCCCAACCGACTTAGCCTATTTTTAATATTTTTTTATTTTTTTAAGAAAAATAAAATATAAAATAAAACTCAAACAAATATATTAAAATCATTATTAATAAAAATTAAAATTTATTACACAAAAATCAATTACATAATTAACAATTTAATATTAAATTTAAAATTACAATTTATAAATGTAGAATTATAAAAAAAAATAAATGATAGAGTAATTAATAGGTGCATCACTTTACGTTTTATACATTCTAACTCCGTTGGCACCTATAAGAGTGACTATCATTTACAAATATTACTCTATCTATACATAATTATTATTCATCACTAGATCCACTAGTGTGTTCTTCTCTTTCACTTAAATACATTACATCAAAATCGAGGGCAAGTTGCTCTTTTCGGCATCTTCCTGTTGTCTATTTTCTGCAAGATACCAATCTCATAAACATATCATGGCTTCTACTGTTGGAGGGACCAGTCGACTCCTGAATTATCTGATAATACGTCGACTAGTACTGAATGCTTGCTCGGATGCTACGGTAGAAACTGGAAATGCAAGTATATCACGAGTTAAAGCTGAAAGAATTGGAAACTTTGATTGTTGTCCCTTCCACCAGTTTAAAATACTGAAATCATCTTCATTTTCTATTGGAGATGTACCAAGATAACATTGGAGGTCGGATGAATTTGAACTTGCACTTGTTGATGCATCTGTCCGACGAGATGTTATTCTTCTCCAAAGGGACATATTGCCACTAAAGTCACGGTGAGAAGAGGACGTTGTGGCCATAGTTGGTTGGATAGTTGTACGATTGCTATCATACCGACCCAATAGAACTTGCATTTACTGTTTAATTTTATTTAATTGTTCTTGTGCACTTTTATGCCCATATATCATTTCTAATAATTGAAAAAAAAGATCTTCTTTATACCTAGAGTCTAAAATAGTAACAACATCAAAATGTATAGGAAATGGATTAAAATATTTATCAAAATTTTCCTTCATTACAACAACCAAAGGAGTATAATATTCTTGGGCACCATATTTGTTAAAAATTTCATCAATAACCCCTAATTGATAAATAACAGTAGAAGAAGTATGATAATAAATTTCACAAAATATTTTAGTAGCAACATAAAAAAAAGTAAAAAAATCTTTATAAAAAATTACATTTGCCCAATCAATTGGCTCAATACTATCTAATCTAATAGCTTGATTACTTAAAATAAATAAATCAATTGTTTTTTGATATTTAATAGCAGCTTTTAACATTATATAGATTGAATTCCATCTTATAGTAATTTCCATTTGTAATTTTTTAAGGTTTAAACCAATTTGATTGCATATGCCAGTAAATATACTAATTCTTTTTGGAGAGCTCATGGCACAAACTACACTTCTTTTTATTTTTACAATAGAAGATTCATAAATGTCCAATCTATCATTTACAATTAAATTAAGTATATAGGCACAATAATGACCATGAAATAATGGACCATTTACAGACAAAGTATTAGCTAAATAATTAAAACAAACATCATTATATGAAGTATTGTTTAAAGTAATAGAAAATATTTTTATACATAATTGCCACGATGCAAGTTCATGCAAAATAAGTTTCATAACGCTGAATCCAGTGAAGGGTTATTCAACTAATTTAAATGAAATAATGCGTTTATTTATTTTTTAATTTTCATCAATATAATGTACAGTTATACAAAGATATTCAATATCTTTGCAAGATTTTCACATATCGGTGGTCAAGCAAACATTTCCTTCAAAATTATTAAAATAAGTTCTTAATTCATCATTTTTTGATTCAAAATCTTGTAAAATTTTATTTTTTGAAGTATTTCTTGAAAAATCGCGATATTGTGGTATAAAACTATCGCGAATAAATTCTTCAAAATGTCGATTTTCACTCATTGTAAAGGGTTGTTCATCTTTAATAATATATCTAACTAAATTATTTTGTGTTCTTGCAAGGTCATAACAAAAAATATTTAAATTATATCCTTCATTATCTAATTGAGTTTGTGTTGTACGTGAAAAATATTGACCAATTAAACTATTATTGCGAGGATCCTGTTGGTCCCTTCTATTTAAATGATTAGTTCTAAATGTATTTTTACCATCTAATAAATCCCCACAAATGACGCATTTAGCCTTATGAATTCCATTATCACGTGGAATTCTAATAAAAAAATTCCATGCTTTTGAAGTGCCACGCTGTTGGGCGTGGCGGGAAGATAATGCATCAACATCACCAACTGTGCTAGTAGGTGTTGGTATTTGTGGTGATGCAAATTGTTCCATTTGTTCTTGAGGGGGAAAGGATATTGAGTCTCCACCCTTCAAATCAAAAAAATGGGTGTCCCATGGATCCATTTAGGAAAAATAATTTAATAAAAAAATTAAACTATGCAAATTAAAAAAATGTATGTATGCAAATTAAAAAAAAATTAATTAAATACTAACTTGAAATAATTTGAAACCTTAAATTACTTGATCTTGAAATCTTGACTTCAAATTTGACAAAATCGAATACACTTAAGCATAATTGAAGAGCACACTTGAGTGTTGGCAGTTTGACAATATAGAAATTTGGAGAGAAATTTTGTTAATTTTTTGTACGGATGAGTGAATGTGAGTGTAGGGTATTTATAATTGGAGAGGGTGGGGGGTTTTGTAATTTTTTGGGACTTGTTTGCAATTAAAAAAATTAAAATGGACCGTTGGGAGGGCCAAATGATTCATTGTGGCACTGCCACCCCTAATGGCTAATTACATTAAAAAAAAAAAGTTCTGCAGCTTGTGTTGCCAGAACGGTAAAAAAAAAAAAAAGAAAAGAAAAGGGAATGGGGGCAGGGGGACACGAGGCGGAGGGCGGGTTGGGGCGAGTCGGGCCTCGGGCCTGGTCAAAAGTGACCCAAGCCCTGACCCAAGAAGGGTAGGAGCGGGCTGTGTTGGGTCCGTACGGACGCTGGGCTGGGTCTAGGTGAGGCCGGGCCGGGTCTCGGGCCGACCCGACCCATTTACATCCCTAACAGAGAAAGTGAGGCGATGGTCGAATCTGTGGAAGAATAGAGATCTAATCACGGCGGATCGGGCTGCCCACCCCACTGACGTTCTCTGGGTCCGTTCAGGGTCAACAAAATTCGTCCTCTCGCTCCAACTGTCTCGGTTTAATTTTTGTTAATATTTTTATTCAATAAATAAAAATAAAACTCATAAAAACACATTAAAATATAATGTCCTTCATCAATAAATTTTACCAAGAATTAAACAATTATATAAGTACCTTTAAATTTGAATTACAAATATAGAATTTTAAATAAAAAATTTATGTGGAAAACATACACATTAAATTATTAAAAAATTTTATGTATTGTTACATAAATTAACATATTCACCTATATTTTAATATAATTTAATTTCAAATTTATTGATTTAAAATATCTAATGATCCAAACAAAAACAAAAACTATTACTCTTTTGTCAATAACAATAAGAAAATATAAAATTATCAATCTTAATCAAGATATATCCAAATCCTAAAAGATAAAAAGAAAATTATTTGAAAGTGCATTTACATTACATTTATATGTAATTTTACTTAATATTTTATATAATCTAGTGGTATATTATTTATATATGAAAAAAAATAGCCCTAATAGTAATGTTTTAAAAATCGGACCGTTCATCGAACCGAAAAAGCAATTGAGTCACGGGTTAGTGGTTCAACCGTTGATTCAACCGGAATTGAACTGGAGTTGAATCGTGACGTCATAAATATATTTAAATATATAAATAAAATATAAAAATATGTTAAAATTATATAATAATTTTAAAAACTTATATTTTTTTACATATTCTTCTACTCTATTTTGTTTTACTAATAAAAGTGTCAACAAAATGTGTTGCAAAATAAAATCACTTAAAACTAATATATTATATAAGTAAAACTAAGTAAAAAATAAGAAACAATAAGTATCAGTGGTTCAGTGGGATAATAGTACTTTACCACAAATAGTCCCAGGTTCGATTCTAAACTAGTGCATGTTAGTTTATTTATTTTATCATTCAAAAAAATAAAAAAAAAATGGCCTGGTTCAATCGGCAAAACTAGCATCGGTTCGCCAGTTCACCGGTTTTAGGCCGATTCAACTTGCCACCAGATTTTACTAGTTGACCAGACCATTTCTTGGACTGATTCCCGGTTCAACCAGTTGAACTGACCGATTCGATCCGATTTTTAAAACCATGCCTAACAGTTGCTAGCAATTTTCCTTTATAAAAAAAAAAAAAAAGAAAAGAAAAATAGTGTCAGGGGAGAAAGAATAGCCAGTAAATGGCCAAAGATAGGGTCACTCATGGTTGGGTGGGTTAGCTGGGGTGGGTCACAGCTCTAGTTAGGGTGGCCCAAGTCCTAACTCGATTAGTGCAAGGTCAGGCTATACAGATACATAAGTCGTGGCAGAGATGGGTCAATTCTGGGTTAGGGTGCGAGTCGACTCGACTCATTTACATCACTATGGAAAGAGTGAGTCGTTTGTGGACTTCGTGTGATAGAAGGATGAGCATTGAATTAATTGGGTGTTTAATGGGTTTAAATTATAACCCAATTAAACACACTTAATAATTGGACATTTTATCTTTAACTCAATTAATTTCGTTTAATTATTTTAATTGATTCAAACTCATTTAATTCTGATGTATTTCTAATGAATTCTCATGTATGGATTAGGTTTACCACTCCTACCTAAAAATCATGACATGATATCGTATATTAGTCTTAAAAAACTAACATTTTCATTTTGTGATTTTCCCTTCTCTCTTTTAAATCTAAAGCCCCCTTTCTTAATCACTCTGCCTTTTCTTTTTATCTAAATCTTGGCATGATCATTCATGCTAGTGCTAGGGATAGCAATTTTAACTCACCTTGGAGTGTACTTGTTTGACCTCGATCTGATAAGTGCAGTTATTTTTAAATTTTGTATCGGAATGAATTAGGATATAAAAATAAAATAATCATAAGGTTCGGGTATGAGATGGTAAATATAGTGTATCCAACGATGCCTAATTATCTTGATTATTGGATACTCAACAAGTATTAACTGATTGCTCATTTAAATTACTCAATTATCAACCTAAATTATTAAAAATCCAAATTCATACAAACAATACCATCAATTTGAATATTAAAGTATATAGGGTTAACCTATTTACATTTCACTAATTTCCTCTTATACTTCATTTTGCTTTTTCATCAATTAAAATTACACAGTTGTTCCCTTTTATTTTCATCATGTATTATGCATAATTATCATACCACCAACACCCTTATACAAAAATGCATAATTATAATTCTACCAACACCTTTATACAAAATTCAAACTAAAGCATAATTATAATGCCATAAATAACCTTATTTTATAATAATATTTTGTTACAAAATATTAAGAAGACTATTTGCCAAAAATAATTTTGTCTTTCTAAATTTGTTGATATGTGGGTAATTGTCATCTTAACTTTAAAAAAAAAATTATTTATGACATATAAGTAACCTTATTACAATAAACATTTTCAATTCAAGATTTAAAAAAAAAATTTCTTATTATAAAAAAAAAATATAAGTTTTCAGAATATGATATTTATGATTGTTTGATATATATATATATATATATTGAATAAAACTTAATGTTTTAGGTACGGTAACTATTAAATGACTTGAGAGTGATAACAAAAGTTTCTAAAAAAAATAAATGAAAGAAAATAATTTTTTTACTTGATTAAATTATAAAATAAAATAAGATACAATAAAAATAATTTTAATTTTTTTGTTAAAAAATATAAATATCAATAAAATGTATTTCAATTAAAAATATTTTTCTATTATAAAAAAATAAAAAATAAGTTTTATACTTATGATTTGTTTAATATATATATATATATATATTTGCCTTAAAACTTAATTTTTTTGATACATTAACTACTAAATGACTAAAATAAAAAAAAATTTATATTATATTAAAAATTTATATTAGTTTTATAAAAATAACTTAGTCATTAAATTTATCATAGACCTCAACTAATGTTGGGCCGTTACTCTTTCAACCTTCATAAAAAAATACAAAGAAGGCAGTTTGATATTAATGGCTTCAATGAAATTATCTCTAAGTAAGCTCCATCAAATCCCGAGTTTCAAAATTTACTTAATGCTGCGTCTAGAACATAAATTTATGGAGAAAAAAAAATAAATATTATTAATTTGTTTTCATACTTAACTAATTAAAAAATATTTTTTGACAAATATATATTTATTTTTTTATCATTTTTCTAACTCAATTAAAATAATAAAATAAATTTAACTTTTTCGCCTCAATTTGATTTCTTATTAGTTTTCCTTTACTTTTTTTTTTTTGTCACTCCACAAATTCATAATCCAAATATAATGTAAGATTGTGTTTAGACTTTGGAGAAAGGATTAAGCAAGCAAAATAAATTAAAAAACAATTAAATTTATTTTATTTTATTTTATTGATAGGGTTAGAAAAATAAAAGAAAAATAAATGAATATTAATTAAAAAAATTAATTTGTCATTCATTTTTTATATGTAAATATATGTATTTTTTTCTACTTTTCTTTCTCTTCCACAAATTCTTACCCCAAGATATGTAATACGTTTCAAACTAGGATTTGTTGAGGGGAAGAAAAGGTAAAAGAAAATAAAATTATTCATATAAACTCTTCCTTTATTATAAATTAAATGAAAAATTAAATTTGTTTGGCAAATACCTATTCTTTTTTTCATTTTGCAAACCATACCCAAAAATAATAATAAGAATAATAATAACAATAATAATAATCATATATAACATCTTTTATTTCATTTTGCTTTTCTATATTTACTCCGGCTCACCTTTTCCCTCCACAAATTCAACCTTCTAACATCCCAAAGGTCCTCTTGGCCCAGAGTTGCAACTGTACAAATCTACAATATGAATAATTTTGTAAATTGGGGTAAAAATTATATTAAAATTTTCCAAAACATTGTAAGTCAACTTATAAAGCTTTTTGTAACATTAAAGACTACAAAAAGAAAAAAAAGGCAAAACAAGCATTCTCATAATTCAACCTACGAATTATGCACCTTATATAGTTCTTTTGTAACACTAGGACTACAAAAAGGGAAGACAAACATTCTCTCAAATCATTCAAGCTACCAATTACACCAACTTGCCTGTGCATTGCTTGAAGTCAGCTAAGGAATTTTCTGACGGATGATCTGTCAATGGATTCCACCACCCTTTAACATATAAAGACATTGGAGACCCCTTTTGACCATGCCATAATTTAGGAAAAGGAGATACTGAGGTAACAATGCTATGCTAGCCCATGACATTAATGTAAGGTTGTTGGATTAAAATTCAATTGTTCAGATGCATTTACGTTATTTTAATTCAAAAAAAAAAAAAAAAGAAGAATGCATCTGAACCATTGATTTTTAAACAGTCCTGATCACAAGTTACGGGGTTCAGCTTCTTCAAGCTTGAATGACCTGGCAGTGCACAATGTGACTTTTCAGCCGGTTCCTACCTGCAAGACTTGACAAGAAATTCGTTACCAAAGTCTTGAACTGCCCCTTCCCGGATATGGTCTCCCATAAATGTTCAGCAGTAGCGCTCCTTTGATCGTCGGATTTCGATACGTCTACTAGAGAAATACTCATGTTGTTACGGACGATACAGAGTTTTCCATTCAGCGGGAGAAGCGCTGCCGCCTCCAAAGCCTTGGAGTTCCCCAGATGCATCTTACTATCAATACGCTTGCTCCAAGATTCAGTGCTTTCATCATAAACCCTGAGTTTGCAGCCATCTTTACAGTCCAAGGCATAGAGCTGCCTATTTAGGGAAGTACTAGGGTTCCTCCAGCCTGCAACCATTCCATCATATACTGGAGTCCAAGTGTCAGTTTCGGGTTGGTAGACCTCGCTCAGGACCTGTCTGTGAGACCCTAGTCCTTTCAAGAACCACTTGCCCTCGTAAACCACCCAAATTAACGGCACCATTCCCGTGTTCATATCTGAAATGAAGGACCATCTATTCTTGTTTGGATCATAAACTTCAGCTGATCTCATGGACCGGTGCACCCCCTCATTCTCGCCACCAGCAACGTACAAACAGTTGTTTATGACACAAGAGCCAAAGAAATGACGCCTTCTAAGCATATCTGGAGCTCGGTGCCATTTATTAGTCCGTGCATTATAAAATATTACCCGTCTCATGGAACCCTTGATTGGGTCTTTGCCGCCAAATAAATAAAGGTGACAACCACTGAGAACAGCACATCCAAACCCCAGGGCCTCAGAGTATTCTTTCGGGACAGGAGGGAGTGGCTGCCAAAGCTGGTATATGGGGTCGAAGGCATGCCATGATAATTTTCCATCTCGGTCTCTCTTCATTATGAATATCCATTCTTCTGCAATTCCCAGGCTCCTTCGAAGCGAGTAGAAGAAGTTACCGGCCAAAAGACGGTACCATCTTTTGCAGACTAACCGGAGCTTACGATGCTCAACTCTTGGGACCCGGATTAAGCAAGCAATGGCAAGATCATCAGGAAGGCCTGGAAGCAAAGGGGATTGACTCCTATTTCTTTCACCCCGGGCTGGCTTCTGCCTGGTAGGATGAATTGATGGCTTAATGTTAGGTTGGAGGCATAGCTTTGCACCAGGAACATATTTCTTTGCTCCAGCAACGGTTTTGAGGCCGGCATCTACCCTACAGAAACATGCTGTTGTATCAACCTACAAATGTGAAACAAGCATTGTCAATTTTGCTTAAGCCAGTTTCAGCAATATAGACAAATATCCACGCTACATGTACCGTTATCAGAAAATTTTATCAACTTTATAAAATACAGTAAAAAGGCACAACTTAGTAAATTATCTTAATGCAGAAAGGGCAGATAGAAACAGGTGGCCTTGGAGTGGCAAGATTGTTCCACTATGACCTTCGGGGCAAGGGTTTGAACCTCGAAATCAGCCCCTTTGCTGGCAAAAGAAAGGCTGCCTACACCTGACAAAAGAAATCAGCCCCTTTGCTGGCAAAAGAAAAACTGCCCACATCTGACCCTCCCTAGATCCCACGATGCGAGAGCATTGTGCACTGAGTTGCCTTTTTTTTTTTTTTTTTTTTATAAAGGGGCAAATCAAAAAGAAAACTAACTGATCTATGTGAAAAACTACAATTATAAACTGGAGAAGACTGTAATTCTGTAAACGATAAAACCCAGTAATTATTTAGCCGAGCATATCAAAGAGAGGAATAAGAGTAATATGCTAGAAAAAAAGGTATCACAATCGTAAACGATAAAACCCAGTAATTATTTAGCCGAGCATATCAAAGAGAGGAATAAGAGTAATATGCTAGAAAAAAAAGGTATCACAATTGTCACATCAGAAAGTCAAGCTTCAAATGGGTTTGGAAATGCATTGGCTATTAAAAATTTTTCCTTCTCATTAAATTAGGATAATTTGTACGCTTTTCTAGGACGAAAGATGGCAAACTAACCTTGTACAATTTACGCAAACAAGAAAACCAGGAGGAAGAAAAAAAAAGACCAAATGGTATCTCTTGTTTGCAAAATGGAGAGTGCAAAAGAAGAAATTGGACAAACTAATGCTGCGTGATGTCTTGATTCCACAATAATTACATCAGTTGAAGGAGGTAAGATTCCTGTCTCCTCTAGTCGCATTGTTGAAGCTCAAAAAAACACATTTTCCATGCTCTTGCTGCACCTTTACCTTTTATATAGTTGAAATTCCAGGATAAATCAAAACATTATCTAGCAAAGGCACAAGGGATGCTTGGATGAGGAAGATAGATGAAATCAAACTCATTTCAGCATGACTAGTATAATAATCAGAATTATCCATAATGACTGGATATAGCATCTCTATTGATTAATGGATATAAAATTTTGTTCTTTTTCCCAAAAACTACATCAATTTTTTTCGTTTTCTTTTCAAAGAATCATTTTAAAGAATGAACTAGTTCCTCTAAGCAAAAAGCAAGAATAAAATAGAAAAATTCCAATGCAGTGGATGTCCATACTGCATTGAGTGCTAGCATTGTACTTTAGACCATACTTCAGAGCTTCAACTTGCAAGAAAATTATTAATCATTTCCTAAGCATCAATTATTGGAGACGGAGTGAGGGATTGCAAGAAAAAGTTGAGGGCTATGTTGAATAACCTATGGCCTCTTTTTATATAGTTAAAACTTGGACAAGAAAACATGATGGCTAATCAGAAGACAAAGAAATTCAAGACAATCTGAGATCATTGAGAATTTTATATTTGTCTAATTGAACTCAGACCCCGCAATGCAGGAATTTTGCGCACTAGATTGCCCTTTATTTGTCTAATTGAAATAAGTACAATGAAAAGTATATGGATGTTCTGTAAGAGTACAATTTACGGTCATGTAGAAATGTTGTTAAACCAACGAC
This sequence comes from Vitellaria paradoxa, assembly GCA_019916065.1. Taxonomy (NCBI): domain Eukaryota; kingdom Viridiplantae; phylum Streptophyta; class Magnoliopsida; order Ericales; family Sapotaceae; genus Vitellaria; species Vitellaria paradoxa. Next base: position 32,911,249 of record CM034241.1, on the reverse strand, counting down.
TCCAAGCTACATATTCCAGGTCTACAAAGCAAAGTTGACTGACACTGAATTTAATCTGGTTAGTTTTGTTAGACAACATCGTAGACAGCGAACCTCAAGATTAGCTGATTAAAACAATGGGAGCATTTATAGTACAAATAAATCAATAAATCCAATTATGAGATAATCCTCTTTCCGAGGTCCAAAAATATCTACTCCCAAATGACCTCAGCAAGTCACTTGTTCGACTTTCGGGAATAAATTAAGGGGAAAATAACCATGGTTAGATCACAATAAGCAGAATTCCTTGCAAAAAGAAATAACTCAAATATATGAAATAAGAATTCCAGAACCCCAACATGCAAAAGACAAACATAAAATCTAGCATACATCATTTGAGCATATATAAAATTGATAAAAGAAACAAAGGAAGATGAAAAATTTACCAAAGGTGGCTGAATAACCCTGTCCATATCTTAACATCCAGCTCCAAAACGAACCTCAAATATTTAATACCTATCTTCCAATTATAATCCTACAAGGAAACATATATATATATATATATGTATATCAGAAATGAACAACTCTTAATAAACCTAACTGTCATAATCACTCCACATCCATAAATTCACCTTCAAAATCAAAACCCAAGCTTGTAAACTCTGATAGAATCCTGCATTGAGTTTCTGGAGTACACCAAATTCTCAGCTTGGAAATCGATGATTTGATAAATACCAAATAATTACAACCTCTCCATTTTTAAAAACACACCTCAGATCATCCAAAATAACATCTCATCATAACTCCACAGAGTCCAAAAATCAACATATCTACAAACGAGAAGCCCTAATTCAAGAGTCAAAAGCAAAGCATTCTTCAGAGGCAGAAAACCAGAAGTTACAGTAACCAGCAGCCGATCAAAAGATAAATCCAACACTGCTAAGCTTCTCAATCTTCAAAGTCCATGCCCAAAAATCAAAACCCAGGAATTCTAAGACCTCAAGAATACTGCTTTTCCTGAACTCAAGAGAGAGAAAATTGGAACCCAAAATTCTCTATCCTCCCCAGAACCCTAGGGCCACAAATGCGAGACAGCAAGGAAATGGGCAAACGAAAAGCACTGAAGAAAGCGGAGATAAAGACTCCCACCTCTCACCATTGAAATCTTGAGTGGAAAATAGGGCCCATAATCCGAACGGCGCAACCCACCAAGCAGAACAGACTGTTTGAGAAGACAGTAAAGAGAGAGAGAGAGAGAAGAGAGAGAGAGTGTTATGGAGAGAGAGAAAAGCAAACCTAAACCATTAATGGAAGTGAGAAACAGGTATTGCAGGATGATGACATTTTGCCAGCCGTCTCAGGTCTTAACCGAAGAAATCGAAGAACAATTCCACAAGCGGATTTGGAAGATAGCTCTTGTTCAGGTCCATGATAAGGAGAGATAAACAGAGATTCTAGAGAGAGAAGAGATTGTAAAGTCAAACGGGGTTGGGGCCTTCCTTCATGTACAAGGACGTGTTTGGTTCTTCAGAGTTGCAAATGTATCATTTTCTTAAGTGGGCTCATTAATTTACTCCCAATTCAAAAGGGAAAATTCTCCACCAACAAAAATTCCCCCCCCCCCAAAAAAAAAGAAAAATTAAAATAATTTGATAACGAAAATATTGTTATTAAAGAATATCATAATAAATCTTTTGAGTTATAGTTGTATGCTCAAAATTTCACATATTTTTAGTCATATTTTAATTTTTTAATATACATTACTTTAACTTATTGAAAATTTATGTATTTAACATTTCTAATATACAATATTCCTCAATGAAAATTTATTTATTTGTTTGTATTAAACAATAAAATTGTTAAACGCATTTTATTTTTATTTTGGACATTATTAATTGTGAAAGAAGCTGATAGTTGAGAAACTTAAAGAGCAATGTATTTAGCATTTGTTATTAAATAGAAAATAATTATTTTAAGTTTAAATATAAAAAAATGCTAAATACATTTTATTTTTAATTTTTTACGACCCATCTCTTCTCGTAAAATATGAAAAAGTTAAAAGTGAAATATATTTAGTAATTTTTTTAAATTTGACAATTTATTTTATATATTTAGTTAATTTAGAAATGGAAGGAATATCAACAAGTTATTTTTCTAAATTTTTTGAAAATCTTGAATTTACTAAATTTTAAAATGGATGGGTTGCAATTTAAGAACAAATCATTTAAGTAATATTTTTTATTTTTTTGATTAATATTTTTTTAAGTTTTGAATAATCACGATGATTTAAAATACATACAGAATGATAAATTAAGTAAAAAAAATGTTGTAAATTATTTAAATAAGTTGATAAATATGTTAAAGTAAACAACAATTTATTGATAAATTTTAAATTAGCTGGGGAGAAATGAAATTACGGCAACCAAACGGATTGTAGTATGAGCCTAGACAAAGATTCCCAAACCAAATTAATGTGGGTCCCATTACCAGGCCTCCTCAATTCCACCAAATACTTTAAAGATGCGAAATTTTCTAGCGCGCGTGCCCCACCACATCATACTTGACTTGCCCACCCCACGAAGGGTATTTTGGTCATTATAATAAAAATTGGGGTCCCAGACTTTCCTTTGCTTGCCATATGCGTTTGGTTGGCAAAAATTTAACAAAAAGTATAAGGTGGTATTATTTGGTAAACTAAAAATGGATAAAAAGTATAATAAAAGTAGAAAGATATGATATAAAGGTGATATGTGAAAAAAATTGATTGGAGGAAAGTATAAAAATTAGTTAAAGTTGGTGACTTTTAGTGTGGTCAAACAGTTCTTAAAACTATAAAAATTTAATGTAAAAATGATATGTAATAAAATTTAATTAAAAAATATAAAAAATTAATAAATTTTAATTCATCTTGACTAATTAAATACTTTTTAGATGGGATGGATGGGTGAAATAAGATCATTGCCATTGGAGTATGATAATTGATAACACAGCCATCACATCCCTAATCATGTACTTTTGTTAATGGGGACGTAAGTAAAAGAGTTTGAAAGAAAAAGAAGCCATTTCACTGTTTGAGCTATGCTGACTGGCAAATACATATACATATATGTGTATATATATGATCACATGGAAGGCACTTAACAACATCTAACCAAGTCACCAGTTAAAATAAATAACTAAATAAAAGAAAAAAAAATAAATAAATTGGTAGTTAAAAGAGATTAAAAATAATTAAGCAGTTAATTTATTGATGCTGTTAGATTTAGTAATGTATAATTGTATATAATTAGCATCCTTTATTTTATGTCTTTTTTTATTTTATGTCTTTCCTTATTTTATGTCTTTCCTTATATCATAATTAGGAATATTATTTCATTCCTTATTTTGTATATTCAATCATAATTAGGATTACTATCTCCTATCAGGATTAGGATTATTGTCCTTTTATATAAAGGACCTTGTAGTCTTGTATTCTCGTACACAGAAATAAATATTAATACATAATTCTTTCCTTCTTCTTTTATTCTTAACATGGTATCAGAGCAGATGCTCTAATTTTTTTTTTCTTTTCTCTCTTCTTCATCGGCCATTATTTGCGAGATCTTGCGTTGGCATATATCATCAGCAGAGTTAAAGAAGCCTTGATTTTTCGCTTCTGTATTACTCTTCTGGTGAATATTCCAACATCTACATACATCATCGGATTCGTCTCTCATAGACGAACCCAACGCCACCAACCAAAACCAGAGATCTGCTTCCACGCGCCGCCTGAAAATTACGCGTGACTTCACGCGAATTCACGCGCCGCTAGTCTTCACATTCGCCTCGCTGACGTCATCTTGACGAATCACAGTGTGCCGCGCAGACTGTTCGTTGGTGCACCTGCCACACTGGATCGCGCTCACGCCAGCGAACTGCGATCTGCCACGTAGCCCTAGCTGCTCCAACGGTCAGATTGGTCCGCCCAGACCGGTTCAGTGTTTCTTTTGGGCCGGTTCAGCTATTTTTGGCAGATTTTCAACCGGTTCAGACCGGTTCCTTACCTTTTTCAACGTTCCAGACGCATTAGTGATCTCTATTCTACTCGGATTTATTGTTTATCTTTATTGGGTACTATGAAAGATTTTTCTGTGGATCGCTCTGACAATATTACGTCCCTCTCTGTCATTCTGGATGGGACTAATTATGTTTTGTGGGCACAAGCTCTCTCTGGCTTTATCAAAGGACGTCGTTTATGGCGTATTATCTCTGGCTCTCAGAAAAAACCCATCCAGAAAGACGATGAGGATCAATCTGCTTTTGAGGATCGTCTTGATGATTGGGAAAGCAAAAATTATCAAATTGTCACCTGGTTTCGTGCCACTACTATTCCTTCCATCAGTCTTCAATTTGGCCGATTCCAGGACGATGATCAGTATCCCTCTCCTGCTAAGGCTATTTGGGATTTCTTAAAGGATCGCTATCAGACCACTGGTCATGCTCACCAGTATCAGTTACTTCAGACAGGTCCTCCTCTTCTGACCCATCCTTTTCTATGACTGATGTGGAGTCTATCATTTAGCAAGTACTTGCCAAAACTGGTACATCTCCTTCTACTGCCCTCTCCGTCATGCCAGGTACTTCCTCTTGGTATTTTGACTTAGGATGTTGCAATCATATGACTTCTGATTCTACAATTTTTTCGTCTATTGCTTCATCATCCTCTATTCCCACTATTCATACTGCTGATGGTACTCATATGTCTGTTACCCACACTGGTCATATTTCTACTTCATCTATTTCTCTTTCTAATGTTTACCACATTCCTACCCTTGCTTTAAATCTTGTGTCTGTTGGTCAATTATGTGAACTTGGTCTGATCGTTACTTTTTCTGCTTTTGGTTGTTTGGTGCAGGACCCACAGACAAAACAGGTTATTGGGATAGGCCGTAAGCATGGACGTCTGTTTGAGATTGTTCACCTCCAACTTCCACCATCCTCTGCTGCTTCCACTGCTGCTTCTGCTTCCACATCTTCTATTTTTAATCTTTGGCATTGTCGTTTGGGTCATGTGTCTTTTAGTCATTTGAAAACTTTAGTTTCTAGTGGTCAATTGGGTCATGTGGTTTATGAGAAAGTTGATTGTTTATCATGTCAAACTGCTAAACAACCCGCTTTACATTTTAATAAAAGTAATTCTGTTTCTTTTGCACCATTTGATCTCGTTCACTCGGATATCTGGGGACCTTCACCCATTCCCACTATGGGGGGCTCTCGTTATTTTGTTATTTTTGTAGATGATTATACTCGCTATACTTGGTTGTATCTTTTAACTAAACGTTCTGAATTTAAACAGATATACTCTGATTTCTCAGCAATGGTGAAAACTCAATTTTCTCGTACAATCAAGGTTTTTCGAATTGATAATGCTATGGAATATATTGACTCTGAGGTTTTATCTTTTCTACGCTCTCAGGGGACACAGTCTCATCTTTCTTGTCTCAGCAGAATGGTCGGGCAAAACGCAAACATCGTCATCTTCTTGACACGATCCGTGCCCTTCTTATTTCTTCCTCCTGTCCAGAAAAATTTTGGGGGGAAGCTGCTCTTACTGCTGCCTATACCATTAATCGTGTTCCCACTTCTGTTCTTGGTAATTCTACCTCTTTTGAACGCTTGTATGGCTCCCCTCCTGATTATTCTCATTTTAGAATATTTGGGTCTGCTTGTTTTGTTCTCCTTCAACCCCATGAAAGAACTAAACTTAAACCACGCTCTCGTCTTTGTTGTTTCTTGGGCTATGGTATTGAACACAAGGGGTATCGGTGTTGGGATCCTATTTCTCGACGTATTCGTGTTTCTCGACATGTTGTCTTTTGGGAACACAAGATGTTTTCTACTCTTTCTCCATTTCATCTTTCTACCTCTTCCCATAATCCTCTCTTTACTGATATTTCCAAAGATTTGCATTCTGACATATTTGATGCAGATAGTCCACAGGTCTCTCAGACGCCACTGCTTACGGTTCATCCCGAGACACCTGGGTCTTCTGTTGGACCTGTGACCACTCCTGATGAGTCTTCTCCTCTATCCCTTGTTGACGAATCTCCTCCTTCAGAACGTCCTAAACGAGTAACACAACCTTCTGTTCGTCTTCGTGATTATATTGTTGGTTCTGCTGCCTTTTCTACTCACGAACCTTCTTCCTACCGTGAGGCTTGTACTAACCCTTTATGGCAGCAAGCTATGGATGATGAGTTACAGGCTCTTGAGAAAACTCATACTTGGGATGTGGTTCCCCTTCCTCCTGGGAAGACTGTTATCAGTTGCAAATGGATCTATAAAATCAAAACCCGTTCAGATGGTTCTATTGAGCGACACAAAGCTCGTCTTGTTGCTCGAGGTTTTACTCAGGAGTATGGTATTGACTATGAAGAATCTTTTGCTCCTGTTGCTAGGCTTACTTCCGTTCGCAGTTTACTTACTATTTCTGCTGCTCGTAACTGGGATCTTTATCAGATGGATGTTAAGAATGCCTTTCTAAATGGCGATCTTATTAAGGAAATCTATATGCAACCTCCTCCGGGCTCCTATGTTCCGTCTTCTCATATTTGCAAGCTTCGTCGAGCACTATATGGGCTGAAACAGGCTCCTCGTGCCTGGTTTGCGAAGTTTAGCTCTACTATTCGTGAGCTTGGATTTATCCCCAGTTCATATGACTCTGCTTTGTTTATCCGCACCACTACAGCTGGATCTGTTCTTCTTCTCCTTTATGTAGACGATATGATTATTACTGGGGATGACAGTGTTGGCATTTCTCATCTCAAACAATTTCTTAGTCGACAGTTTGAGATGAAGGATTTGGGGTTTCTCAATTACTTTCTGGGCTTGGAGATCTCCCGAGATTGTTCTGGTTACTTTATCTCTCAAGCTAAGTATGCTTCTGATTTCTTGACACGGGCTGGTATTTCTGACTACAAGACTGCTACTACTCCGATTGATCCACAGCTCCGTCTTACTCTTCTTGATGGTGCACCATTATCTGATGCGACTTTGTATCGTCAACTTGTTGGTAGTCTTGTTTATCTTACTGTCACTCGCCCTGACATTGCTTATGCTGTTCACATTGTTAGTCAATTCATGGCTGCTCCACGTTCTCATCATTTTACTGCTTTGCTGCGCATTCTCCGATATATCAAAGGCACTATGTTTCATGGTCTTCATTACTCAGCCCAGTCCTCACTTGAATTATATGCTTTTTTTGATGCCGACTGGGCTGGTGATCCTACTGATCGTCGTTCTACGACATGGTTCTGTTTCTTTCTAGGGACTTCTCTCATAGCCTGGCGTAGCAAGAAACAAACTCTCACTGCCCGTTCTAGTACTAAAGCTGAGTACCGTGCTCTCGCCGATACCACTCAAGAGCTCATTTGGCTTAGATGGCTTCTTACTGAAATGGGTGTCACTCATTCTACGGGCACTATATTGTATTGTGACAATCAAAGTGCTATTCAGATTGCTCACAATGATGTTTTTCATGATCGCACTAAACACATTGAAATAGATTGTCACTTTATTCGTCAACATGTCAGAAGTGGCATTGTTCGTCTCATTTCTGTATCCTCAGCAAATCAAACTGCCGATCTTTTCACAAAGGCTCATCCTCTTGGTCGTTTCTTCGAGTTAATCTCCAAACTCAAGCTACTTCCTGCGTTGCCACCTTGAATTTGAGGGGGGTGTTAGATTTAGTAATGTATAATTGTATATAATTAGTATCCTTTATTTTATGCATTTCCTTATTTTATGTCTTTCCTTATATCATAATTAGGAATATTATTCCATTCCTTATTTTGTATATCCAATCATAATTAGGATTACTATCTCCTATCAGGATTAGGATTATTGTCCTTTTATATAAAGGACCTTGTAGTCTTGTATTCTCATACACAGAAATAAATATTAATACATAATTCTTTCCTTCTTCTTTTATTCTTAACAGATGCATTTTAGAGGGAATTTTAAATTAAATCAAGAAAACCCACTTTCACATTTGAGGTTGAAAAGAAGGAAGTGGCAGATAAAAATAACTATCTCGATATGCCTATAAAATGGACTCAATGGCCGCAAAAAATGAAAACAATGAACGCCCCAACACCTAAGTTTTTGTATCTTTCTTTGTTCTTCGCAAAAGTAATTCTCCTTTAGATTGTTACTTTATTTGTTTTGTTACTTGTAAGCATTGCCATCGGATTTTTTATCTTTTGGAAATTAATAAACTTTACTTATTATATTTTAAGTTGTGTTTGATCTTGACCTGCTTATTATAGATTAATAAACTCTATTCATCCTACTAATTTAAAGATAATTAGTAAATTTGGTGAGTTCTATTTAATTTTCTTTCACTTGTCAAATATTAATAAGCTTGATTTGCTTTATTTCACCTATGCTGCTAAATATCTAAGAAAGAATTTGAATACGACATCCGAACCATACATACACAATTGTATTGATTTATTGTACCGAATCATACACACAATCACAATTTGTATTGAGAAATAAAATAGTCACTCTTTCTCATTCTTTAACCAACATATATGCAAATACTACATTTCTTTTTTTTTTTTTTTTTTGCTTATAAACATTAAAAAGTTTAAATAAGAAGAGATTTCATTGAAAAATTCTAGTATCCTACCAAAAAATCTATTAGTTAAATTAACAATACAGCTCTAATACGTTACCATTAATATCGAAATAAATAATATAAAAATTACTAGCCTTAAGATTTCTAATGAAATTCTGATATTGATATTGATTTTGTTAGTTATGTATCAATTATTTGATATTCTACCAATCTTAGTTAAATGTTTTGGAAAGATTACAATCTTATTTATAAAAAATGCAGTAGGAGAATTCAAAGAATATTGCAGTCTCACACATGGAAGAAATGCCACAAAAATAATTAGGTTAAAATTATTGTTTTAAAAAAACATTCTTTTTAATTAGAATTTCTAGCATCCAAATTTAGATTAACTCATATTTGATAATTTTTTATGACATAGAATTTCTTGAAAAGGGGAAGACTGACATAACAATACTATATCAGCTCTGTGACATTAATGTAAGGATTGTTGGATTAAAATCCAACAGTGTAGATGCATTCACACTATTTTAATTAAAAAAAACATAAATGTATTTAAATTGTTGAATTTTAATCTAGCAATCCTGATCATAAGTTACTATGCTGACATAGTTATGTCAACCCTCCCAAATCCAAATTTCTTTATTAGTTTTGTTCTTAAGTTTCTTATTTTAATTAGAGAATCATGTCTTAGTTAGGAATGAATTAGTGAGAACTAGTATTGAAATCAATCCTAATAAGTAATCAAGCAATTACATGTGCATAAGAGTAAGGAGAATGAGACATAAGAATTTAACGAGAAAAACCTTTAAGTAAAAGGAGGAAAAAAAAAAAAAAAACCTTAGGCCCTAGGTGAAGTACCAAAACGCTTTTACTTTATAATTCTAATTAAGAAATCTTCTCTGTAATAGTTATATAATTAAGTCCTCAATCTTGTTATATAAACACTTTGCTCAACTACGTGACTTAACAACTCCAAGTAGAAAAATCATTACATGAATCAAGTCCACAATCTGCAAACAATGATCTTTAAAAAGATTTGTTTTGAGAGAAGTCTCTATAAAATTTAGTAAATGAATATGATCTTCTTCTCTATTCGAGTGCTCTAGAATTCTAAGAGAAGTTCTCTTTATACAAAGTATAATAGCAACCCAATTTAAAGTATGATTGAATAGGATTCTTATTATTTCCTACTTCCATGAATGATAAGGCTTTTTATCTTTATTATTTAGTTTTTCATAGATTATAGGAATCCATCCTAGGATATATCTTAGTAGATCTTCACGTTCAGACAACTTATATAATTTCTAGCTTTAAATAGAATAATAAACCATTTTTAAAACTTTGACATTCCTAATACTTACTAGGACGAGATATTCAACCAGTTCTATAATGCTCGTATATTAAATCTTCTTTCCCTATGTATTTAACGAGCTCCATAATACTTATATATTGAATCTTCTTTTCCCTATGCAAGATTAAATAATCCTATTTCTCAGTGGGTCCTAGCGAAATATTCAATGAAGTCTAGGATTAACATTGTAAGAAAAGTATTTTAAACAGAGTCTAAAACTCATCTTGCATTTTGCCTCACTGGCAACTCCCTAAGGTGAGCCAACTAGTAAATTTGTCAATTGTAAACTAGCCCCGCTTTCAACAGTGTTTCAATGTTTTTCCACGTGTTCCACTTTATATATGTTTCATACTAAATTTCTTTCAAACCTAAATACTTGACACACTATCCAAATGCCTAAAAATAAAAGTTTGAATGTATTATTTTGTTCACAACATTTTTAACTACAAATATATAAACTTAACAATTAGAATCTCTTTTGATATTTAAATAATCATTTAACATACTAGGATTACATAAAAATTTTCATGTGTAATTAAGAATCATTTTGTCTATTAGAGAAATATTTAGTTCCTCTGTCCTGAAAACAATATCTCATTCATGCTTGACCATTGCATCAGGTGGCATCAAATTGAGGATTTACTTGGTTCAATTTTTACCTTCGATTGATAATAAGGCAGACTCCACACCTTCAATGACTGATTAATAACCTACAAATAGTAATTGAAATTTCACCATGGAATATAAATTATCCAATAAATAATCTCACAATGCAAAAAATTAAAAGATTAAATACAAAGATTTAATGAGAAAAACCCTTCATAAATAAGGGTAAAAAAACCTATTGTCTTTCATTATATCAAAACCTGGTTACAATGTATAACCTCTTAATAGATTCGAATCCACAAACCTATATTATTGAACCTTTGCTCGACTCCTTAATACAACAATCTCAAAATGAAAAACACCCTCTTCGAATCCTCAAAGATGAACCAAAGCTTCGGCAACTTGCTGAATCCATAGCATGCAAGATTTGAACTTTTTCAAATCACTAACGTGTAAAATGTTAAGCGTGAACTTTGATTAAAACAAAGGCTAAAATATATTTTTTCAATTTAGGTTTTTTATTATTATTTTTTATTTATTTTTGTGCTAGAGTTCCTTGCAACTATAAAAAAAACGCATACGGTTGCCTCCATTGTAACTTTTTTTTTTTTTTTGTAATACTTCATCACGGTGAAACATCCTAACACCTTATGGATGGACAATTAAGCAATCAATTTAAGTCAGAACTACGTAAATATCTGTATTTCGTTCTCTTTTTAATTGTAATTATTTTTTGTTCTTAGTTTGTCTTTAATTGTGTGCATACGGATCCCTAACAACTAGTATTAGAATTCAGGTTTATCAATTATCTCAGTCTATCAGGGGGAACAAGTTGTCATTTTCTCATACCCAAGGCACAATGTATGAAGGGAGAGATTGTTAGGATATTTCCACATGGGTTGTGAAAGAGGCTAGTAGTCAGTATTTAATTGTCAGGAAAAATCTTATCATGCGAGCTAGCTTTTGAGGATGAGATAGGTCAAAGACCATCTAACAAGTCTACAGTTGATGTGAGAATACTCTAACATAGAATTTAAAAGATAAAATCTTTTCTAACTAGGTTAAGAGAAGCCTCTTGGAACAAACTAAATAATATAATATTTTTCTTTCTAATTAATTGATTGATGCTCTAGCTCCTAGAAATATGTTCTTTATATAAAGCATAAAGATATCCAATTTTAAATAAGATTAAAGTAGAACTCTCATATTTTTTTCAAGTTCCTTTAATATAGGGATTCTCCCTTTTGTTTTTTTCAACTCCTTTGAACAATAAGAAATCTTTCTTAGATGTCTTCTGGTGTATATATCTCAAATTATAGACAAAATAAGCTTCTTATTCAATTCTATATTCTATAACACCCTAATTAATATTTAAAAATATAAAATTAAATTTATTGTTATGTTCACTAATTTGTTAATTTCAATTATAAGCCTAATAATGATCGCCTTTAGATCATATTAGAAAGACAACACATAAGAGGAGACAATGACAGATGTGGAGAGAGGAGGTACTGCTGGAGATTTGATATAGGTTAAAGTTATTGTTGAGATTATGATTGAAAGTTTCCTTTTTCGAATTAGCTTCTTGTCCAATAAGCTAAACTTGTTTAGAAATTTTCTAAATTTGTGCCACTATTTTTTTTGGCACGATTCATTTTTCTTTTATTTCATTTTCTTTTAATTTTTTATTGTTAGTATGAAGTCTTAGTTGAATTAGGATTTTTATAATTGTGCATTCATTAAGATTATTTTTTCTAAATTTTTAGTTGGGATTTATTTTTCTTGATTTAGTTGTGTTTTTTTTTATTCAAAATTTATTAGAATTCCCTTCTTGAGAATGGGGTTTACCCATAAATACCCATGTAAGGACTTTAGCTAAAATAATTACTGACTTGAATAAAATTGAGAGTTCCCTCTTGTTTCTCTAATTTTGGGTATTTAGTTTAAATTCTTATGATTAAACATTTTGGTATGATACTAAGTGTGAATCGACATATTATGATTACCCATTCATTGTCCATCATTTATCCATTGCTTTAGTCAGTATCAAAACTAGTTATGATCTTGTTATTCAAAAATAACTATGTTTATCCAACATAACAGATACACTTCAAAAGATGTCTATAAAAAGACTTGATAAGATTCCAGCAATTGAATGAAGGAACTACTCAAAAGATTGTTGTTTTAACAAAGAAGTATATATTTTTAACTAGAGACAAGTTGAATGTTCAAATTCAAAAATTAACGGAAGATGAAATTCTAAAGTCGGAGATGAACCCTCTCCACTTCTAATTAAGAAATAATTTCCTAATCAAAATAGAAAAAATTAAAAAAAACAAAAAGTCTACTAAATCGGGAAGTTCAAATTAAGAACTAAGAAATTTACCAAATATGAGTTGAAAATAAATAAATAGTTATCATTTTTTATACACACAAATACAAAAATATGATTATTGGGTGATGTTTCTTGTTGCATAGTTTTCTGTCTCAATCCGTTCTCTTGTAACGAGACTTGTTGTAACGAAAATACCGTGTCAATTTAGGTTGTAGTCTTTTTCTAACTTAAATAGCTATATTCTTTTTTTAAGTTAGTAAGTCAAGTCTTATAGTAAAATTTTTAAACTTTGTTTAAAAACTTTATCGAGTTTGAAAATACATTTCAATTTAACTTGTTAACTTGCAAGTTGAGCTTTAATTGAGTCTCGATTTGAGCTTGAGTAGCTTGATTATGTAACATATATTTAAACTCATTGAACCGAGCTTGAGTAGCTTGATTATGTAACATATATTTAAACTCATTGAACCGAGCTTAAATCGAGTTTGACTTATAAATGGTGTTTAATCCTCGCTTGATTTTATAACAAACAAATCTCAAATGACTTTTCAAATGACTTTTCAACGAGCAAACACAAACTGAACTTTTCTGCAAGAAACTCAAGGAAGAAAGTTAGGCATGCTTTGCATGGCAACAATAATGCAGGTGGACTTCAACCAAACTCACGAATGACTAAGCTATAAACTGAAGAAAAGTAATGCATGTGCAATCGTTGAAACACACCCCCTTTCTGATTTTATCGTTTTCTGCAGACCAAAAAAAAAAAAATCTTTTGATCTTTCACTATCATTTGTATCCAACTCAGTTGTTCTAGATTGACAACTCGCAAAACAACACATTGTTCATGATCTCTTCAGCTCCATCTTTTCTTAGTAAAAAATATATATATATATATACTAATATTTTTTTAACACTACCATTCATCAAAACAGTTCTTCCACTTTACACATTAACGCATAACAACTATGAAGCAAGAATACTTTAAAATAAACATAGTATCAATACGTATCAGATACAAATACTCGTCTAACACTTCAATAAAGTTGCGTTTGAAGTGAAAAAAATGAAATAAAATGACATAAAATGAAATAATTTATGAATTCGTAATTCGTACAGTAAAATAAAAGGTGAATAACTTTTAGATATTTTCAGATATTTTTAAGATTTTTCAACAATTCTTAGCAAATCAAACGCACTTTGTATATATTGAATATAATATGCGACGTGTCCAATTAAAATGTGATTTTTTTTTTCAAATAAATTGATTAATTTTACCTATAGGTGATTTTTTTTAAGCATTTTATTTAGAATGGAAAATTAACAAGCCTATATTCATATATATATATATATATAATGAATAGAATATATAAAAGACATATATATATATATATATATATATTTGTTATATTCCTATTGTGTCTGCATTCTCACTTTTTTAAAAATCATCCCATTGGCCTCGATGCCCATATCTGTATTTGTACATGTTGCCGTAATGATAATGTAAATGCAACATCACATAATCGTTTTGTAATTGAACAATGTGTCAAGCTGGCCGCTGCTTTTTCTTTCTAGTGGGATGATGTTGAAAGATCTTCCTTCCAACTAAAGGGACGGCGGGGACAAGATATGGTTGCGGTCTTTGTAGGGGGGAGGGGTTTTAGAAAGTCATTGGCAGAGTGGGGTCTGCACTAATAACTTAAAATTGCTCACACCACAAAACTTCACTACAAAACAAAAGAGAGGTGCCTAAATCTACACGCGTATTCTAAATTTTTTGAGGAGCAAATTCTAGAAATATTCAACCATCACTGACAAAAACAAAGCATAGCCGTAACATGAACAGCGAGACATATGGAAAGATTAATGAAACACCCATGAAATTTCATTTACCTGAAATAACTGAGGGATGCAAAAAACTGGAGTCAGCTGAAGTGTCTACTCACGACCCCCTTTATCGGGTAGCTCCTCTGTTTTGCTGTAGATAAGCTAACAAAAGCGCAAAGACAAATTCACTTGAGGCAACATCTTGATGCGACGCCACTAACGTATGTGAGGATCGACAGATATTGTTCGGTCAATGTCATTCTATACACATCAGGCATTAACTCACTCGGTTCAGGGGGCGCGCTAATTACTTTTTTGTCCTTTGGATTTGACATGACTTGGTTCTACTTTAATCCGCCACCTACCCATGATTTACGCCAAAATAAGTATATCCGGAAGGTACAATGAATGGGGAAGAAACAATGATTTCAGATCAAACTGAAGTCCTACCTCCTGCTTCTACAGAAATTCCTCAGATCAGCGGCGCACCATTGTTAGCGAGTAGAAATGAAGCGAGTTAAGTTTTAATTTATTTGAATTTAAATCGAGTTATTTCTTAAATTTTTATATAAATTAGAGCTTAGTTTAATAAATAAGAATTTAGATCCGAGATTAAGTAGTCAATAGCTTAATTAAATTAAAATGACGTTATTTTAATATAAAATATAATAAAAAAATATTATAAAAAATATATATTTTATTGAACTAGTTCATGAACTTTTAAATCGAATTTTTTCTAAGTTCGAGCTCGATTCTAAAAGAACCATGAATCAAACTTGATTTGAACTTGTTTTATTACGAAATGAACTCGAGCCTCTCTTTTTTTGAGGTGAGCTCGAAGAAAATCTTGGTACACTTTCACCCATAACCAAATATGCCACCTCTACATGCCTTTAACCAGCCATCTAAGAAGAGGGCGGTCCTATGCTCAAGCTGCACGATATTGTTGACCTGCTTCTGAGGTCGCCAAATGTAGGGTGCCCGGTTGGGCTTAATGGCGTTACGTGTACGTAGCAACACCCCACCAAATTGTGCTGGCGTTTAGACCACAACTTAGGAGACGCCAAGGATGGAAAAATGACATCTTTCAAAGTGGAGAATAATTGTCCACTCCTAAATAATACAGCTTTTGAAGAATCCACAAACAGGATGTCTTTTTGCATCGGTTTAATTCCGATAAGATTCCAACAAGATAAAATCTTGGGTTAAGGGAAAAAAAAAAACGAGAAGCATTCAGATCTGGATACTTAAAGCGAAGTAATTAATCCCCTAGAGCTCCTAACTCACTCCAACAAGAATTAGGAGCCATGTAAAGCCGAGGGAATACGAACGGGTGGCCTCTATTTCAATCGATAGAGATCTTTATCACTCAACTTCGACTGAACTTGTCATCGAAATCAAAGCAAACTACAATTAACATATAACATCACTGTACATAAAGATAAAACTCAAATTAAATTGCACAGTAATTACAGAACTTCCTTCATCCAAATAAAAAAAAATGGACCAACTTCAAATGAAGAGACCTGCTGCCTCAGAAATAGTGGAAAATCACAAGAGAATCGCATCTGAAAGAGACGGCTTGCCTGAATGATCAAATCATTTCTATTTGGCACACAGAGTCCACTACAAAACTGATTCCATTTTGATCCATTCCATTCGCCTAAAACGGGTAAGATTTCGCGCATTTTCGTGAATTAATACGTGGGGAAAGAAAAAATCATTCAATAAAGAAGATCAGTACTGCTACTTCTAGAACCAGTGACAGGTGGTATGCAAATACAAGAGACAAAATTTTGAATCTTCTGTGGATGTCACCAACACCTTGATCCTGCAGTGAATGTCATGAACTATAAATCTAAGATATAAACTATTCACCTAAGTCTGAATGGCTCTAGAGTTCGTCACTCGGATCCAATAAGTTCAATCTACACGTAGTGCACTGCTCTGTGGCCTCAATGTCCCAAGTATCAGGTAGGGCAGCAAGACCATCCCGGCCATAAACAGTGTGAACTGCACAATGCAACTAAATCAGCTAATTTTGTCAACAAAATATTTGTATACTACTACCAAACACAAATTAAAAGCATACGAACGCACCACAAGAGGCAAGGTCAAGAAGCTCCAAATTGGCCACAAAGCAAAACAAAGCCTGCATGAGAAGTCGAAAACCAGGATGAGCAAAATATTGAACATAATATGAAAATAATTAAACACAAATGCAAAAGGCAGGATACCCCTCTTACAAGCAAAAAGAGATTATCCCAATTAAGGTTACACATGGCAGGGTACACGAGAAATCCCACTTCTCACTAGATCTCCGTAAACTCCATGCTAACATACCGGTGTACAAGAAGAAGATAATATTCAAACCAACTCCCACCATTCCAATGTATAATGGTATTCTGCATGAAGCATACACATGATGTTAAATTATACAAAAACAAGGGCATCCTCATAAATCCACACACCATCAGCTCTTGCATAGCATAGGCGCGCATAGAATAAAGAATCTAAAAATAAGGGGAATCTAGTTCTTATTTACTGGATGGAACAAACAGATGAAGCTTTGTAACCGCTGCAAAGCATTTACAATATCAAAGGACAAGTTAGGCAATGTTTAGCAACCTCTGGAAGCATCAGCTCCAAGCATTGAGAAGTGTGAGGCTTAAGCCACGGGATTTATGAAAATTATATTCAAAATAACAAGGCTTGAGCAGCAGGCTCTAACAAAATTGTATTCAAATTAAAATTAATTGGAAAATTATCCAAATCAAGTGTAGAGAAGTGCTGCCTCAACAATGTGATCTGCCTAGAGGCCCAAAAAAATGGATTCCCCAAGTTGTGTTCAATTCATGTTGCTTAATAACAAAGTTGTTTTGGAAGATAAATCCCAATTCTTCTACTGTTGGCAATTTAAATAAAAATAAATAAATAAGTTTCATTCATATATCAACTGCACAGTTCAGACAACATCTCAGCTCAAGGACCAAGTTGTGGGTCATAGTCTCAATGCAAACAAAGCTCATGAGGCACTCATCAGTGAGGTTTAAGATAATACATCAAAGGACTAGCGAAAAGTTAAACATAACAACACAATGTTCAGACATATTCTACTACTAAGAAGCATGGATGCCAGCATAAGATGAGACATTACGGATGGACCAACTCTGCTATTTTCAAAAAATGCAAGACACGGCACAGAGAAGACTCAGCAAAACTTAATATTGTTGTATATGTATTAGATATTAATATTTCATTCAGATAATGCTATATAACATTATTTAAAATTAAAACCATATATTTCATAGCTTAGAAAGTCAACAAAGAAGTCACATGACGATTCCATTCTATCCAAAATGATAATAAACAATATTCGCAGAAGGAACCCTTGATAGCATATCCATGCTTCCAAGTTCTACTAGATGCCACAAATACAAGGATTTCGAACTCATATAATCAGCCATCAAAATGCCTATCAAATCTTTAGGCTTACAATACACATAAATAAAAATAACAAGCAGTTGCAAAAGCAGGACGTAAGGAAAAAAATTCTAGTTTAAGGGGAGTTTGAAAACCACAATATTATAAAACGATATCATTAAAAGTGGGAAAACTTCTAATTTTGCAAACATTAAAAATTAATCCATTTGTTTTTTACAAATTTTACTTATTTTTGGTCGACTAAATAACTCCAAGACTCCCAAAAATAATTAGGCTTTGATGAAATAAATTATTTTTGAATTTTGATAACTTCCTAGTTGTATTTGGAAATATTCTACACATACATAAAATATTAATGTTGTTCAAGTATACAATTGACATCATCTTTGCAACTTCCAAGACCAGAAACTATCAAAATTCATCTTAATATTCAAGACCAGAAACTATGTCCATCCTAGCCTCGAACAACCTAACAATGAACTTTTAACTGCCCCATATTCATGCTTAAGGACGGATAAATGACCACATAAATATGAAAAGGTTGAAGCATAAGCAATTCACCTTCTAATCCGACCATCATGCCACAAGAGGTAAATAAAATTGGAATGCCGATCACCATAGTATATGATAAAAACTGCAGAAGCAATCCAAAGAATGTTCTCTAAAATCTCAACCCACGACCGTGAGTTCTGCATTGATGGTGACAGAGGACTACTTGCTCTTGAACACGCATCATCCTCAAGGTCATCACCTCCTGAGGCATATCCTTGGCTGTGCCTCTGCCTCATATAACCACCTCCTCCAACCGGTGATCCACCCGACATATTCACACGATGCTGACAACAAAAGAACCCGCAGAACCTCTCTAAACTCTAAGCCCACTTCTAAAATTTAGTACTCCAAAATCATAGAACAACAAAATATAATCTGTACTTCTTTGAAACACCTAAATCATGACTTAAAACTTTATTCAGAAACCCAAAAATGGCCAAACAATGTCACTTATGAAACAGTACAAGAATATATCTCAGTAAATGAATGCTCAAACCATAAAATTCAATCTGAGTTCAACCCTTAACACACCATTACCATGGACAACTCAAACCCAAAACCCACAATAGCGTTAAAAATAATTATCACAACAGCATCACCAATCACGTCGCTCTCCAGAACCCACATCAAAAATCAAAATTCTCGCATAAACCACATCAAAATACAAATTTCTCACAAAACCCACAAAAAAATTGAATTTCTTCACAAAACCCATACCATGCAATGCCGATTACAGCGAATCAACGATCCAAATTAAATAGTCACTTTCTCGACAAACCCATGTCGTAACCCCTACCACTCCAATACCTTATGTTCTTGAAAGTGATCCAATTCCCTGAGATGGGCCAAATCTCTACCTCTTCAACTGCTCAGATTACAGCATCAATGGCGAATCAACGTCAAGAGAAAGCAATGAATAACGAAGAGAATACAATAAATGAGCCAACCCATAAAAAGGTTTGCGGAGCCTTTGTTGTGCCTCTCTTGAACGTGAGGAGCGATCTGCGCAAGTGTGTCACCTATAGCCTTGAATCAATCAGAAAGATTTTTCAGTTGGATTAGGCCAGATTCGTTTCTTCTGAGGTTGTTTTGGTTTGATTGAAACCTTCTCCGAAAATTTCAATGCTTCTATACGGAAACACATTTGTGCTTTGAAGTAACTTTGTATTATTAGTCAAATTATTTTTTTTTGTATTTTCTTTTCATCAATTTGAAGTAAACTTTTTAATTAAAATTAGCAAGACTCGAATTCAGACGTTCAAATTTATGATTATATATGCTAATACATTAATTTGTGTATTTTACACTTCGTTTCGAATGATATAGAGATTTGATTTTGTTTGATGAGAATTTTTACCGATTCTTATATTTGGAATTAAAATAAATTTTTATGAGTTAGATTTGATTTGATTTCATAACTTAAATTTTAAGATTTTTATATCATTTGAAATTTAATTCAAAACAATAGAATTTAATAACAATTCATTATTTCCTTAAATTATTTTAGTAAATGAATAAATTTATGCTTATATATTATATTTACTATATTTTTTATTTCTCATTAAATGGTCAGATTTGACATTTCTCTTGAATCAAATTAATTCAACTTGTAAATTGAGAATGTATTCCAAATACAAAATTTTATTTACTGAATCAATTCAAATCAATCTTAAAAAAAGAATATTTCTAAATAAAGTATTAATGCCAAAAAATGATTTTTTTTATCCAAATAGGACAATACAAATTGCAAGAAAAAAGCTAAATTTTTTTTACGGAAAATTGTATCCAAGTCATACTTGGTAATTTTTTAAAGCTATTAGTCATATCCAAAAAAAAATATTGCTTTTAAGTCACATTAATGTGAAAAGTTTTGTATTTAAGTCATACTTTTGAGTGGGTCCCACGGGTTTGTTTTAAATATAATTTATAATATGACTTAAATGCCATTTTTCTATAATTAATTGAGAAGAAGTTATCGAAAATTATGGAACCGAGAATCACGTTTTCCGTTTTTGTTTCATTCCTTATAAATCGCGTGAAGATACAGTGAGATAAAAATCTGTTAAATGATTATATACAAAGAAATACACACGGATTACGCGAGTTTGTGCTGTGAGATTAACGTCGGTTGAAGTAATATATACGGATCTGGATTACGTACTTAAACACATGACTGCGGTACTGCTTTTTTTAGGATGCATACTCGTTCAAAAACAGTACCGCATGACTCTTTCATGCAAACATCACATTTAAACACAAAAATAGTTCACATATCAAACGAATGACCGACAGTACCGCATGTGTGACAGTACCACATGTCTGCGGTACTGTTTTTTTTAGGATGCATGCTCGTTCAAAAACAGTACCGCATGACTCTATCATGCAAACATCACATGTAAACACAAAAATAGTTCACTTATCAAACGAATGACCGACAGTACCGCATGTGTGACAGTACCACATGTCTGCGGTACTGTTTTTTTTAGGATGCATGCTCGTTCAAAAACAGTACCGCATGACTCTATCATGTAAACATCACATGTAAACACAAAAATAGTTCACACATCAAACGAATGACCGACAGTACCGTATGTGTGACAGTACCACATGTCTGCGGTACTGTTTTTGAACGATACTGTTTTTTTTAGGATGCATGCTCGTTCAAAAACAGTACTGCATGACTCTATCATGCAAACATCACATGTAAACACAAAAATAGTTCACATATCAAACGAATGACCGACAGTACCATATGAGTGACAGTACCACATGTCTGCGGTACTATTTTTTTAGGATGCATGCTCGTTCAAAAACAGTACCGCATGACTCTATCATACAAACATCACATGTAAACACAAAAATAGTTCACATATCAAACGAATGACCGACAATACCGCATGTATGACAGTACCACATGTCTGCGGTACTTTTTTTTTAGGATGCATGCTCGTTCAAAAATAGTACCGCATGACTCTATCATGCAAACATCACATGTAAACACAAAAATAGTTCACATATCAAACGAATGACCGACAGTACCGCATGTGTGACAGTACCACATGTCTGCGGTACTGTTTTTTTTAGGATGCATGCTCGTTCAAAAACAGTACCGCATGACTCTATCATGCAAACATCACATGTAAATACAAAAATAGTTCACATATCAAACGAATGATCGACAGTACCGCATGTGTGACAGTACTACATGTCTGCGGTACTGTTTTTTTTAGGATGCATGCTCGTTCAAAAACAGTACCGCATGACTCTATCATGCAAACATCACATGTAAACACAAAAATAGTTCACATATTAAACGAATGACCGACAGTACCGCATGTGTGACAGTACCACATGTCTGCGGTACTTTTTTTTTAGGATGCATGCTCGTTCAAAAACAGTACCGCATGACTCTATCATGTAAACATCACATGTAAACACAAAAATAGTTCACTTATCAAACGAATGACCGACAGTACCGTATGTGTAACAGTACCACATGTATGCGGTACTGTTTTTTTTAGGATGCATGCTCGTTCAAAAACAGTACCACATGACTATATCATGCAAAGAATTGTGCTGTTTTAATGAGGTACTGTTTTATTATGCGGTACTGTTTATTATGCAGTACTGTTTTATTATGCGGTACTGTTTTATTATGCGTTACTGTTTTATTATGTGGTACTATTTTTTATGCGATACTGTTTTTATGCGATAATGTTTTATTATGTGGTACTATTTTTTATGCGGTATTATTTTATTATGTGGTACTGTTTTCCTAAATAGTTTTGATTTTGTTTGCAAAAATCAATTTTGCTTGTTTTGTAAAGAAGATGGAAAGTCGTGAAATTAGGTTTTTCTCAAACAGTTTTGATTTTGTTTCTAAAAATCAGTTTTACTTGCTTTATAAAGAAGATGGAAAGTCACGGAAGTTATGAGTAAAGTGTGCACTATTTTCGGATAAAACTGACAGTTTTAAAATGTGGTGAAAAATGCGTGATGTCCTTTTTTGTCTTTTTGTTGCAAGTGTGACTTATTCACAAGTAAGTTTTTTTGGTATGATTTAAATCATTATAAGTACATAAATAGTGACCGGCTTCCAAAAATTCTTTTTTTTAATTTATTAAGTTATTTTATTTTACTATTATTATTTTTTAAATATTGGGATTGCTAGGATGGCAAATGAATCAAATGTCCTACAAAACTACTTGCAAAATGAGCTCATATGATTCGGTAAGATAAATGCATAAATTTGAATACATTTTTCAAGTTTGGTAAATAAAAAAGTCAATTTCAAGTATGAATGAGCTTAAGTAAATAAAGTTTGTGAATAAAATTATTTATTTTTCCTCAACATGCTTATGGTTCTGTTTGAAGCTCTCCAAAAAAATAAAAATAAAATAATAAATAATAATAAAAATATTACAAATTTCTATAAACACGAATTACGAGACAGTAAAATTTAAAATTTTCACTCACTGTACGAATTACGAGACATATACTTTTACAATTTTATACTATTTTATACAATTTTATATAACTCCAAACACCTCCTATATAAGATTCATGAACATGTTCATATTCACTTAAATGGCGCTGGACATATTTATAATTAAATTAATTAAAATTACTAATAAGATTTTAATGATGGCTTTATCTTTTTCTTATTACATAAGTTAAAAATTATTATTTGTTAATTTACAACTTATTTATTAAGTTAGAAAAGTTACTTGTTTGTTTGTTAAGTTTTCTTCCTTTTTTTTTTTTTTTTCTTTTTAATTAACAAATTCGTGAATAAGCTCAATCACATATTCACCAGTATGCTTGAATAGAATTTATTAATAAACCTAATAAATAAATTTAAACATAATATTTTAAACTTGTTTAAAATTTGATATGAATTTAAGATTATCAATAAATCTAAAAAATAAAATGAAATATGTGAATACACCGCCCTATTAATTTACAATTCTAGTTATCGTTGGATACAGAGAAAAGGCAAAGTAGCTAAATGACAAATGTTATCTCTAAAAGAAAATATAATTAAACCCCATACCTTCTGTGCTTTGCACGCATGTTCAGTAGACTTATGCTCTTGCTTTCCCTCACCCCTTTATTCTTGTTTACGGGATAAAGGTCACTTGCTGCCCAAAAAGAATGGGAGTTATTAATTAATAATAGGGGCGTGCTTGAGAAGGACAACCAACCAGAGAAAAAAAAAAAAAAAAAAAACTTTTGTCAATTTTGTTTAACTTTTTCATCTGACACCAAAAAAAAAAAATTTAATTTTTATCAACTTTTTCTAACGTTTTTTATTTTTTTTAAATTTTTTTAATTTTCTCCAATTTTTTTCTTACTTATACAAATTTTCATTAAGTGTCTAACTAGTGATCAAAGTATCATGTATTAGTCTCATATACAAAATTATATATATATATATATATTTTGGGGCAGCCAAAGAGGCCCAAAGAAATTTTTAATTCACAGTAGTGGATGTTTATTATATGATGCGAATGGAATGAGTCAGCTTAGCATGTTCCCCTTTATTGTGATTTCCTTTTTTTAATTCGAACAGTGGTGGCTATGCTTAAAAACTTAGGCCTCCCTGGTGCATTTTGTTGTATGCCCATCTTGAAGTATTTTGATTTTGAATTTTTTTGTTTTTGGAAAAATTGAAACATTTTCAATGCATTTCTTTTAAAAAAATTAAAACAAACAAAATTTTTTCCAAAATAAATTAAGTATTTGGAGTAACAAAAAGTAAGATAAAATGAAATAATTTGAGGGTTCGAAATTTATATAGTGAGATAAAAAGTGAATAATTTTTTAAGATTTTCAAAAATTTTCAGAGTTTTTTAATATTTTTATTTTAGCCAAACACACCCAGAATCTACTTTCAAATGATGGTATAGGATCTTAAAATACCAACAAAGGAAGTCGAGAAAAACAAATTTGATTTCTTTTCAGTGGGATTGAAATCTTCTCAACTCTGCCGCATTATATTTTGAAAGTCAATATACTTTAGGAAGCAAATGAACCAAAAAGAATCGTCATCGTCAGCATCATAAAATGAAGAAAAATTGCAATATTTGTGACGCAATATTTAAAAATAATTTGGCCCGGTGTTTCCATTGTCACAAACTCAAATGAAATTTCAATGGTTTGAACAATTATTTGATATTCTTGAATCATTACTATAAATCCGTTTAAATTATGCCACATTAGTACATTTTAGTGAAACTCACTATAATTATACCTTTGCTACACCATCAGATTAAAACATAAATTTCTGTTTCAATGCCAAATTTTCAGAAGGTGATAACTTAGAGAGAGAGAGAGAGAGAGTGTGTGTGTGGGTGTGTGTGTGTGTGTGTGTGTGTGTTTGTAGTTGATTAATCACCTGGCATTGGTCACCTAAGAGAGCAATGTTTTTGAAATGAAAGTGACCCCTGCTTGGATACTACTAAGGATTCAAGAAATAGCTTTCTCGAGATAGCTTCTTTCTAAGAAACCTAGTCATATGTATGTTTATTATATACGCATATTTCATCCTTATGGAAGCTTCAATTCAGATTTAACCCTATTGGTGATGGTGAACTATTCACATTGAAATGAAAATAACCTATTCCCAAGGAAATTATTTCCAAAAGCTTTCCAAAAGGATTTGAATTCCCTCCATTTTGTCCCAGCAATGTAGAGAAATTTTAGACTTCTAACAACTTGAATATATATATGTCCCCATCTTCAACCTTTACTCATCAAGGACCATTTTAGTATGTTTAATCTAATACAACACTGCTTTTAGGAGAAGAGGCCTGTTAAATTCATCACCATCAGGAAAGTCTTAAATCAAATAATCCATGGAAACGAGGGAAAACCAGTGAAGATATGAAGAACTTGCAAAATGAAAATCATTAGCTTTCACAACTAGGGAGTACGGGAAATTGATCGACTATTGAGCCGATTAAATAACAAAATCAACAACAAAGTTGCCCTTGACAAGTATCAGAAGAGTCTACATAGTCATGGGCTCCCACCACCGCTGCAGAGGCTAACCAAGTCCATCAATGTCGAATACAACACATCCAAGGACAAATAACCCAGGAATTTTCTAGTATCAGATCCACCACCAGAAACATCTGCTGCGTGAGGTATTCGTTCCTCGGTGAATTCATCCTCCATCACCAACCACCAGGAGATGCAACCTTGGGTGTCTTCCGGGTCAACATGTGCCACCAGACCGAGCGTTTCTCCTTGCTCCAGCTCAAAAGACAAGCATAGATAGTCTCGGTTGGCTTTTATTCCGACCATAAGAGCTTCTTCGTGAAGCCAGCGAATAACTTGGCTTGCAATCTATGGTCAAAATACAGGACACTATTAACCAAGTGCAATAATCGTTAATAGTACAGGTGTACATACATCCTCCACCCAAATAGAACACAACAAAACAGACCCAATCATGCATATAGCTCTATTTGAAGCTCTGAAAATTGCTGAAAAATACTGAAAATCTCTAAAAGTTATTCACTTTTTATCTCACTGCACAAATTACAAACTCATAACTTTTATCAAATTTTATAACTTTCTGTCACTCCACATTTGGTATGTCTAATTTCCTAGAGCTCCAGACCATCAGAACACTAGAAGTTCCAACTAGTGATCTCTACTTTAATTGGTAATGCATAATATTTACCCATGTAATTGACTACATCACAAGAAAGAAGCTCTAAAGATTGGATTATGAATCTCGTATAATAAATGTTGATGAACTTGTAACCAAACAAGACTCGAGGAATTTAACATGCACCTTCCAGATTGTGTTAGGGATTCGTCAAAGAAATTTTACGCTTATACTATTCCTAACTGAAAAAAAGAAAAATAGTTTTTAGATTCTTTGTTTGGTAAAGTGGAAGAAAAATGACATAACCAATTTTTAATAAGCAGCTTACAGTCAAACTAATAATTTGACAAACATGACAATCATACAATCTTTATTTTCTTCATTTCTAAAAAAGTAGGAATCATTTACCCAGAGGTCCACCAATGCACTGTAGCTGAAGGATTTTTGAGGATGATATTGAAGAAATTTTATGTTTTTAGGGACTCTTGCTTATTTCAATGAAAAGGTTTGAGGCTTGTATTTATCACATATAGGTAGGATGAGCTCAAGCGCAGCTTTTTAAACCAATTTTTTAGGCCCTTGTGAAGCCTATAGATGGGCCTATATTTGAGAAGTGAAACTGGGCACTAGATGACATATTAAGTTTAGAGGAAATAGTTGAACGGTTTTGGTTCTATTCTCTTTCTTCTTTCCTTATTTTTTTTCCCTTCTTATCTATTGTTCTTGCATCTCTAAATCCCACTTCTCTGATAGTATCATTATTCCTTTCTACCTCTCTGTCCTTCTCTCTCTTGGTTCTCTCATCTTTCATTCCCCTATTAGTTCTTCTCTTTATCTTTTTTGTTACACAAAACAAAATGAAAGGAAACAGTTTTAGTTCAACATGCTTTGTTTACCCAGCATGTATTGCAAGAAAATATTACGAGAGATGGATTACATCACCCCCCATGCAATTACTTCAAAATTGCACTTAACACAATAAAGAAAGCATCTCAAGTAAAACTTGCAAATATATTTCTTTATTTCTGTCTTTATCTTTCTTTCTCCCCCCCCCCTCCTCTTCCATTTTCTTTTTCATACTTTGGTGAGACCTGGAAAAGTTCCTGGTATCTAACAATATATTCAAGGAAGTAAACTTCACTTTCATGTATCTATGCAAAGAACATCAAGTATTATATCTGTACATGCTATTTTTTTCTAATTTAAAAAATTCAATGCAGTGTACATTACCTTATTTGTCGAAAATAAACCATATATTCAAGGAAGTTCAGGATATCTAACAATATATTCAAGGAAGTAAACTTCACATTTTATGTATCTATGTAAAGAACATCAAGTATTATATCTGTACATGCTATTTTTTTCTTATTTAAAAATTTCAATGCACTGTACGTTACATTATATGCGAAAATAAACCATATGGAAAATGTAACACAAAACGTGGCACACCATTACCATATTACCAATGAATAGAAGGGACAACAGCCTCTTAATTTTTTTTTTTTTTGGTAGTTAACAGCCTCTTAATTTAGTGTTACTGTGTTACAACTTCAACTAATAACGTGCCATTTGGTTTGTATTTCTATTTTTCATTTTCTGTTTTTGTTTTTTATTTTCTATTTTATGTGTTTTATGTTTTGAAAATCCCAAAACAAGGAAAACAGAAAACGCATTTGGTTTGACATTTTTTGTTTTCCGTGTTTTGAGATTTCTTGTTTTGGGTTGAAAATGCTCAAAACGATTTTTTGTCATTTTGCATTTCATGCGTAAACCTATTTTTTATTTTCTAAAGCAGATTTTGAAAACACAAATGACTAAATGCATTTTGAGCTGTTTTCCTCATTTTCAAAATTGTAAAATGAAAGATGGGCTCAAAACAAGTATAGCAAATGGCACCTAAGTTTCTATGCAATTATAATATCTACATATACCAATAACACATTAAGATCATAAAAATAGAGATACCTGCTGAAGTAGTATCACAGGAAGATCTGCCAAATCACAGTCATATCTGTTCATTGAGCACATGCTATCAGGCCTTTTGAAGAGGCTACCAACATTGGGAGCACCTTCCCCTTCTACATTGATGCAATCATCATTCACCACCACCTTTGTTCGAAACTGTGACTTTACATGCTTAATATGTTTAATTCCTGAGTTTGGGGTTTGGCATCCTGCATGAAGAATGGACTGAGGAACATTCATGGACAGTGTCCATGAAGATGTTCGAGAATGCCAAGTGGGATGAGATATAAGATGGACATATGGGACACCAGCGACCTACAGGTAACAAACAAAATATTAGATCAAAATAAATGGTGAAATAAAGCTAAACAACGCATTTCTTTCTTTTTCATTTTAATTTCTGATTCGTGTAAACAAGAATTAAGCATACCAGATTTTCCAGTTCAGCAAGAACTTTGTTCGAAAAGATCCTATGAGCCAGAGACATGCAGAAATGACCCAGAAGATTTAACCCATCCTTTGTCGGCCGATTAGATAAGTGGGTTCTACCAGCAAAAGTGGATCCATCCTTCGCTCTCACAAGTACGTGTTCATGAAAAATTTGCTCCAAATAAATTTCACAACTAATTGGATGAGGAAACCTATGCTTCTTTTTCGGGGTATCATTTGTTCCTTCACCTAACCTTGGCTCGTCAAATGTTTCCATAGGCACAATTGCAGTTTCCAGATTTTGTGTCCCTGCACTATCAATTGCTTGATTATCTTGCCAAGATGGTACAAGTGAAATTAACACACAAGCCCCTTGACCGATACTGAATTGCAAATAATTTTCTCGCATTCCAGTCACATTCACACCTAAAGATGGGTTGAAAGCTTCACGATTCACTAGATCAAAAACCTGGAACCAATAACCAGAGAGCGGTAAAAAAATAGTAAATAGGAAGTATGAAGGGAAAAGGAAAATCAAGAAAGGTACCTGCTCATTGAAGATTGCACGGTGAACTTCACGGAGGACTGAATGTGTTGCTTTAACAGATTCATCATCACTCACAGGTTCTTTCTTAGTTTCTTTGGATGGGTACTCAGAGAAGCGATCTGTTTTTGTCTTAGTAGATTGTTTTGGACTACTACTCAAATGCGCACCAAGAAACCCAAATTGAAGAAAGCGACTTGAATTTGGAGGTAAATTCACAGCAAGCATTCCAGCTGGGTCATGCTCAATGCGCACCGTTGATATGGAAGATGGCCGAGATATGGCTGTTGAATCATATAATGAATTGTCAAACAGATCAATGTAGAAGCCTTCATTGCCAGGAGCAGAAGTGACCACCCGTTGCCGTTTAACTTTCCAGTTCTGCTGCAATCTATTGGCTTGTGAGGAAACAATGTATAGTATATGATGAAACATACATCATTATGGCATAATAAACTTCTTTTATTCATTCATAGACAGCTGATAATGGAGACCAAGAAAACTTTGCACAGCCTCTTCCATTTGTCAACAAATTGTGGCTTTCCGAAAAACAGATAGGAAAATGCAGAGATGTTTATTCCAGAAAGATCAAACGTAAGCTTTGCTGCTTTGGAGTGTAATATTGAAGAAATGTAAATGCAGTCTATTTCGCACCCTGCAATTTTATGATATTTAGGCATGCTCACCTAATGAGTGCACCATAGAATCTTGCTTCTCGAGCAACCTGCTGCTCCAATGCTTTGGCAGATTGCTTGAAGTATTTCCTAAGATGCTGTCAAACAAAAACCAAAGAACATATCAATTACATTATCAATTTAAACAACAATTTAAAAGTCAAACAATGCAGATATGAAACGCTGCTGTGCAACATATTCCATTTATCAAATTGTCTATATGCCATTACTTGTTCATGCAAAGATATGCTAACAATGCATAAGTTATCAAGTATAACATAAAATGTGAATAAGTAGAGGACGAGAATCGCTATCATTAGATGCAGGGTACAAAAGCACAACAAACACAAAGAAGAGTACCCGGAAGCATTGCAGCTTTGTTGCTGTAGATACAGCAAGGTCAGACAGTAGTTCATTAGGTAACTGCTTCGGCTTGGTCATGCTAGCCACTGTAACGGCATCATTAGCTTCCACCTACACATACAAAAACAAATTACATTATTATTCTTAATTCAACATTTGACAATTCTTTTCCTCATTGACATTGTATTTTTTTCCCCCTAACATTGGCTAAAAAGTTTTAAGAGTAATGTTGCATAACACACACACCCCCCCTTCCAAAAGAGAGAGAGAGAGAGAGAGAGAGAGAGAGAGAGAAATAATCTAAATCAACTACTTACTAAAGAACACAAAAATTTCAACTCAAAGATTGTTATTTGTTCATATTAAAAGAAAAAATAAATCAAAATTCAAGTAAATTTCCAAATCTCCCCCTTGGAAGCAATCAACTGAGTCACTGGCTGGTTTGTATATAGCATGGTTTTTAAATCACGATATCAGGTTACTGTAACAGTAATAGTCACTGGTGTAACAGTATCTGGAGTATTGATCAAACTGTAATGAGAATCGGATGGCACAACTGTGAATTTATCTTCGTCATTAGCAAATCCTAAATTTCAAATGATACCTTATTTTCACCTTATAACATTTCATGATATTTTTAGTAGTTTATGGCGATTTATAACCTCATATAAGTGTGTTTTCGTGTAATAATTTAATATGACTAGTCAAATAACTATTTAGCTGGAAAATAGCAAAAAATAATAAATAATTTCCATAGGAAACAACTCAAACAAGCATAATCAACAAATGAAAATGGGGGAAAAAAAAGGAAAAAAGAAAAATTGCATAGAAAATTAAAAAAATTCAAAATAGCCAAATATACTAATTTTTCAGCCAAATCTAACAAAAAGAAACATATTGCAAATACTTTTCTACTCAAAATTTCAAAGGTTTATAGAGTGCAAAAAGCCAATAAAAAAAAGAAAAGAAAAAAGAAACAAAGAAAAACGGAAGAAGAGTCTTTTTTAAAAGAAAAGTCACCTCCAAGCAGCTTTGAACCTTCCCAAAACCTAGTTTTGGCCATGGATATTCAAGATTTCCATATCAATTGACAAGTGACAACACCTACGGATGAATCATGGTTTCGAAAATGGAGGAGATAATGAGGCCAAAGAAGGCCTTGGAATACATAAAAAATCAAGATATGTAGAAGGATATGCGTGTTTTATGATTGCCGATTTTTATACGGAATGGCAAATTTCATAAAGGACTGGCCTGAACCAGTCGGTATGGATTAGTTCACCACAGAACCAGCCAATTCGGTTGTGATTGCTAATGGAACCGATAAATCTGCACGTAATAGTAACACTAAGCTGAAAACCAGTATGTATCGACCGATTCGGCATGTAATGGCTGATTTTTTACAACTATGGTGATAGTGAAATTAAAATTTCAAAGGTGTGCTTGGTAGTAAAAAATTCATGAGTATTGAGGGATCTTTAAAATATGGGTTCTGAGATATTCATACAAACCATGCTTGGGAGTTTTTAAGTGATGGGTTTTGAGATGTTTTCATGGGTTTGTTAAACACCTCTGAACCCACGAGCGGGTGTTTTGATCCAATTTTTTGAAAACCCCTGATTTGGGGGTTCTTATGGGTTCATAAGATTTTGAACGGTAACTCTCTCGTTAAAATATTGAAATCCAAATTTAACCTTTCCTAACAAAACCCTATTACTTATATTCCCAATTTCACATCGCTACAACCTAGAGGTAGGAGAATTTTGGATGGTCCATAATTTGAATTTGACTTATTTAAACTAATATTTTGGATGTTATATAATTTCGATAGTCTATAATTTGGATTTGACTTATTTGGACAAATATCTTGAATGTATATATTTTGAATGATTATAATATGGTTGACTTATTTGAATTAGTATTTTTGGATGTCATTTTTGAAAAACTTTTTTTTTAGTGATTTGAATCTGAAGTGCTTTGGAATTTTATTGTTAATTTTTTTTTTATTACTTCAATATATATCATGATATATTGTTCTATAATAACAAGTCCAAATGCCAATGGCTATTGCAATGCTTATTGTCTAACGAATAAATAAAGTTAAATGTGCCATTATATATATTAATAAACACCTCAGAATCTATTTAAAAATAAACTCCTAATCATGGGTTCATTATTTTTAAACTCATATTCCTGAATACCTCAGAACCAACCCATACCAACCCATACCATTGTAAACAACTCAAATACCATACTTTGAAAACACCTCAGAAGTCAAAACCCATACTTTATAACTCCCCCAAGCACACCCCAATACTGCAATTAAATAAGAAGCATTTACCATAGAAATGATTGGTTTAGGGCGATACCACCATGAAAATCTTATCATTAATAGAATTAACATACAGATACAGGGCGGATTTTGCATAAAGGTATATATACATTAATACTATACGTGCATATGCATAGAAATCTGGATTACTCACAGTGTTGATGAGATCGATGATGACAGAGAGTTCCTGATGAGCCAGCTGCAAATTCTCGACCATGCTCTGCCACGGCCATGGCTTTTCTGTGGCTTCCTTTGAAGAAGAACTCTTCTTCTGCTTCTTGTTTGGGTCTTCTCTCTCCACTGCCCACGCGAAGTCTATTCGCCGAATTAGGTTCACTCGCTTCTCATCATAACCTACATCACTGAAAAATACAGATGCACATATGATACAGAAATATTCGCACACATCGAATAAAAATCAAGCTTAATTGTGTTGAAACTGGTGAAGAGAAAAAGCATACGAAGGGAATTGCTCGACTCCATTTTCTTCAATGGCATCTAAGCGCTTGATTGGGAGCTTGTCCAGAGAGATTCTCAAATTTCCATCCATTTTTCCTCCGCTTTCCTTTTTTCCAGGAAAACCCCCAAGAAAAATTCTAACCGGCTTCGGATTGTTCCGGATGGACGAAGACGGCAGCCGAGGAGAAGAGCATAGCCCTAATGAATTGCAGAGACGGAGACGCTTGTGTTTGGAGGGAGAGGAGAGACACAGCAGAGGAAGTGAAAAATTGAGGGTTTTTGACCACAATACACTATATGTGCAGACAGCAGAGTGAGGGCTTCCGAACTTAATTCTCAAATTTCAGTACAGGAGGAAAATTGTTTCCTTCATTACATAAAACTCGGTTTTCCTAGAGCCAGGGTAACATTTAGTGGTGTAAATGGTCGGGTCGGGTCGGTTCGCTGTGTTCGACCTGACCAGAAAAAGACCCAGCCCACCCGGCCCCACCATGCTTGGGTCAGAACTTGGGTCGAAGCGGCCCGGCCAGGACGCGACCTGACCGCCCCGCCCCACTCCACTCGCTGCCCCCTCACTCGGCCAGCCCGCATCTCTCTTTCGTTACCCTTTTTTTTTTTAATTTGGAATTTTTAACCATTGCGTTCTTTTTTTTTTTTTTTTAAGTGATTTATTAGATGGTGAGATTACTTATGAAACTGATTACTTATGAAACTAATTGCTTAAAAAGACCTTAAATAGACAACACTAATACAAACTCCACATCAATTTTGTAATTGATTAAAATTTTCCCCTTGCTACATAATTTCAATTAGATAACAAAGGGGTAATTTAAATATTTTTTTCTTATAATCCGGCAATAATACAAAATAATTTAGTTACATTTTATTGTTTAAGATGAAAAATCTTTTACAATTAGCGAAAATCAAAATTTTGAAGAATTTATTCACAATTACACCACAACGTCACGATTTTTCACAAAATATTTCAAAAAAATCATGTCTTACGAGATTTTGGAACAAAAAAAGTTTAATTAAAAACTTATTTTGAAAATTTTGAAGGAAGTGTTTGTTTGATTTCCGATGTGTGGAAGTTTTGCTAAAGTATTAAATATATTTGCATAACTGCACATTACATTGATGAAAATTAGAAATAAAATAAACGCTATTATTTCTTTTAAATTAATTGAACAACCCACATTGGATTGAGTGTTAGAGAAATTATTTTTAACAAACTTGCATCATGAAAATTAAATAAAAAAATATTTTCTGTTATTTTAGATAATACTTTATACAATGAAGTTTGTTTTAGTTACTTATTTAAATGTTTTGCCTACGAGATGTAAATTATTTCATAATAGTTGTTGTGTTCATGTACTTAATTGTAAAAGAATGATTGAGTATTTATGATTCCTCTATTTTCAAAATAAAACAAGTTATAATTTGTATTATTAATTCTCCAAAAAGAATTCATTTATTTATCGGTATATGTAGCCAAGTTGATCTAAAACCTAGGAAATTGCATATGAAAATTAGTATAAGATAGAATTTAACTTATGTTATGTTAAAAGTGACTATTAAATATCAAAAAAATTTGATTTATTTATTTTAAATAATCAAGCTATTGGTTTAATAATTATTGAGCCCACTGGTTGAGCAAATGCAAATTTTCAAAAAGATTTTTTTATATATATTCTATATTACAAATAAAATATTTTGTGGAGTTTATTAAAAAAATAAATTGGGTCAAGTCAGAGGTTGAGATTAGTGACCCTAGTCTAACTAGACCTGACCTGACCTAATGAGGAAAAAGGGCAATAGGGGCGGGACAAGCTTGGGTTAGGTTGACCCCCCGGTTAAGGGAAGGGTCGGGTTGGGTCGGGTCAAGGGACGGTCAGACCCCGACCCGACCCGTTTACATCGCTAATTGTATGTCAACTACTCTGCTAAGGTCATTGAATAGTTTTTATGTTACTAGTTTTTATTCTGTTACGTTCTAAGTGAAAAATACTGAAAATTCTAAAAGTTATTTATTTTTTATCTCACTACATGAATTACGAACTCACAAACTTATCTTATTTTATCTTACTTTTTATCACTCCAAATGCACCCCTTAATGTCATTTAAAAATTAAGAGACTACTTGTTATTGTAATTAGAAGTGAACGATAGCTATTGTTCAAAAGAAAAACATTGTTCTATACTTATTGTCTACCTATTTGTTTTTTTAGATAGAATTCTCTTCCTAAAAAGTAAATATAAAAAATAATAAATATAAATATATATATTTTTTGAAAACAATAAATATAAATATGTGAAAATCAAAATAAATCACTATAAAAAAAGTGAGTTATAGTAACGAGTCTTCTATAACAAAAACAAATGTTGTCATAATTTATATTATTTAGTGAGCCCACCATCTGACTGTCCAATTGAGCATTTAGGCAATACTTCTGTGAATAATATGCCATCGACCTCATTTATTCATACTGTAAACTATAAATAAATTACTTCACCGGTATTAGTTAATTATGAATGTTTTCAATCATCTTGAATGCAACTTTTTTTTTTCAAAATTCATCTGGACTTTTCAAACGAACGCGTAAATGGTCGCGGTGGGTTTTTGTTAAAACAAATGCAGTCATTTGAATCAATTTTGGAGCATTGCACAGAGTCTTTTGGATGGAAAAGTTAACTTGTGCAAACACAAGTGAAATGCTTCTTAAAAAAAAAAGGATTTCACATTGAGAGATCTATTCCCTAGCCCAAATCTTTAAAAAGTAAATCTCTCTTAATTTGTGCTATATGTATTGGTCCCTCAATATGTGTATCGGTAAGTCACAGACTCATGTAACAGCAGGGATTCGGATCTACACCCAAGAATTAGATATGATTCGTCTAGCCAAGAAAGCTCGTCCTACCAACCTTACTGCACTTTGTGCCTAGAAGAGTGGCCCCAAAAGTTATTAATGCTTCTTAAAAAAAAAAGGAATTTGACCCTGAGAGATCTATTCCCCAACCCAAATTTCTAAAAATGAATCTCTATTAATTTGTGCTGTGCACTCTAGTCTCTTAATTTGTGCAACGGTAAGTTGTAAAGTCACACAGCGGGGATTTGGATCTACACTCAAAAATTGATACGATTCGTCTAGCCAAGGAAGCTCGTCCTACTAACTTTACTGCGCTTTATGCTCGGGGGAGTGGCCCCAAAAGTTATTAATGCTTCTTAAAAAGGGGGGGGGATTTGACTCTGAGAGATCTATTCCTCAGCCCAAATATTTAAAAAGTGAATCTCTCTTTATTTGTGTCGCATACACTGGTCTCTCAATATGTGCAGCGATAAATCGCAGACTCACGCAGTGGCGAGGATTCGAATCCACACTCAAGAATTAAATATAATTTATCCAATCAAGAAGGCTCGTCCTACCAATCTTACTGCACTTTATGTCTGGGAGAGTGGCCTCAAAAGTTATTAGGAAGAAGATTCGAACTTGAAAATTTGGAGTGGTAAGCTCCTAAGTCTCAAACTAAAACCAACTCACCTAACTGCTTGAGGTTAATGAAATGCTTCTAACCTGTTGTGATTTCCCTACTACTATACTCCTATTGAAATTGAGCTAGCTAGGCAATGTCTGGACGTTGGCTTGAGGTTGCTTTTAATTTACTCATATTTTTTGGATGGAGACATCATCTTGATCAATGAACTGAAAATAGATAAAAATAATAATTATTTAAATTTCACATGCCTTCTATTTCAATGAGCAAGCTTAGCTAATGCATCAAAAACATAAAGCATGTCAATCTCTAGTTTAGTAGGCATTGGAATTCAGTTTTTACCTGATTTTGATACCTTTTAAATAGCTTCCTCGCTAAGTTTTGAAAATTTGCTTCTTCAATTTGGTTATTATTACAGGCTAAATGACCCATTAACTAGTGTTGAGATTCAAGGGTTTTCTCACAATGGATGCAAAATTGGAATAGGGTGCAGTCATAAGCCTTTCGGCTTGGTACGCATTCTCTTGCTAGCTTCGGCCATTTTTAATGCTTATATTCCTTCCATGATTATTGCCTCCTGGTAAGTTTAAACTTCTCTCAAATTGTGAACAACGTATGTTATTTTGTTACTAACAGTGAAATTGCTCCTTTGTAATTTGGATGACTCACGGGTTTAATATTTAGAAACAATTTAAATAATAATTATTAATGATTATATTGTGTACATTTTTTTCCCAAACATTATATAGACAAGAGTATCGTGTACTCAGTTGGCGGCTTTTTTTTTTTTTTTTCATTATCAATTTATCACTATAAACAAGAGTTTCATGCACTCAGTTAATCATTTTTTATAGGGCCCGTTTGGTTTGGAATAATTTGATGAAAATTTCTGAAAATCTCTATAAATCTCTATTAACTTTATATCACATCAACTTTTTTCTCTCATTGCACGCATTACGAACTCTCTCCAAATCACAATTTATCTCATTTTTTCTTACTCCAAACAATCCCTAGTCATCAAATCATCAAGATTTTAAGTGCTTTGGTTAATGAAAGATGCGTTTGAAGTGATAAAAAATAAGATAAAATGAAATAATTTATGAGTTCGTAATTCGTACAGTGAAATAAAAAATAAATAATTTTTAAAAATTTTTAAAATTTTTAATAAATTAGACGCATCCAAAGCGTATCATAAGAGCATAGATAAGGATCTTGTGAAAGAATAAAATATTTTGCTACCAAGTGTTATGTCGGCTTGAAAAATTTTAAAATTTGAATATGACATTTACTGTGGTTGCAGTCTCTTGGTGCATTTTGTCACTTGTGTGCAGAGAAGTTATTTTACATTTTTTTTTTTAAGAAAAAAGAAAGTACGGTAGGCCCTCAATTACCATACATATATATATATATATATATATATATATATATATATATATATACATATTTACCACATTCGGAGAAGATTTTAATTGATAATCAGGGGCAAATTCACCGACCAATACGCTAAAATTACAAGGTGTGTAGAGAAGTTATTGGTATATTGTAAATAGAGTTTTTTATAAAAATATTTTTCAATCTATCTCTTTTTTTTTTTTTATTTGTTCTCAAATTATTAAATGTACCTATTATATTCTAAAACTATCTAATTCTATTCTATTTAGTTTGGATACTAACTCTATCCATTAAAGTTAATGAAAAAATTAAGGTCATTGAATTTTTTTTACTCCATTCTGGAGGTATAATGGTCAATACATGTCTATTCTACACCAAAAACTGTATTACAAAAATATCTAATTTGATTCTAATAATAAATTAATCTAATAATTATTATTTGGTTCAAACACTAAGAATTTATTTGATTAAATTGATAATTAGTTTTCAGATATAAAAATTAAATTACTTTAGTACACTTTTTTTAGTTTATGATAACTTTATGATATAGTTTTTTTTATAAATAATAATTTCTGTTATATTATATATTTTATTAATATAATTTATTAAATAATATAATATTTATTATTAAAGTCAATATTTTAATAAAATTAAATTATTCATTATTTAAATAATAATTTATTATTAATATAAACAATAATTATTACATTAAATTTTTTTGGTTAGGTAAGCAAGGGCACTCGAACCCGAGTCATGAGCCGACGATATAAGGTTCTTAATCAATTGAGTTACAGGTCACACTCATTATTATATTAATTTATTATTAGAATCAAATTAAATATTTTTGTAATACACTTTTTGTTGCCAGATGGGAGGAATAGACATGAGTTGACCATTATGAGACTGAAGTAAGATGAAAAAGGTCACATAATCTGCACATGATAATTTTTTTATTAACTTTAATATATGAAGTTAGTGTTCAGACCAAATAGAACGAATTGAATATTTCAAGAACGTAAGAGGTATGTTTGATAGTTTGAGAATAAAATAGAAAAAAGATAAATAGTTTGAGGGATATTTTCATAAAAATCTCTTATAAATACCCTTACAAAGTATTAACTTTTTGAATTAAGATAAGTTTCGAAATTACTTGAAATTAAGATAAGTATTGAAATAAAGAAAAAGATAAAATTAGAATAACATATATAAGGGTTGTTTGAAGTGTCAAACAAATCAAAAGTGAAACTTTTTAGAATTTGGAGTGTAAAAAGTTATTTTGAAATGATATTTGGATAACTGTATTTGATTTGATATAAAGTTGTTAAATATTATATAAAGTGACATTTGGCAAAATTTTAATGAAGAATCTTAAAAGTTTTTAAAGTTCTGTAAAATTTTTTGACACAAGTGTTAGTAAAATTTTTTCAAAAAATTGGCAAAAACTGTTGGAACACAGTATAATGGTTTGTTCCAATGGATTTTAACAAATTTTTTGAAAACATTAGAACTTTTTGGAGTTTTATAAAGTTAAACTTTTGAAGTTTTTTAAGTTGGTTGGAGTTCTAAATGGCCCCATAATTTGAAACCTTCTTATTGAATATGAGTCTTAGTAACCACTTAGGTGGCATTTGATTTACTTTTCTATTTGTTATTTTTCTTTTGTGTTTTATGCTTTAAAAATTTCAAAATAAGAAAAACAGAAAATGTTCTGTTTTTCTTATTTTGAATTAAAAACACTCAAAATTTCTTTTTTGCTATTTTTCATTTCTTGTGTAATCCTATATTTTGTTTTCTAAAATAAATTTTAAAAATATAAGTGACCAAATACGTTTTGAGTTATTTTTCTTATTTTCAAAAATACAAAATAAAAAATGAGCTCAAATTAAAAAATAAAAAATAAAAATAAAAAATAAAAAAATAAACCAAACGCCACACATTTAGGTTTTCTAGTGCTTTAAGTTAAAGCCCTGACATTTGCGACTATGAGACCTTGAAGATATTTTAAATAGATGGTGATTATTGATGTGAGACAAGAATGTGTTGTTAGATGCCATTGTTTTAGTGGAATCCTTGATGTCTGGATATCAATGGTTGGTGATGTTGTGAACGTCGATATTTCTTAAATGCAAGGCACTTGCTTTTGTGCATGCAAGCTCCAAAACAGAAGGTAGCTAGGTAGACTCAGAGTACAACACTTTCAGATAATGCATCCATATGCTAAAGATATTGCAAGTATAATTAAATTACCTTTATAGCCTCAACTTAATTGTAATTTTAACATCTATGCAAACAATTTTTTCTTATATTAATTAAGAAAAAATTTAAAAAAATATCATATGATATGTACGTAAAGAAGTCAATCATCTAATCGTATAATAAAATATAACCATCATATGTTAGACAACATAAAGTAAGTACAAGTACATGGAATTTATTTTTTTTTTTAATTTTATATATATGCAGAAGTAGAGATTTTCAAGAAATAATTTCAATTAATTATTTTTAAAAATTACTATGCATATTCATGTATCAAATTAGCATGTTTAAAATAATAACGTCGTATTTAAACACTTTAGAACATTTAAAATCGTACGTCATTTCGTTTTTATCAAGAGATGTATAAATCAATTGAAAAATTTAAATTATTATTAAGTACATTAAAAATACCAATACTCAAATCTTACTCTTACGGATGTAAAATTATTTTTTTAATTACTCACTTCTGTAAATAATATTTAATTTTTCAAATTTGAATAGTACTCCAGAATTGACTTTATCGAAGGGTTCCAAATTTTTTAATCTTGTACGATAAAAATCTGAAGTTATTAATGTCATTGTAAAGAATTCCTCTCTTAAAATTACCTCTATCTAGAAATTATTTTAATCTTGTAAAAAAAATTTAAATTATTAATGTCATCGTAAAAAATTCTCCTCCTCCCTCTAAATTTTATCAAAAGTTATGGAGTGAAAATTACAATTTACCCTCAAAGAGGCATTTTCTCCTAAAACAGACAGCCCTAATGCAGTGAGAGGCAAAATCATCTATACATTTCTTGTTCTAACTTCAATTCCACATATTTTATTTTAAACAAAAACTTTTCCTTTGTGCATGCGTGTTTGCATTAATTAGGAACTAATTTCGTATATATATATATATATATAAACATAATTAGACTACATTTGAAAGAAGAATTAATATATCCTATGTGTAAGACCCCCCTCTCTTTTTTTTTTTTTTTGTTGACATCAAACACTTCCATACATACCTAATTAATCTGACTCGTTTTCTTGGGATGTTCAATTGATCAACAAACCTTTGGAAAAAAAATATTTAAATATATATTATGATATTAGATTAGGTATTTAATTAATTCACCAACTTATATACAAGAAACTTATATACAAGAGATTTGATGCTGAAATAACTTTTCAATTTTAGACTTCTGAATCTCAGTTATTCATTTAATATTTAGTTAATCTGACCGTTTAATTAAAATATAATTTAAAAAATTTTTAAAAAGTAAATTAATAATTGCTAACAACTCACAAGGACAAATTCAAACCCTATATGCTTCTACAATCATAAATGACAAGCTTGAAAAGTTAGTCCCTTAAGCACAATCAATTCACATACTCAAATCAAAGACCCAAATCAAACACATTGATTAAACCTATATATATATATATATATATTTATGCCCGTTGTTGTTATTCTTGGGTTTACCAATTAAGTCAGCAGGTACAGTTCTGATGTTCTTGTGTACATCCTTTTCATTAGTTCTCAATTTCCCTGCTTCAATTTATCTCTTTATCTCATTGACACCATGTGTAATTTTATTCTCATCAGGGCACTAATTAATCCTTTTTGAGCAATTTGTGGCCCAATGGAAGAAATAGAAAGAGAAGAACAACAACAAACTAACAACTAATAGTGGCTC
The DNA here is from genome assembly GCA_019916065.1 of Vitellaria paradoxa. NCBI lineage: Eukaryota > Viridiplantae > Streptophyta > Magnoliopsida > Ericales > Sapotaceae > Vitellaria > Vitellaria paradoxa. The sequence continues at coordinate 32,869,333 of CM034241.1, read as the reverse complement.
AATTGTCGCAAATAGCGAAGAATAAGAAGAAATGCATATATTTTGTATGAGAAAATAGTAACAGTTAGCGTTTAAGTTTTTGTAAGTACCGATTTATTCTTTAAAAATTATGTTTTCAAATTAAACAATAACATTAAATAAAAGATTAAGATTCAACTTTGTTTAAAGTTAAAAAAAAGTAACTCAAGACACTCCCGATTCATACATAAGCTCTAGCTAGGACTAAGTCATAATTAATTTGTACGTTGTACCTATGTTAACATCGCAATCAATAGGGAATTGTGCTGTCACGTGCATATATGTCTAATTACAGAAATGCTGATGATTTATTAAAAAAAAAAATTATCATACATCTCACGATTTTAAATACTTCTTAAGATGTTTTTATATTTCTAACTAAAATTACTTTACACATAAGAAGTCTCTAACTCTCCCATCAAAATACTGCCCAAATATTAAGCTTCTGTTTGGTAACATTTTTTTTTGTTTTACTATTTATATTTTTAAAATTTTGTAAATTGATAACAGAAATATATTTGTTAAATATATTTATATATTTTTTGTTTTCAAACAAATCAAAACTTGAATAAAAAAATAAAAAAAGTATTTTCACTCTTATTTTTTTCTGCAAACATTTTATTAATTTTAACAATTTCTCCATTTTTATTAATTATTTTTCAAATGTTATATTAAATTAAAATTATTTTTAACATATAATATAATTAAATTAATTATCTAAATTAATATGCAATACACTATATTAATTTAATGTTTAATAAATAATTAAATTAAATTAATTTAATTAGTATGAGACATGTATTATTAAAATATTTTAATAAATAATAAAATTTAATTAATTTAATTTAATAATTAATTTCATTAGTATAAATACTTTTTATCAAATTATTTCGAATAAATAATAAAATTAAATTAAATTAAATAATTTCATTAATTTAATTAATACGGAATATATTTTACTAAATTATGTTTATATATAATAAAATTAAACTAATTAATATAACTTAAATTTAATAATTAATTTAATTTAATTAGTTTAATTAATATCAAATATATTTTACTAAATATTTTTAATAAATAACATAATTAAAGTAATTAATTTAATATTAATTTATATTTTAGTCGAGTTATTATTAATAAATAAAAAGATTAAATTAATTAATTTTAATTTAATTTAATTTAATTGAAATTTATAATTAAATTAATTTAAATAATTCATTTAATATGAAATATATTCTATTCAATTATTTTTAATGAATAATATAATTAAATTATAACTAGTAAATTTCATTATTACTGAATTAAATGATATAATAATTATATTTTATTTATTTATTTATAATTACAATTAATATATTTTATATTTTTTGAATTAAATGATATATCAATTATATTATATTTAATTATTTTTAATAAACAATATAATTAATATATGATTGAATATACCTTATATTTATTGAATTAAATGATTTTTAATAAATAATTAATTAAATAATTTAATTTAATTGAATAATTTAATTTAATTGATCTAATCTAATTAAATTAAAGTAATATGAAATATATTTTATTAAATTTAATTAATTTTTTAAAAATTAATAAAATTAAATATTTTATGAAAATAAAAATTAATAATTGTAAGTAAAATTGTATTTTTAATACTGTTTCAGTTTTATTTTAAAAAATGATAACAAAAAATAAAAAATAAAAAATATAAACTAAAAAATATAAAAAAAAAACCAGCGTTTTCGAACAGCCTCAAAAGATTTCGGGCTCCATTCCTGTACACACAAACATTAAACGCAGCCCTGCGTCATGAGTTTTAGAAAATCTCTGTCCCATTTCTTCCGCTCGGAACCATTTTGGCCCGGTTTGGCATAAAAAACAAATTCTAAAAATATCAATAAATCTCTAACAATTCCTCTGTCTTTAATTTTTTCTCCATCACTAATTTCAAAAAATTTCAATATTTCGTTAAAAAAATAAAAAATCTAAAAATAGGTTAACCGAATTTGTAAATTTTTTACATAATCATATTCTTCGTGTCGAGAGCTTTCAAACGAGTATCATTGTCGTTATTTTTTGTGAATTTTTTTAAATCCGTGGGAACTAATTTAAAAAAACGTTCCCACGATTTATAATTTTTCAGAAAAAATGACCCCAAAATTAACTCTAAACTACATTTTATCTCAATTTATCTTATTTTTTCTTACTCTAAACGGGCCTTTGTCTGGTGCCTAGACTCTCTCTCTCTCTCTTTTTCTATTTTGGGTGCGCACCACCTAAGTAGAAGAAATAGTGTTTTTTTTCTTTTAATTACGATGTTTTTTTTTAACAAATAGATCTTAAAAATAAAAAATAAAATTCTCGAACATTCTAATTAATTTTAATTTTAGATGTATTTGGCGCACTGAATTTTTTTAAATTCTCTAAAATTTTAAAAATCTTTAAAAATTATTTAACTACACGAATTATGAACTTATTTTGTCTCACTTTATTTCATTTTTTATCACTATAAACAACCTCTTTATTTTACTTTCTCTGCATTTTAATGAATTTCTCCGATCGAAGCCATGTTGTCAATGATAGCGAAAGCAAGAGAAGCCAAATTTAACACAAACTTTTACGAGGAGCTGATTCAATATGTCACTTGCAACCACGACTGAAGATCCTCTCGTGCTGTACTGGTCTCGCTTGGCCGTGCCCTACTACGTAGGAACACTAGACAAGTACATCAACACTAGTATTTTTTCTTTCTTTTTATGAATTAGGGGTGGGGCACTATGTTAAAATTTCGACTCCAAGATTGAACTAATTAATCATGGTGTAAAATATAATCAAACCGATCTCGGTTGGCTAGAGTTGACAGTGCATGGATGAAACTAGAAATTTATTACGAGAGAGTCGATTTTATAAATTTTAATATATCTTCAACAATTTTAAAAAATACAATCTCACATACTCACTCACTTAAGAATTTCTTCATTAATATAAAGTAGGGGTATTAAAAAAAAGTAAAATATTATGATGTAAAACTATTTAAATGAATACTAATTTTTAAAAATTATTTGAAAATTTCTTTGAATTGCAAATAGTTATGAGCAGTTAAGGAATGTCAAAAGAAAAAATAAAAAAATTTTCACTAAAAAAAATACTTCATCAAAATTTGAGTTTCACACTGACCATTTATATATATATATATATATAGTGTTTGGAGTGATAAAAAATGAGATAAATTGTGAGTTCGTAATTCATGCCGCGAGATAAAAAATGAAAAATTTTTAAAAATTTTTAACAAATCAAACCCAACCTATATCTTTCCAATATAAATGGAGGTTGAATCAGCAATGACAGAAATATGAATTGAATCAAAAGTGATTTTGCATTTGAACACATGAATGGTGCATTATTATACGTGGACCACCTTGGCAGTGACAGTCAACAAAGTTTGCTAACTTGGTAGACTTTTAAGATCCATATAATTAAGCTCCGGTCAGAAATTAGTTTGCGCGCCCAAGTTGCTAGGTCAAAGAAACTAGCATGTTATTCAGGGCACATAAAATTGTGAAGAGATTAAGGGGGTGTTTGGAAATTAAAAAAATTCAAGTTTTGGTAGTTTTTTGGGTGTTTTATTTTTTTTGTACTTTTTGTGTGTTTGGTTGAACAAAGTGGAATTTTTAGTATTTTTTAGTAACTTTTGGGTGTTTGGTAAATTTTTTAGTGCAGCAAAGAAAAAAAGTGGTAACTTTTGAGTGTTTGGTATGTTTTTTTACTGTAGCAAATCAAAAAAGTTGTAATTATGGAGTGTACTTTTTACTGTAGCAAATCAAAAAAGTGAAAAAATTTGTGGTTTTACCAAACACACCAAAAGTAACTTTTGATATTTTTTTACTAATTTTTGAGTTGCCCAACGGGCTCTAATATACCCACCTTTAGAACTTGTTTAGTGTGTCAAAAAAGAAATAAAAAATAGGTAAATTATGGATTGTTGGATGTTTGGTGGGTTTTATAAAAAGTGTAAAAAAAGTTAAAGAAAAGTGAAAAAAACTGAAAAAAGATAGTAAAAATTGGAGTTAGTTGTAGATGCTTAGCAAAAGTTAGAGAAAATTAGTAAAAGTTGAAAAAATTTAGAAAAATTGGAGATTTTTGGTATAGAAAAAGTTAGAGAAAATTAAAAAGAATTGAAGAAAGTTAGAGATTTTTTACCAAATTTAACATCTAAACGGAATACTTAAAAATAGAGTAAGTTATACTTAGTCCTTTCATTTTTGTATTCAATTTATTTTTAAGATTTGTAATTTTAATTTTAATAACTTATGCTTAGGTCAAGTTTCAATATGTACTTAACCTTGATGGATACCTCCAATAGTAAGATCTTGAATTTATTTTCCAATAATCATTAGTTTAACTTTCTTCATTTGGTCATTAATTTCAAGACTTTCAGAAATTAGTCGAGATACACATAAATTGATCTAAACACCCTGAGTCATAAAAAAAAAAAAAAAGTTCTAATGTGCTCTGTTGTACAGATTCATTTAGTTTTAGTAGTATGATTTCAGTGTTGCGTATTTTTTTTTAAATTTTAATAATTTGAGAATAACTTGCACAGATAAACAAGCATTATATTAATGTAGCAATATATATATATATATATAATTCTTTTGTTGTTTATATATATATTTATAAATGATAGATGATTAATTTGAAACCATATTTGTGTGCCAAAAATCGCTTGCTTTGGCTTAATTTATAGCACTAGCTGTATTAATATTAATAAATTGTTTCGTCACCCATCAATTTTACTTGAAATCTAATTGTATACTGCTCATTAGAACTTAACAAATAAAGATGATGTCGTGACCCAACAAACAAACAAATAAATATACATATATTATTATACCAGTTTCTGTGGGCTACTTACCGCTGCCTGCACTGGACGGCAGAATATACATGCGTGTGTGTATATATATATATTAAAAATATCAACTGTTACGTCATGGCTTTTTTGTTAATCGTTTATAACATATGATTAGATATTCAATTAGTGAACTTGCTTTCATCTATATAATAATATAGTTCATGATTTGACATTTTATATTTTTAATTATTAAATTTATTTAATAATTAAGGATTATTTTTTCTCTCCACTTTATTATCATTTCATTTACTTTATATGAAAATATAATCTCTCATTCTTTTAATATATTTTTTGAATACTTTTTATATATAAAAGTTTTTAAGTTAATATTTAAAAAAAAATATGATAACATTTGTAACAAATAATAAAGTTTTATACATTTATTAAATAATGTACAGATACATATTAGAGATATAAAAAGTTTTTAAGTTAATATTTAAAAAAAAATATGATAATATTTGTAAGAAATAATAAAGTTTTATACATTTATTAAATAATGTACAGATACCTATTAGAGAAAGCACCTAATTTTTTTTATTTTAAAAAAAGATATTTAAAATTTAATTTTATTTAAAAATTTATTAAAAAATAAACATTTAAATTTTAATTTTAATTTTAATATGCTTAATACTTAAATTTTAAATATATACACTTTTATACTCCTATCATTTATATAATAAGGAAGTTCAAAATTTTGAATTTGGATATTCTCAATAATTGAATTTGTTCAATGGTCTGGATTAATTTTATTTTTCTTTCTACTTTGATTGTCTTTTTTGTCATTTTATATGAAAATATACTTTCTCACTCTTCTCATATCTTTTCTGAATGCTGTTTATATAAAAGATTTTAAATTAATATTTTTGAAAATGTGATAAAGTCTTACACATTTATTAGACACTGTATAAATATTTAGTCTCTTTTGATTAATGATTTTTATTTTTATAATTTTTTATGTTAGTTTACTTTATAAATTTAAATTTAAACTATTTAGCATGTTAGATTATATTTTTATACTTTTAGAGACGGACAATTAGTAATTTATTATATATAATGACTATGAAAAAAAATTCTCTAATGATTCATGTATATGTTTATATATATATCACAATGTTACTTGCAAAGGCGAAGAACCCTGTTCTAATTTGACTAACAGTTCTTCCACATATTTTGCTAGAATCAGAAACTACCGCTCTATTAATTACGATAGGACTCCGTCATTTCTTGGAAAAAAGGTTGAAATTAAATACAGTACGTATGAAATACTAATTAATTAATAATTTATAATATATATATATATATATATAACTAGTAATAATTCATACTATGGTACTTTGAACAAAATTAGTATTGCATTTTTTATATAGTTAAAACTTTAGACAAAAAGTTTAAATCCATGGGTCTTAATTTTTTTTGCAAGACTTTAGATTCTACCAGGTTATTACATGTGTTTTTGTCTCTCTTCCGATTAATTTTTGATAAGTACCATAAAAGTAAAAATAAATTATGGTGTTTTAATTTAGAAGGTTAACTTCCTAAAAATTATAATTAGGGCAGAATTTAAATTGACAATTTTGATTTGTATATAATCTTCCACACTTGAAATATAGGTGAAATTTAAAATGTTCAGATCATTTTGTGAGATATATGGTAGTGAGATCCACTAAAACAAAAATTTAGTGAGAAGTTAAAAATATAAAAATAATCTCAATCGTTGAATAAAAGAAAAAATAATTCTAACTGATGGATTTTAACTTGTGAGAGGAATATTTTAAAAATTATCTTGTTTTGTTATATAAATAATTATATTTTAATAAAAGTGTTTCAAAACACTGTCGTTTACTCACATCAAATGTGATTTAAGCATTAATCATAATATGCATATTTAACCACGCATGGATTTTGTCTGCGTACACAATAATTTCCCAACCAATTAATGTATAAATTGTAAAAGTTGAATAAATTAATGTTGAAAAAGGTTAGTGGTTGTGTGGAAAATTATTTTATGTATTTAATAAATTTTGATGGAGAAAATTGAAATGAATTAAAAAAAATTAAAAAATGAAAGTTAATGTTTTCTTTTTTAAGCAAATGCACTGGTTGAATTTGTATGAAACACATACGATGGAAGAGGACAGAACAGAGGTCACATCAAGACACCTGTAGTGAAAATGATAGAAAATTTCAAATGGAGCCTAACTAGGATCAAAGTTTTATGTAAGGACTTTTTTTTTTTTTTTAGGAAGAGAGAGAGGGGGAGAAAGAGAGTGCGATGAATAAATTAAAATTGGAAGACTTAAGAAACTAAGTGACTTTCAATTTAAGAAAGAAAATGGTGAATAACAAAAAAAAAAAAAAAAAATTTGCCATATTCATGTTGCGTTAGGAATCACCGCCAAAAAAAAAAAAAAAAAAAGTGAGACTGATATTATTTTTAATATTAACTCGATAAATTAAGATCGTGACTGTTAGATTAAAATTTAACTGGTCCTAACTTAAAATTATATTAGTCCTAAAAATCCAATCACTTATACACCATTTTTTTTTATTGGAAATGAATACATCAAGGTACATAAGAAAAAAAAAATGTTTCTCTGTCAAGGGAAAAAATGGAAGCTTTTTGTTTTTCTGGTTATTATTAACGTAACTTGAAAATTTATATATAAATAGTAGCCGAGACATAAATAGAGAAGCATATAATATTAATATGACATGTGATTTACGATACAAAGAACTAAAATACTAATTAGTCTCTCAGTCCGTGTAGATTTACAAGCATTTAGTATATATCCAAAATATATAAACTTTTGTCAATTTTTATAAATTTTTATTAATTTTGTCTAAATTTTGCTCATACTCATTTTCATGTGTTAGTTTTCAAAACTTCAATTTTTATAAATTTTTATTAATTTTTATAAATTTTTGTCATTTTTTATTAATTTTTTTGACCAAAAGCGTTCAAATAAGTAAATGAAATTATGTTAAAAATCCAACGTCAATAAATTAAAATCAAATTTACTTTTCCTGATTTTGGATACCAAACGCTCCTTCGTAGGTGGGTATCACCCAAAAAATAATAATAATAATAATAATAATAATAATAATAATAAAAATAATAAATAAATAAATAAATAAATAATACAAAGGTTGGCTACTAATCTTTAATTAAAACAACAGGGTGATATCTACCCATAATACACATCAGCAATTGAAAAGCTAAACAAGAAAAGAGAGATGGAGCCCCTTTGGGGGTAGCCGAGTGGAAGTCGGGCTCGTCTTAGAGCTTGGGCCTCTCGAGGTTTCGGGTTCGACTCCCTCACAGGGGGTGGGTTACCGCTGTAATGGTGGGTGCCTAATGGCCTCCTCTCGGTCGTGCCGGTCAGCCAGGGCTTGCCTAGGCTGGTTAACTCTCCAGGGGCCTTTGCCGGCTAGGGTCCTGGAGCGTGCTTCGCCCTGTGCGCACCCCAGTACGGGGTAGCCCTGTGCGCACCCCAGTACGGGGTAGCGGCTACGGACTTCCACGTACCAGAAGAAAAGAGAGATGGAGCCCCGCAAGAGGTAGCCGGATTGGTCAGGGTTGGGGCCGTAGGGCTCGAGTTGCACGAAGTCTCGAGTTCGACTTTTTTGGAGGACGATCTTTCTCTTAATGTGGAGGCGATCTTCAACGGTATTCCCGGTTGAGCCGGTAAGTAAGGATTTGTCTAGATTGGTTTACCTCCTCATGGTTTTTTACCGGTTAGGGCTACGGGGCAGGTGCGTTTACCTCCTCATGTTCTTTACCGGCTAGAGCTATGGGACGAATTTCACCCAATACGCACCCATAGATAGCGACTGCAGATTTTTCTCCGACCCTAGAAGAAAAAAGAGATGGAGAGAGGCCTCTTTGACCTGGTTCGGAGCTTCTCCAAATATATATATTTAGTTGTCCTTCAGAGCCTTGAACACCTCTCTCCCCCCCCCCCCTTTCTTTCTTTCTTACAGTCTTTATTCTCCTTCCACTATTCTCTCTCTCTTCTTTCTTTCTTACAGTCTTTATTCTCCTTCCACTATTCTCTCTCTCTCTCTCTCTCTCTCTCTCTCTTGTGTCTTGTGTGTTTTGAGAGTGTTATTTGATCACTTCCATTGGAAGTTTTTGAAGCAACAAAATGAAGGGCAGTATGGAAAACCCTTTGCACCTGAAGTCATTGAATCACATCTCAATTGTATGCCGATCCGTTGAGCAATCTCTTGATTTCTACCAGAATGTTCTCGGATTCTTCCCTATCAAGAGGCCCAATTCCTTCAATTTTGATGGAGCTTGGTACCATATTCATCCTTATATGCTATTCAAAATTAATTTTAATCTTTCAAAAAATAAGCTTAATTAAAAATTAAACATATCAATTAAAGTCAACTATTCTTAAAAATCTTTCCGTAACTGTGTTTCTTTTTTTTTTTGGTTAGGAATTCTGATCCTCTTTCCTACAATCGTATTCACATGATATGTATCTATATATATATATATATGCAGGTTATTCAATTATGGTATTGGCATACATCTTTTGCAGTCTGAGGACCCTGAAAAATTGCCCAAGAGTAGCCAGATCAATCCTAAAGACAATCACATCTCTTTCCAAGTACTTCTCTCTCTCTCTATGAGCAAAACTTATGCTTGCATGCATGTGCCTTTGTATGTATGGGCAGACACATTACCTGGTTGTGTTTGAGAAATAACTCTTAGCTATTCTGTTTTTTTACTTTTTTTTAAATGATCAAAATTATTCTCTTACATTTTATTTTTTTTTAAATTTCAAATTAACAAACAATTAAAAAATTAACTATTAAAAAATTATTTTTCTTCTTTTCTCCCAAAAAAAAAAAAAAACTTTTAACTAGTTAGATGGTAACTAGTTACAAATAAATAAATAAATAATTTTTTTTTCTGGATGTTACCTCATGTTCATGTATATATATATATATATATATATTTGCATAAAGAAGTTAAAAATGATTTTTTTATTTTTTATTTTTTTAAACTATTGGCTCAAGGGACGATCGACTAGAGGAGAGTGGGGGTGGCGCTAACCCCCACACAAGTTTTGAGAATATGAAATTATTCCATTGAAATTTATAAAATATTGATCATGCTTTCCCCTTAAAAATATTTGACAAAGGTTTTGTAATACCTCCATCCTAGTTGATACGTACCCACAAGGGCCACATTATTTATAATATTGAACTTATAGTCACATATAACTGCCCATCCATTATATGCATCTACCAATAAATGTTATGTTTGAAATGGAAAAATTGACGTTTGGTGGCAGTGCGAGAGCATGGCAGATGTGGAGAAAATGCTGAAAGAGATGAAGATAGAGTATCTGAAGAGTAGGGTTGAGGAGGGTGGAATCTACGTTGATCAGTTGTTCTTCCATGACCCCGACGGTTTGATGATCGAAATCTGCAACTGCGACAACCTACCTGTGGTACCACTGGCCGGTGACACCACCGTCCGATCATGCTCCCGTATCAGTTGCAGCATGCGGCAGCAGCAGCAGAAGATTAGACAAGTGTTGTAGATCAATGAAATGCCATTGACTTAAATAAGGAGTATTTCAGCCATCTATGATATGGATGGATTGTTAAGATCAGTGTGTCAACTGGCCTTGTATAACGGGGAAGGTTGAGATGAAAGAAAAGGGCGACCTTCCTTTTTCTTTTAATGGTTTCTATGTGCTTTTTTCAACTGCATTCCTAGTTTCTTCTTTCTTATATTGAATTTGTTTGTGCCCTTTTCCAAGTTGGTATGATCAAATTATTTGAGGAGCTAAGGTAAGGAAAAAAAATTAGGTTTAAAATTTTTTTATACCTATAGTTTAAAGTCCAAATCAGCTTTATACTATCGAATGACAGCGTACAAAATTTTAAAATTTTTAGAAGAAAATTTTAATCCAAGGGTTGATCACCCAAAATTACTTTCCCCCTTTCCCAAAATCGAGCCAACAACATCTAAATAAAGGTAAGTAAATATAATTAGTTTAAATAAAAACCTTTGGATCATCACATGTTAAGGTTGTATTTGGGAAAGGCTAACTAAAAGCTAACTTTTACTTATTCAACTTGTTGACTTTTTATAAGATAATCAAAATTATTCTCTTACATTTTAAACTTCTTTTATATCATAAAAGGTAAAATTATCAAATTAACAAAAAATTACAAAACTATTTTTTTTTCTAAACATAAAAGGCTAGTATTTTTGGTAATTTAGTTTTTTTAGTAATTAACCAGTAGCCAATTACACAAAAAAAAAGACAAAAAATACTCACATTTTAGCTTTTCAAATGCCACCCAAATATTACATATATAATACTTTCTCCATTCAACCAATGTGAGATAAGAGTGCAATGTGAAATAAAAGAGTTTTACCACGCTAATGTGGTAACTTGTTCAGTCTCTTGTTAGTCCCCCCATATCACCGTTGGTCTATCACAATCCAAACATTTTGAGTTTGCGAACAAGTGTGACTATTCTGTTAATCTCTTTTGCATTGTGGTTTATGTCCATCTCTTTTGAGTATACATTACATTTTCGAATTTTTTCAATGATCTCAAATAGTAAAAGATCACAACTTATGAAACTATTTTTCATTCTTTTCTTACCCCTTGGATGCTTTTTCTTGAGTTGAATACTTGATATTCTAAAATTAAAGGAGTTGAAATATCAACAAATTGGGAATTTTTTTTTTTCACCTCACAAAATATCACCGTTGAAACTTGAGAATATCTTTTAAGAGTTACATGTGCACCTTCAATCCATGATGTAACACTGACTCCAAAATGTGTGTTTTCTCCATACATGCATCTATGCATTTTTGAATGGAAGTACTTTTGATATATTTACAATCATATTTGACCTCAGTAGCTTTCCACGCTTTCTCAAAAATTAATTCATCACGAGATTAATTGTATCAAATAAGTCTAATTACATAAGCAATTAATGGAAATGACCACCACCATGATCATAATAAAGACCTAGTTGCCAATTTATTATTTCTACATCAAATCTCAACCCTAACGATGATGAAAAATAGCCATATGCTTTGTCGCTTGATGATGATGATGATAATGAAAACTAATTCTGATAAAATCAAAAAAAGTAAATGATTAAACAAAATGAACTAAGTCCTATATTTGAAGAAATTACCATTTGCTTTGCATCTTAAGGGATTTAATATTGATTCACAATATATATGTTGACAGCCCATGGAATACATGATCAAAGGGCAAGAAGACAAGATTTTGAAGTTGAAGAAAACCTTTGTAGGGCTCAAAACAAGTACAAAGAGTATGGAGTATTTGAATAAAACTTTGTATGGCTTAAAACTAGTACAAATAGTATGGAGTAGTTGCATTGATAAACACTCCTAAGAGAATGGTTCACCAAGAGTCCACATTAATATGCACTCTATATTAAGATGTATGAAAATAGATAAATGCTTTATTTGTTTGTTTCTATGTAGACGAATTTTTACAGGAAATAATCCAAACTTGTTTGAGAATTTCAAGAAGGGCTATGGCAAGTGAATTTGAAATGGCCAACATTGCTCTAATGATGTACGACTTGAGACTTAAATGAAACAATTGAAGGATGGAATTTTTATTTCACAAAAAGGGCATGCAAGGGAACTGCTTAAGAAATTCAAAATGTGGGATTGCAAGCCAGTCTAAGGAACTTGACTTGCACAGGACCGAACAATATTCTTTCTGCTGTTGTGTTTGTAAGCCGGTATATGGAATCTCCCACCTTCAATCATATGAAGCATTATCTCGGATTGTCTTATTCACTTTCAAATATTGACTTTAAATTTGTGGGATATTGGGATATATAGCAAATTTTTTTTTTGTCGACTTGGATGATAGAAAAGCACCATTGCTTCTGTGGTTTTCACAAGAGATATATAGTGCAATTTCATGGATTTCAAATTAAAGAAGCAATCAATTGTCACACATTCAACTTGTGAGTTTAGGTATATATATGTTGCCTCTACTTCTTGTGCATGTCTATATTTTTTAAGATTAGAAGTTTGTTGAAGGAAATTTACTTGCCATAATCTAAAACTAAAAAAATTTTCATTGACACAAAGTCGGCGTAATCCCTTGCAAAGAATTGCATTTTCTATGTTCATACACAATATTACTTTTTGTGTGAATGCATTGCTATAGTGGAAGTCTAACTCAAGTTTGTGACGAAGATCAAATTGCAGATGTTATTGCGAAACCCGTCAAATATGAAGTCTTTCACAAATTGACATTTTTGCTTGGAGTTAGGAGAATTAACTTTAAGGGGCCCGTTGAAAATAAACTTAATTTATGTGAACTAGTGGGGAGTTTTGTTTTATAGTAATCGTTATTTGGGTGATGGCTCTTAACGTTGTAAAATAATTTTAAGTACGTATGTGGTTATGCCCCTTCCGGTAGTCGAGTTGATTTGGTCAGCATGCTGTAGGGCTTGAGACTATGTAGTGCTGAGTTCGACTCTTCTTCGAGGGGGACGGTCGTCCCTTTATTGTGGGGGGCTGTCTAACAGCTTTCTCGGTTGGCTGAATCTTGCCTAGGCTAGTTTACTCTCTGTAGTTTTTAGTCGATTAGGGTCACAAGGCGAGTTTCATCCTATGTGGTTATTGGATAAATGAACCATCTCTTAGTTGACTTGTAAATACCCCACTTGTCTATGAATTTTTAGTGTGAGCGATTTTGTGAGAAATAAATTTGTGTCTTTTGAGTATTTTATTCTAAATTAATTTCTCTTTCTACATTTGGGCATGCTCACCTTCCAACATACCTCTAAAGTTTGTGGGACAGAGAAAGAAATGATTCAAGAAAACATCGACTCATGTAAATTTTTTGGTCAAATTAAAAAAATTTATACTTTGAATTAATGTTTCTAAAATTTGAATAGTTTTCTTAATTGTTATATACACTCTAAAATTTCACTGCCCAATTAATTTTATCATTTATACATAATTCAAGCCGTCACTAAATGTTAATAATTTTGGAGGGCAATCTTAAGACACATAACGCACATCTAACCAAGACACGTGACGCACATCCAAGGGGGAACAGTTTGGTAGTTGAGAGAGCGGCTATCTTTCTCATCACATTTATGAAGGGTCAAAAAAGGTATGTCCACATTCATTGCTGATTATGACTCTAGTCATGTCCATGCCGACTATGCGGCATAATTCCGACCATTGTTACATCATCACTCATGATTACTGAATACTGACAACACATGTAAGTAAAGTTATAAATTCAAAAGTCATGAAGAAGAAAGGTAATCAGCTGCTTAGAATAAACTCTATTAGAAAAATCCTTTTTCCTCCTTACAAAGAGATACATATAAACTTGATCACCAGAAGGGCGAGTGACCAAACATCGCCTGACTAGTAGTTCTTCCATTTTAGGATCCTGACCTAGGGAGATTAGACGCCATGCACAAACACTAGTGAAAATTAGTCTGATCATAAGGGGAACATCACCAAGTTTGGTGGGCCACATCAGTAAAAGAGTTGGTCGAATTTTTGACACCCCAAATTCAAACAATTAAAAAGAAATAGTTTAGAATTTAAATGGCCCTAAAAATCTAAGCATATAAAAATATTTATGGTATAAATATTTTAAAATTTTAAATCTATTAGGAATAATCTAATTTTAAGACATATAATTTTGATTGTAATATCTTATGTTTAGGGTCAAGTTTCAACATGCTCTGTTGTACATATTCATTTGATTTTAGTCTCATGATTTCAGTGTTACGTTGTTTTTTTTTTTCTTTTTTGAATTTTAATAAAATGAGAATAACTTGCATAGGTAAACAAGTATTATATTGTGGCAATATATATATAATACTTTCGGTGCATAACCCACTTATTTTAAATATAAATAGAGTTACATAGAGATATTTGGAGGTATAACTTTTAGTAATTTTCGGTAGTTTTTAACCAAAAGTTATTAGTTATAATTTTTGGTATATTTAGTGAAACAAGTGTTACGTTGTTTGATTTTAATCTCATGATTTCAGTGTTATGTTGTTTTTCTTTTTTTTCTTTTTTGAATTTTAATAAAATGAGAATAACTTGCATAGGTAAACAAGTATTATATTGTGGCAATATATATATAATACTTTCGGTGCATAACCCGCTTATTTTAAATATAAATAGAGTTACATAGAGGTATTTGGAGGTATAACTTTTAGTAATTTTCGGTAGTTTTTAACCAAAAGTTATTAGTTATAATTTTTGGTATATTTAGTGAAACAAGTGTTACGTTGTTTGATTTTAATCTCATGATTTCAGTGTTATGTTGTTTTTCTTTTTTTTCTTTTTTGAATTTTAATAAAATGAGAATAACTTGCATAGGTAAACAAGTATTATATTGTGGCAATATATATATAATACTTTCGGTGCATAACCCGCTTATTTTAAATATAAATAGAGTTACATAGAGGCATTTGGAGGTATAACTTTTAGTAATTTTTGGCAGTTTTTAACCAAAAGTTATTAGTTATAATTTTTGGTATATTTAGTGAAACAAGTAGCAATTTTTAGTGACTTTTCGTACCTTTTGGGTCTTTGGTAAAAATTTTGGTAACTTTTAGCAATTTTTAGTAATTTTTGATAATTTTTAACAAATTTTGGTAATTTTTAGCCACTTCTAATAACTTTTAAGTTGAGAAATTACTGTTACAAAAGAAAAAAGTATAAAAAATTGGTAGTTTGCCAAACATTCAAAAATCAAAAGTTGATAGTTTTTTTACTAAAAATTTCATTACCAAATGTCCCCATAGATGATAGATGATTTAATAAAACATGTATACCAAAAGTGGCTTGCTTTGGCTTTATAATGCTAACTGCAACTCGGAGGATGAGCTCAATTGATAAGTTTTTAACTTTGTTCTCTAAAAATCACTAATTCGACCTTTTTCAAACCACTGAATGGTTTATCTAGTCGTTAAGTTTAAATTTCAGCGATTAATCGAACTGTACGCAGATGGACTCGAATACTTGAAGTTACAAAAATAAATAAATATATATATATATATATATATATATAGCACTAGCTGTAATAAAATCAATAGATTGTTTCGACACCCATCAATTTTACTAGATAATTTTAATCTAATTATATACTGGCCATTAAGAAATAAAGATGATGTCGTGACCCAACAAACAAACAAATAAATATGCATATATTATAATAGCAAATCTGTGACCTGCTTAACGCTTGCATGCACTGGACCACCCTCCCCCCCCCCCCCCCCAAAAAAAAACACACACACACACACAATAAAAATACCTACTGTTGCATCATTGTTCTTCTGTTATAACGTATGATTAGATATCCGATTAGCTGTGCCTGCTTATATATTTATATATATATATACATACCATGAATAGTTAGAAAAATTCTCCAATAATTCATATGTATATATCAATATTTGTAAATACAGTTTAAAGGCCAAGAGTCCTTCTTTAATTTGAATAACAGGTCTTCCTTATATTTTGATAGAATCACAAACTATTGCTATGTTAATTACGATAGAGCTTTGTCATTTCACCCCCCGGGGGGGGGGGGGTCAAATTAGATACGGTAGTTACGAACTACTAATTAGTCAGTGGTTTGTAATAGGTATATATATATATATATATATAAAACACTGTTGTTTATTCACCCCAAATGTGATATTGATAATTATTTTTATCAAAAGATGCAGAAAAAATTTAAATTTAATAATTTTAACGCGTGTAATTACCTTTTATGCATTTAATAAAGTGTCAATTTTTGAAAAAAATTTAGCAAAAATTAGACTTTTATCCAACATAAAAAAATCATAGAATTAAAAATCATTAAAAATTAATTTTAATGGCGAAAGGCACCCAATATGAATGTGATTTTTCTCAAGGGAACAGCGTTTAATTTTTTTAGAACTTTTGTTTTGGTGGCCACGTGTTTTTTGGACAGAAATTACTTGTTTTGTCAAAATTTATAAATGTTGAAGGAAAGTATTAATAATTTTGTGTGTAGTAATTACTTTTTTTATTGTGTTTAATAAATTTTAATAAAAAAATTAATTTTTTTTTTCAGATATTGGCAATCGCAGTGGGTGAATTTGAATGAAACACAACTGCATATGATGGAAGAAAACAGAACTGAGGTCACATCAAGACACCTGTATTGAAGATGACAGACAATCTCCTAGTTTAAGAATCAGGTGAAAATAAACAGCGGGTTGGTGCCGAGGGGGAATAAAACGACACGGTGAACAGGGGAGGGAGGCAGGGCCTAGGGTAGTGCCGAGGGGGAATAAAACGACACGGTGAACGGGCGAGGGAGGCAGGGCCTTGGGTAGGCCGTAGCTCGTACAAAATTTTGGTTCAATTTTTTTAAGCGGTGATAGTTGTTTGAAGTTGTATAAATTTATATAATTTTATAAAAGTTAGGTGGTATTTGATATAAGTTTTTATTTTTTGTTTTTTATTTTTATTTTATGTGTTAAAAATCTCTAAACGAGGAAACAGAAAATGTTCTATTTTCTTTATTTTGAGTTTTTTTTTATTTTTTGTTAAAAACTCTTAAAATGACTTTTTGTCATTTTTTATTTTATATGTAAAGTTATTTTTTATTTTTAAAAATAATATTTAAAAATATAAGTAAGTAAATGTGTTTTGATCTGTTCCTTTATTATCAAAAGCACAAAATAAAAAGTGAATTCAAAACAAAAAATGAAAAACAAAAATAAAAAATGAAAAAATAAACCAAATGAACCATTAATATCTCATATTTTATACAATGAATAAAAAATTTATATTTTATAATATCTCGTATTTTATGTCGTGAATAAAAAATTTATATTTTATAATTTCATAATTTATATTTACAAAAATTTATAAAAAATTCTCTCTAGTTCGAGCTAGGATTTTTTTTTTTTTTTTTTCATAGCTTAGGGTAATAAAAAGTTTTAGCCCTGCCTCTGAACAGGGTGACATCTACTAGTAATACACGTCAGCCATTGAAAAGCTTAACAAGAAGAGAGAGAGAGAGACCACTCTGGTCACGTTTAGAGCCCCTCCCTCCCTCCCTCCCTTTCTGTCTCTCTCTAAATATAGCTGCCCTTCAGGGCCATGAACACCTCTCTCTCTCTCTCTCTCTCTCTCTTCAGTGTCTTTGGTGGTTTTGAGAGTGGTATTTGATCACATCCGTTTGAAGTTTTTGAAGCAAGAAAATGGTGGGAAGTATGTAAAACCCTTTCGCATTTGAAGTCGTTGAACCACATCTCAATAGTATGCCGATCTGTTGAGCAATCTCTTGATTTCTACCAGAATGTGCTCGGATTCTTCCCTATCAGGAGGCCCAATTCCTTCAATTTTGATGGAGCGTGGTACCATATTCATCCTTAAAGACTATTCAAAATTAATTTTAATCTTTCAAAAAACAAGCTTCCTGAAAATTAAACATATCAATTAAAGTCAACTATATATTCTTAAAAATCTTTCCGTAAATGTGTTTCTTTTTTTTTTTTTTTGGTTAGGAATTCTGATCCTCTTTTCTACAATTGTATTCACATGATATTTATCTCTATATATATATATATATATATATGCAGGTTATTCAATTATGGAATTGGCATACATCTTTTGCAGTCTGAGGACCCAGAAAAATTGCCCAAGAATAGCCAGATCAATCCTAAAGACAATCACATCTGTTTCCAAGTACTTCTCTCTCTCTATGAGCAAACCTTATGCTTGCATGCATGTGCCTTTGTATGTATGGGCAGATACATTGACTGGCTGCGTTTGAGAAATAGCTTTTAGCTAATCGGCCTTTTAACTTTTCTTTTTTTTTTTAGCGATGAAAATTATTATCTTACATTTTATTTTTTTTAAATCATAAAAGATAAAAATGTCAAATTAACAAACAGTTAAAAAGCCAGTTACTAAAAAATTAACTTTTTTCCTTTCTCAAAAAAAAAAAAAAATTTTTTTTAAGTAATTTTTTTTAAAGAAAAATCTCCTTAGTGAGAGGGGGGTTTGGCAGGAACCTCTATAAGTTTATTAAAATGTAAAAAAAGATTATAAGAAGGAAGAGGATTTAAACCTTATCTCCAAAAAGAGAATAGAAAAAGTATAATAAAAAGTAATAATGAAGTGGTGACTCTCTATTTTACAATAAAAAGAAAACTTACCAAATATAAAAAAAAACTAATTTATAGTGACGCACTACAGTACAATAAGGGAGGGGTATAAACCTAACTTCTCAAGAAAAAGAAAAAAGATAAAAAAAAAATTTATGTCCGAATTTGAGGAGTCTCATTAACATCTAAAGAAAGAATACTAGTAATAATTCAAGAAAGATAACTCAATTTATAAAAAGTTTGGTTTTACCGAGTTAGTAGCCAATTAAAAAAATAAATAAATAACTTTTTTTTCTAAACACTTCGTCATGTTCATGCGTGCATACATACATACATATGTATATACATACATACATATATATATATATTTGGATAAAAAAGTTAAAAATGATTTTTTTTTTAACTATTGGCTCAAGGGGCGATTGACTAGAGGGGAGTGGGGGTGGCGCTAACCCCCACGCAAGTTTTGAAAATATGAAATTTTTCCATTGAAATTTATAAAATATTGATCATGCTTTTCCCCTTAAAAATATTTGACAAAGGTTTTATAATACCTCCATCGTAGTTGATACCCACAAGAGCCACATTATTTATAATATTGAATTTATAGTCAAATATAACTGTACATGCATTATATTTGTTAGAATAAAAGAAGAAAAAAAGAATTATGTATTAATATTGATGATCAATATTGTACAATGAAAGCCTATATTTATAGGGTGAATAAAAACTTAAACTTAATAGGATTATAACTAATTTAGGATATGTATCAATTTAGGATATGTATTAATTTAGGATATATATAGGAATATTCTATAAATATTCTAACACTCCCCGGCAAACTCAAGGAGGTGTAGAGAAACCAACTTGAGTTTGGAAATCAATTTATAAAACTGTCCAGGAAGGAGAGCTTTGGGAAATAAATCAACAGTCTGAGCAGTATAGTTCATATGGAAATGCGTTGAAAGAGACACAGATAAACGCGTTGAAAAGTTGAAGGCGCTTGAAAACGCGTTGAAGGAGGCACGGAGAAGCGCATTGAAAGGTTGAAGGCACATGAAAGCGCGTTGAAGGAGGCGCGGAGAAGCGCGTTGAAACGCATTAAAAAGTTGAAGGCGCATAGAAGTGCGTTAAAAGATTGAATTGAGACAGTAGCAGCACTGGTGGAAGCTGAATTCCGTCAGGAAGACAGAGTAGGTAAGGCTTGAGGAATAGCGGTGATCTGGACAGGACAGTAGTAATTTGAAAAGAGGTGGGGTCACTAATGTTGGTTGGTGTGAGTCGATAGATTGGAATAACAAGATTGGTGGTGAATCGTGGTGAATTGTGAAAGGAAGAGCGAGAGTTAGTAGTAAGAGAAAGAGCTATGGCAGCGATTGCTGCCATAATATTGGGAAAAAGGCTTAAACTCTCCAGGGTCGAAAACCTTATACTCTAATACCATGTTAGAATAAAAGAAGAAGAAAAGAATTATGTGTTAATATTGATGATCAATATTGTACAATGAAACCCTATATTTATAAGGTGAATAAAAAATTTAAACTTTAACAGGATTATAACTACTTTAGAATATATATAAGAATATTTTAAAAATATTCTAACAATATTTATCTCTAATCTACCAAAAAATGTTATGTTTGAAATGGCAAATTGACCTGTGGTGGCAGTGCGAGAGCATGGCAGCTGTGGAGAAAATGCTGAAAGAGATGGAGATAAAGTATATGAAGAGTAGGGTTGAGGAGGGTGGAATCTACGTTGATCAGCTGTTCTTCCATGACCCCGACGGCTTGATGATCGAAATCTGCAACTGCGACAACCTACCTGTGGTACCACTGGCCGGAGACACCACCGTCCGATCATGCTCACGTATCAGTTTCAGTGTGCAGCAGCAGCAGCAGAAGAAGATTAGACAAGTGTTATAGATCATTAATGAAAATGTCATTGACATAAATAAAGGGTATTTCAGCCATCCATGATAGGGATAGATGGTTAAGATCAGTGTGTCAACTGGCCTTACGTAACGGAGAACGTTTAGATGAAAGAAAAAGGGCGAAATTCCTTTTTCTTATTAATGGGTTTCTATGTGGATTTTTTTCAACTGCATTCCTAGCTAGTCTTTTTCTTTCTTATATTGAATTTCTTTGTGCTCTTTTCCTTTTTCTTTTTACTTTTACTCTCCATCTTTCAAATTTCATTCTCAATTTCATCTTCAAGTACTACCTTGCTCTCATTCAATTCATATTCTGCATTTGAATGGAATTTGAACTGTTCAAACTCAAGAAGTAATCTGCAATCTTTATCTATCCCGAAATTATAAAAATTTACTTTAACTACGTACAACACTAATATTGTTATATCATTCTCATTAATTATATATTTTTTTGGGGGTAAAATTTTCTAGTGTAATAGCATATTAATTCCAAATTAAAATACCACAACATTAATCTTATATAATTAGAAAATATTACCAAAACATTATACCAGAATGATAGAATGAAGTGGGTTTATTTTTTTTAAATAAAAAATAGAGAGTTTATTTTCAAAATTGTCATTATCCTATTATTTTAGTAAGATTTTCTTTTTCTTTTTATTTATTTATCTTTTTGGTAGAATAGTATTTTTAAAAAATCAATCATAATATTTGATAATACCATTACTGGTATTTTAACTCATACTGTTAAGTTATTAATATTTTAAGATGCAAAAATATTACCCATGTTCGAGGGTTTACATTTAACAGATCTATTAAATGAGGATCTTCAGAGGAGTAGAGTACTGTTGATCAGTGGCGGAGATAAAAATTATAGTGAGTAGGGACAAATTAAATAATTCATACATACATATATATATATATATATATATATACATACCTGTATTGCAGCAATATAATTCAGAAAAATTAATAGTGTTTGCTAAGAAGGAAAGAGAGAGATTAGGGAGAAGGTGGAGGGTTTTGTAAAAAAAAAAAAAAAAAAAAAAAAGTAATTTGACTTTTAATCTTCCAAGATAAAGCAGAGATAATTGGGTCAAAAAAAATTTTTTGACCATACATATAGTATGGTGCTCAACAAATTAACCTTGTAAAATCATCCACTGATAATAATTATTGTGGCTACTTTTTGTTTCAATCTTCTAGCTAGCATTTTTTTTTTTTTTTTTGGGGAAAGGTAATCCATTTTGTTTTTCCATTTATGCTATCTTTGAATAACACTAAGGAATTGTAATGCCAATTTAATTATCATGACCTCTGACAATCAATAATAAAGCAAAATGTGATGAATCCAGAGTCCCTGAGTTTGGGTGATAATCGGACAAACTTTTTTGAAAGAAATAAGCATTATATCCATCCGGCCTTGTAAATTGTATTCCCTTTCAAAGAGAACATAGCTTCTTCAATTTCCTTGTTAATAGCTTCTGGCTTCACATGAAACCTAGCCTGCTTCACGTTGTAAAATGCTTCAACTCTTAACACTACTTCGGAGGTATGACCATGTGTAACTGAGATTACAAGCGCCAAACAAATTCATGCAATAACCCAGATGTCATTTCTCGTGCACCTTCTTCCCCCTACATTACTGTCCAATCTTCACATCAAGTTCTATATAATTTAATCATATTTCTTCTGCTATTAATTGATTTTACAGAAGAAGGAACCATTTCGATGACCCTCCTGTGGTAGCCTTTGGATCATAGACCTCTTTCTTAAGTAAGCTTCCTCATCCCTACTTTATACATAGCTCTCCATGTATAATCTCTCTAGGTTCCTCGGGCGATTGTTACATCTAGTAGCCTTTGTACTTTTTCAGACATCGTGAATGTTTCCCTGCTTCAATTGTTTCAAATATTGTTTCAGGATTCGTAACTTGATCATGATTTATACTTTAATACCCTTGCCAGGCTGCAGGCATCAAACAACCTGTACCACTTGCTGAATTCTTGTTTCTAGACAATAAGTTAAACAATTTGAAAGGGCAATTCCCTCTTCCCATCAAAAGCTCCAAGGTTGAAGGTCATAGGTTAGTGGTCAAACACACCTTATGATGAAAATGTGGTCATAAATAGCTTAAACTTGCTGTTCTACACATACCTCTTTTATGATCACCATATTCAATTTTCTTGCAATATTTTCATTTCCTTTTGTTATTCCTAGTTAAATATATACCTTTTTTTTAGACTCGTTGATACTATTTCATTGTACATAGTTATATTTTTGTTTATAAATGAGCCTCTCTACTTATAGAGAGAAGTTGTTTACATCTAACTCTCTTTAAATTTTGCAATGTGCGGTCTTGTGCATTGGGTTATTCATTTTTATTGTTTAATAATATTGTCTATCCTTGTCATAAATTTATTAAATTACATGTAGGTTTCAACATGTGACCATGCCTTTAATCTAGTTCAGTGTGATGAACATATCTTAACAACTGTTATTAGTCCATTCCTAGTTCCCTTTGATGTAAGACAAATTTAATATTTCTCAATTTTTTTAAATTAATTTTATTCATATTTTATTTAGAATTTTATTAGTTGTCTTTGAACCAAAAGTTATTTGTAATGCAAATAGATTTTAGATTAGATAGGAAAATTTCTAAAAGAACCTATCCTAATTAGGATTAAATTTGTGATTAATTTTTTTTATAAATAGAAACATTTGTAAACACTTTTAATTAAAATCATTACTTATTATTTATTTTAGAAATACAAAACCCTAAACTCCTGTTTTGGAGTTTTTTTTTTTTTCAATTCTCTTAATAGATTTCAAGATTTGATTTATCGTTGAATAAGTCAATTTATTCTTACTTTACGCTGCGTCACCCTTTGCATGATTTCCTCAATTAATTATTTGGCAAAATTGAAGCTTAGCTAATTGTGATAGTTGAGAGCTACTGTGGTCTATGGTGGTAACGAACGGTGTTATTGTGGAAATACCTTATGGGAGATGGGTACGTATAGATTTTGACATTGATTTGATCTATTTCTAAATGATAAAGTATGCAAATTTCTTATTTACGCAGCTTATCATTTGTAATTTGATTGGTCTCTGTTTTGTTTTAGGATTTAAAAGAGTTCCACTGATGATTCATTCTCTCGTCCTTTTGGCAATTTGCTGATTTGAATTTACAGGTAAGGGTGGTTTGAGTAGGGTGCTGGAAGGAACTCATTGACTAGATTGGCCCTTTTGACATTGTATCAGTGGATTGACAAGTGGTTAGGCCAGAAATTTGTTCTCCTGATTGTCGACAAAGAATGGGAATTACAGTGTAAAAATCCATATAAGAATGAGAGTTAGTTAATAACCATTTTAAATGCCATGCCCTGTACTTTTTTGCCACCCTAAGAGGCTTAGCTTTGACAGAAGTTAGCACCACTAGTATGTGCATTTTTAAATTTTGACCAACAAAATTAATGTAAGTTTTCTAAAAATAATTTTCTCTTATTTCTCTATAGAATTGACCCATAAACCTTTTTTATAATATCCTCCCTACTCGTTGTTTCCTCAACCCCCCAGGTAGGCTACAAATGAAGCTGACCTGTTCATGAATGGACTTGGGTTCAATTCGTTAAGAGGTTAGGCTTAACTCGCCCATTTAATAAACGAGCTAGTTTTGGAAATGAAAAAATTAAACTCGTTTAATAAACAAACTGGGCTTAAACATAATTGGCTCAACTCATTCAATGTTTATATATATATATTTGCTTATAATTAAATAATATACATTTAAAATATATAATGTATTATTTTTTATTTATGTTATAATATAATTTTCATTCTAAAAAATACATTACAATTTATATTTTGTTGAATTATTTTATGTTAGCAATTACTCTTTGAATTATCATTTTTCACGATAAAAAATTTATATTTTAACATTAGAATACTTTTTTTTTGGTGATCCAAAATATCACCGACTTATTTCTACCCTCAATGAGTAGCTAATGGGTAAATCAGGGACCTGCGCAATAGCCCATAAATTATAAGTCTAAAATTTACACTTTGTGTGGGAACCCCTAAGGTTTGTTAGGTTTTAGAGTCGAATTCTCAACCTCCCTTAAGAAGTCAAGAATTCTGCCCAGCTACCCCTATAACAATGGGCTAACATTACAACACTTGATCAATGAATGTAAAAATTATTGATACTTTATCGATTTATCAAAATATTAAAAAGAATGCCCTAATAAAGTATATCCATTCTTCCTATATATCGAATAATAAATATAAAAAATGTCTCATTTAAATAGTGCAACAAATAAATTTTGCCATTTATTAACAATTTGAGCTTTGGCTAGGCTTGTTCGAGCTTAAACAGGAAATAAGAGTAATACTATACTGCAAACTAAAACACTCAATGAAAGAAAAAAAAAATGAAAATGAATTCGTTAGACGTAACAATCTATACTTCTATATTAAATTTTGAGGGATTGAACACGTATTTTTTTATTTTATTTTTGTTATTTTTATTCCTAGGGATTGCCGCGGAAACGTAAGCTTCGAAGATAAAATCATTCATTCAAATATATATATATATATAGAGAGAGAGAGAGAGAGCGCAAGTAGAAACAGGGGCAGAGCCACACTCTGGGCTACAGTGGCTCCAGCCTATTGTAAAAAAAAATAAAAAAAAAGATTTTACTAAGTAAATTTTGGATAAAAAATAATTAACTCTAACTCATTTCTTAAACAACTATCTCATCTCTTGAATAGTTCAATCAACTAACCCTTTATGATTTAATTTATTGAGTTTTAACTTTACGCTATTTTATAATCCTACCTCCATCCTGAGTAGAAACATGATCACGAGCATTTTGTAATCCTCCCTCCTTCCAGAGTAGAGAGATGATCATGAAGCATTGAAGCGTTAAAGCTGATGATTATCAAAAGTTATCCTCTAAAATTTAAATGGGCTCTAAAACTCCAATCAGAGATTGAGGCGACAAGGATCAAGATTGGATGCGGTTGCCGTACGCAACAAAACAATTTGAGGTCTATTAATATTGCGACGTCTCTCTCTCTCTCTCTCTCTCTCTCTACGTATATATGTATATTGACTCAATCATATAAGATGTGCTTCGATTAATAATTTATCAAAAAAAAAAAAAAGAATTTGAAATCACTTTCCGTGTTAAATTTGTGTTAAAAATAATAAAAAATAAATATTTTTATATGAGATTTGAAAAATTAAAAATAGTGAATCAAAAAATTAATTTATTAATAAATATCTACTATTTTCTTATTTTTTTAATCCCTCAAATAATATACATTTAAAATTTTATATTTCTTTTCTCCTTTTTTTTTTTTTTTTCTCCCAGCCTTCTCTCTCTCTCTCTCACACACACACACACACACGCACACTAAATTCTCAATCCAAATATACCCTTAAATAATTTTAAAGTAGGAAAGCATGGAAATAATGGCAAGCAGCTCATCATCTTGGTAGGGTTAGGTGATCAAACTCGCATATTATTATATTAGATAAAAACAAAGCCCTTTTCATCATACACCAAATAACGCCAACCGCAAATGCAGACCCGCAAAATTAATACTATTTGTCATTGCATGTTTATATGGATACTAAATTATTAAGAATAGGAGGAAGCTGATTAATTTGACGTTAGCGGTTTTTTGATTCATTAGATTAAAATTCAACAGTTTAAACACATTTATAAATTTTTAATCATAAATTTTTAATTTAAAAGATATGTATTTGAATCATTGAATTAAAATTTAATGATTCAAATTAAGTGATCACTAATTTGATGTCAATTGGTCACAACTCGATCTTTGATGTCAGCCTCCAAGTTCAATTATTAACATATTATTAAGTCTGCTTTAAAAAGTTTTTTTTTTTTGGGTTTTTTTTGGGGGGGGGGGGGCGGGAATAGAAAGCTTGATGAGTAGTTCTCAGCTTCCATGGGAGGATCTAAGGGGCGAAGTTTCATGAATATAATAACCATTCACAAGTCCAATTTTAATTTGAATCATTTCTATAGAGGTGAAATCGAAGTCACATAGATATATGAATGTGCGTATGCATACATATATCAACTTCAGCATGGGGGGTCGAATTAGTTATGTGTTTGTTAGCTTTACACAATTAGTATCCAATGCTGCCAACTTGCCACATGAAGGCTGCCGTGCATCACTAGGACACCGCAAACCCACCAAAGTACTAGTCAAAAATCAGATTACTTTTAATACCCATCTTTGTTGAAGATTCCAACATGTTGAAGAACATATGCAGAGAGAGAGAGAGAGAGAGAGAGAGAGAGATTGATTATTTAGAAAACTAAACCATTATTTCCAAGCTCCAAAATCAAAAAGCAACCAACAGACACCAGAAATTAATACATCAAACCGAACTCCAAATACCTTTCCATAAGGTGCGTCTAGGCTTCGATGATCTACTACTACTTTTATGGTGATAAACTATCTGATCGAAGTATCAGTACCATATATTCCATATATGTATATGTAAAGAACGAGAGAGAGAGAGAGAGAGAGAGAGAGAGAGAAGATCACAAGCAGCCAAAAAGAAAAAGAAAGAAAGAATTACAACTTGGGCAATATTCAAGTGAAGGAGTTTGATTCAAACAGATGAAGTTCGAACATGTACAAAAATATTAATATCTAGGGGCTTACGGTTTGGAAGATTTAGGTTTGCGAGTAGTTGTTCGTGGCTTGCCAAACATGCCACAGAAACCACAGCTTGAGACCTTAGGAGAAGGTGGATCAATGGTGGGGCTAACTTCCCTATTGGTTCGGTATGTTTGCTGTCTGTTGGACCGATTCCGACGCAATTGATCAGAAGGCCTTGGCTCTTCTTTGGATTCTGCCTTTTCCTGATCCTCATCTTGGTTCAGCTCTCCTGATAAGAACTTATCATCCCATACCAACCCTGATGAGCCTTGTCTTCTGAAGGATATGGTAGATCTTTGCAAACCATCCATTCTCTCTCTCTCTCTCTGTGAGATTTGATCTTGGGGTGTTTTTGGTGTTACGAGAAACAGATGTCTCTCTCCGCGACATGATCAAGGGTATTCCTCGTGTTAAATGAAAACAAAAGGCCCACTTACCTGATGTGTACTAGACCTTAATATAGATAAGGGAAAATGACAAATCAAGAAATTTAAAGGGTGAGGTCATGAGATGGCATACATCCCCTGATGGATCAAATTACAGAATACTCCCCTCACTTTTTGGTTATCTCAATGAACCCCACAAAACACAGATAAAAGCGTGTGTATTTAGTGATCTTCTGTACATGTTAATTTGGGATAACGTTGTAATAGGGTGATTTTCATAGGAAAGGGCTAAAGCATATTCTTTCACATTGTTTGTCTTTGGGGCTAGTGAGTGAGTCATTCCTTCCTAGTGGTTCTCCAAGCGCCACACAAATTAAAAACTACCACCTTATAAGGTTAATCTCGATCAAAATATAGAAGACAAACACCGTGGAGTCAAAAGATGTAGCAGTCATTTGTTAATTTCAAAAGATAGAATAAATAAGGTACCATTCATACGCATCCTAACTATATATATACATATTAAAATTGTATATATAATAATTAGTTTGTCTTGAATTGGTCTTTACTAAGCCATTGTAAATAATAGTCATATATTCTTTCAGAGTTCGGCTGATTGTTTATTACAACCAAGTGGTATAATCTGGTCATCACTCTAACAAAGGCTAACTTACTGATACATATCCAGCCCCTTTTTCTTGGCCCTTCAGTTTCATGTAGAGTCATCATCATATTTGTTTTAGTTAGTGGCATAGGGGGATAATCTCCTGGATAGTACAGTAGCCTCCCGCAACATTGGTTCTAGAAATGATCACCTATACGCAACATTATTCTACTTGCAAGGCAGCTCTCACATTACTGGGTATGAAAATAATTAGATATATGCAACATTATCCTACTTAGAGGAAGGTTATTTTCATTCCTCGGAACAAACTTGACCTTAACATAGTGATCAACAAACACATGGGGAAAAAAAATTCATTAGCATTGATAAAAGGATCTCATATCTACAATAACTCAATATATCTAAGAAGTAACCCTCTGGAGGCATCAACTGCGGCATGCTATAGGTTATGCCAGTACCTATAACTTGAGAGATTCAAAATGTCGAGGGTGCTGGAGAACTTTTAAAGATCCTCATGATCTGTGACTGTCTAGTATGAAGAAAGAAAAAAACAGCATTATCCTACAATGTGAAGTAACAAAACATCCCAGCATAGCAGAACAGAAAGGATCTCAAGCACAAACTCCAGGGATTCTTCTAAATCAGATGTGCTCATTACCTTTGAAAGCTGATAATGATGGAGCATGGGTTTGGAATGCTGAAGAATTTAGAAGCTTACATATTGGCATCCATTATAGGATCCAGTTTCCTTTTGTTCTTGAGGATTTCCCTCAGAGGTTTAGGACCCTCAAACTCTTTTGATGTACCTGAATGCCCCAATCTCCCAGATAAATTGTCGTTCTCTGTGGCTTTTCTCTTCTCTTCCTTGATTTGAGCAAGTGTCTTAGGCCCAGTAAATATAATAGCAGATTCAGATTCCTCAGTAGATATCCTCTGCCTTGAAACTGGCTTCCTTGTCACTTCGGATGAAATAAACTGCCGTTTAGACTGCCTTTTCTCCTCATAATGCTGCCTAGGCCTGTTTGAACGTGAATGCCCAAACTGCCCCCTGGAGTGGGTGCCACTTAACAGATACCCATTCCCATTGAGAGAACCAATGCCGTTATTATCCACCTCGGTAGCCAATCTTCCATGTAGTCTGCGTGCCCTATGTTGTTGAGGCCTTTCTCGGCTTCGATCAGCCGGAAAAGAAGAGTTATTCCTTCTTGACAAACGGGGCATCGATCGGTTATCAGTGACCCTTCGTTTCTTAAGATGGTCTCGGAGATCCACAACTCTCCGCCCATCCATTACCAAATCCATAGGCAAGAATTTTCTCTTTCTGGGCAAAATAGGATCCAACAGTTCCTCTCTGGACTGCCCATGAACCTCTCTGATGTAATCAACTCTTTGCTCACTATCAAATTGGTCAAAAGAATCATGTGTCTCTTGCTCGCAAAAAATTGCTGCATCAGGGTACATAGGATCATACTCAACTGGGTCCTCATAATCATACCCCAAGAAATGACCATTTAGCTCCCTGCCCTCCCTATCAACAGCAAGCAAGTATTCAGGATCATCTTCATAGCCCAAGTTCTCTGATCTATCATCTACAAGAACATCAAAACCTGGAGACGATTCTAACCAGTCCTCTCGCTCAATATGACCATCCTCTAGCTCATCTGAGCTCTGATCAGTGCATAGAAGAGATCTACTTTGAATTAAACCCTTCTCCGGAGGTAATGCGTCAAACCTAACTGCGGCAGCCTCTTCAACCTCAGATGCTGATATGTGAGAAGCAGCACTTTGATCCTGGACATTAGTACGAGCAGATAGGTGGGCATCCTCTTTAAGCTTAGTCTGTATTTCAGCTGCTCCCTTAGAAGCAGCTTCAGATGGAATAGGATGTGTTTCTCTTGGCACAGATCCTGCATCACTTCCAGCAGATGTCTTATTTTCCAATGGCGTTGCACCAGTAACTGCAGAAGCTGTTTTTGAGGATTTCCAAGCAAGTGTACCATCTTCATCAGCTACATGTAGAAAAGAGCATCTATCACCTTTATTGCAGAACCCATTGAAATAAAAATAACATGGAGTGTTGATCTTGTTCACGGGAGCAGAACCCTGATGCTTCGTATGAGCAGATTCAGATGATGCCTCAGCATGCATATCTAATGGCTGTAAAAGAATCAAGAATAAGCCCAGACAGCATTTTCCAACAAATAAAGAGTGACTGTAAGACAAGAATGTAAAAGTTATACTTGTAAAGATGCGAATAAATGAGTTATGATCAGCAAAAGGTTCAAGAATGAAGACAGTTCATTATATTGGAGAAGCAACAAAAATGCCATAGCATTTATGCTAATTCAGAAGGATTTTAAGAGCTTCCCCACCACATACCAAGGCTTCCACTCCCATATTCTCAGGCCACACTCAACAGCCAACTGAAGCCAAGATCTTAAATAGATCTTGGATCCCTGCTGATATTTGACATGAGATATAAATTCTTTCCTTCTCCCCCAAGCATCAACCTGCCATCCTTTCCACTATACCGCAAGTTATGACTTGCATGACCTACGAGCCTCCACAATACAAAAGATATTACCCCTTTTGACCAGCACTAAAAAATTACCTACGCTTCTTTCTATTTTCCAGTTTGATTGATGCTTTTGTTTCGAGTGACTTATGAGCTATGAGAATTATGCTTTATTTTACTTGACCAGCACCCAAAAAAATTCCTTTGCTTCTTTCTAAATTCCACTTTGATTGATGATTTTGTTTTACTTGAGTTACAGGCTATGAGAATTATGCTTAATTTTACTTGTTTTTCTTCTAATTACTATCGAAATTGTCTCAAAAATAAAGAGTCTCCATGCACCCACCCCCCAAGTATATGCTTTGACAGAGCACGCAAATCCCAAAAATGCACAGTAACCTTAAAAATCCTTTTGTTCTTTATCCATAAAATTCTGTGTCTTGTAACACCTTCATCACCCTCTTCCTCTGACACCTTCATCACCATCCACCTAAGTTACCGAAGGAAGGCCCAAAGCCAATCCTAAGGAACAATAGAACTTCATAATATATAACACATAAGGACACATGAATGGCCCCCACCCTTAAGTAAACCATAACCCAAAATAGCATTCCAACTAAGTTTATTCCCAACTGCATACCAATGAAAATATCATACCACGTATCTTTGCCATAACAAAGATTACCCCCTTCATACTATATACTGAGGAAAATAGCAAACCACGTACAAATAACCATGTCATAGGTAATTTAGTTCAGATCTCATATTCCTCCTTTTTCCATGACAAACATCTCAAATATGTGACAGCATTCTTGGTAGCAGCTAATATTTTATTGTATAAATTAAAGAAGAAATAGTTTACAGCCATGACAAAATCCCTTATAGCTTGGCGCAATGGTGAAAGTAAGGTATACCAAGTATGAAAATGCAGATTGAATTCGGGCTTAGCCACTAAGTACAATAATAGCTGGAGGAGAGATGCATATCAATTCTACTGCTCCTCTCCCACCAAACTGTGGTGGGGCCTACTTGGAAAGCACATCCAAGCACTTAGGCAACAATATGTTTAATCAAACATCAACAAAAAAAAAAACCTTATTCTCACATACACAGACAACGCACGCTAAGCACCAATCAAACATCAACAACAGTCGGAAATCAGAACTTTTCAAGTTAAGATCTATGATTCCTATAAACATCTAACACACTCCAACATCCTTAGTAGCACCTAATAGTTAATTTATAGTATAAACTAAAGAAGAAATATTTCTATACATCAAAGTCAAAACTTGGTGCCATGGTATAATTATAGTCTGTCAAGAATGAAAATGCAGGTTGATATCGGGCTTATATAAACACACTCCCCCGCCCCTCCCCCAACAGTCTGGATTGGCAGGACCTTCTTTGTAAACACATCAAGGCATTGAACACTATGTTTCACAAAAATCCAATGCTGATGTGGATGCATATAGTCGTATATTACACTATATCCGGAACAACAATAATAAAGAACTATGCATACAAGTCATAGAAGCATTGATAACAGTTTCTTATTTAACTGAAACAAAAAAAGCTCATCTAACTTTCTTTTATTTTTATAAGTGAAGCAATTATACAAAAGGTGCCAAAGGGAGTGCGACCTATAACCATGGAGTATATAGAGAAAAGAAAGCTTGCTAGATCCATGTGGCAAACAAGTTCACTAAAAAATCAGCAAAGCAAATCTACCAAATGATAGTATCATTGAAAGATGCACAAATATTTTACATACAAGAAGGAAAGTAGGGCGGTTGACCTTGCAAATCAACTCTTTTACCTAAAATAAGCCCTTTGTCTGTGTGATAAACACCTTCAAAATATCACCTATTGTGCTCCTTCAATAACACCATAACACACAAAGAGGAGCCGCAAGCTAAGATTCCTTCCCACCAGCTCTAGGACCCCTCGTCCTCGCATACAAAAAATTCTTAACCATCAGACATATCACCCAACTCTGACCCGAACACAAAATATAGTCCTCACATCTCCTTGGTTACTGAGCAGTGTAACAAAAGGTGATTCATGCTCTCCCACTCCATTTTTCATGTACAACATCAAACACATGTTTATGCCTTTTTTTTCTTGAGATTATTTGTGCTCAGAATAACCTCCCAATCCATCTCAATTTAATGACATGAAATGTTCTAACGGTCTCCTTTTCCTCTGCTCAGAAGAAATGGGAAAGAAAATTCTCACATTAGATTTAATATCCACAACCATGAAAAAGGTACAGCAACTCACTCATATCTACAAGCCCAAAATCCATCTTCTAAGAAACTTAAAGCCCTAAACTATGATTCTCGGGGTTTAAATGACCACATACAAGTACACATCCTCACAAAAAGTCAGTATTTATGCAATCATCTAAATGCCCATAGCTGGTTGGAACTTACACATGCTGATGCAAATTAGAGATAAGAGACAAAGTGACTCATATCACGGGAGGTAAATCACTCTACTGATTTTATCCAGAAAAAGGAAAATATAAATTCTGAAGAACCCAAATCCAAAATTATACAGAACAGAACAATCCCAAGGTAAAAAGAGCTTACAGGATGTCGAAAGGCACAAGAAGGATTAAGACAGCTCCCTGAAGACCAGTACCAGCATTCTCTTGGGTTAAGCCTTGCAATGTCACTATGTCGAAACTCGCATTCTATCCCCTGAAAAAAAAAAGGAATAAAAAGAATAATCAGATCTAAAACTTGCAACTTGCCCTTCGCAAACCCACATGCCACCCATCACATACAATTTCACATGCATAACCGAGCACAGTCACATGGGGAATATAGAGAACTAAACTCAAAATCTCCATCAGTACACACATAAACCTACATGCTGACATAAATATGCATTGTCAGTTTGTCACCAAACCTAAGAGTCAAATTTTCATCTAAAGCATGGATCTTTCATATTTCATACGAATTGAAACAATTTGGCGGCCATTAATCAGGGAAAAGGAAAACAACACACGAAAAAACAAAGCTAAAAAACAGCTGCATTTTCGCGAAGCCAGATTTTATGATCACCAAACCAAAACCTAAAACGAGCGCGGTATATAGGAAAACAAAAATATAATATATACGCTACCATAAAAGAAGTTAAAACCCTATATCACTGTTGAAATCAACCAGCAGAGAATACATTCCCGGAAAAGGGGCTCAAAAGAATCGAACAATTTGGAATATTGAAGGAAAATTTGATGGAAGAGTGAGACAAACCTTCTTGCAGGTAAGGGGAGAGGCCAAGAAGTAGACGCAGTCGGTGTTTCGCTTCCGTAATTCTTCGTCCATTTCTAGAGAGACACTGAAGAGAAAGAAATTCTAGAGAGAAAGGCAGAGATCATATGTATTGATTAGTATGCGAGTTCCGATTCCAAGCCATGGCGGAGAGATCGTATCTCAGTTACATTGGATATTGAGAGAGAGAGAAAGAGACAGAGAGAGATGGAGCGTAGCCTGGAGGGTTATGATTTGTTATATAGGGCTAGAGACGTGAAATGGATGGATCGGGTCGCGGCCCAACCCACCATCCCGGATTTTGACCTGCCCTAGACCAGAAGTTCGTCCAGTCTGGACCGGCCCAGCCGCATTATTCGTGTTGAGGCCTGGCACTGCCGACCCGGTGCCCGCCCAGCCCGGCACTACCTTGTCGTTTTCCTTTTTACCATTTTTTTTTCCAGGTAGCTGTTGTTGCCAGTTTTTATTTTTATTTTTTTTTTAGCCTTCCAGGTAGCCATTTTGGAGTCTTGAGGCTACCTGACAGTGCCAGCCTTTTTTTTTTTTTCCTTAGTATTTATTTTAAAAAAGCATTAAAAATTAAGTTGAGGTAGACCAAGTGTGAATTTGGTTAATTTTGACTTGACCTGAGAGAGACGAGTTGACCCTGCCTGATTCGATATTGCATGGGACTTTTACTGAAGTTAGCATTTTATTTTTACCCCTAATTTTGGGTATTTTGCAATAAAGTTTAAAATCATTTGTTATTCTGTGTGCCCTCCATAATTTGCGCATTTATTAGGTATTTTGTGATTAAGATGTAATAACATTTAAGGATATTTTGTATAAACTTATATAGGTTGCGTTTGGCGCACTAAAAAACGAGAAAAAAAACGAGATAAAATGTGGTTTGAGGAATTTTTTGTATTTGGTGCATACCGTTAAATTGCATTTTTTTTGAGATAAATAGTAAAATTTTGTTCCAACGAATCAGATTTCTGTTTGGATGGATTCAAAATTTTAGGCAGTCATAATTTCTTTACATTAAATCCGTCCAAATATTGTAAAGACCGTTTGGACGAAAGTTGTCCACGCGATTCGTCGAACGGTTTCTACAATCCGTTGGAACGATTTTAAAAACCACAAAAAATAATTAAAGTGGGTGTCATTAGGTAATTTGGGAGTCTATAGTAAGAATGACGAAAAAATTTTTACTATTTAATTAACCGAATTCTAGTTATCGATTTTTTTTTTTTAAAGATATTGAACTTTTTTTTATTTTAAGAAGGTGAGAATGTGTAAAATTTTATAGAGATTTTCAGAATTTTTAGAGATTTTCATCAACTTTTTGTGCACCAAACGCAGCCATTATGTTTGGAATTTCAATTTATAAAGGTAGAAAAAATAATAATAATTGTTTCATTGAATGTTATAAAATTTGATATATATACACATATTTATTTATTTATCGAATGCACAAATCCAGCAGTTCGAACACGCTAATCTCCAACTTGTGAACTTAGTTGATATAAAATTACACGATAGCACCGATGGGCGAAGGAATGGGAGTAAAAGGAAGTATCATGTATTAACGGAAAGGCTTAAGCCTTTAGCTGCTAACTCCTTACTTGCCATAACCAGAATTGTTGGCCCGAAACCCTTGGCTTAAAACAAACGATGGACTTGATTGCTTACTTCCTGCGGCAGCTGTGGCCGGGTTTGTTTACTAACTTAGGCTTGGTTTGGGAAGCACAAAAACTAACTTTTTAATAGTTAACTAATAATTAATTATTAAAAAGTTAATTTTTTGTATTTGAAAAGGAAAAAAAATTAACTTTTCAGTAGTTAATTTTTAAATTTTTTGTTAGTTTGATATTTTTACTTTTGAAGATTTAAAAAAAAATTAAAATGTAAAAAAATAAATCTAGTCATTTTAGAAAAAATTAAAAAGTTAAATTAACTGAGTTACCAGTTTCAAACATAACCTTAGTATTCAACAACTAAATGACTTAATGTTATAGTCATTATTAACTTCAACACTCTTATTAATTACTGGTTATTCTTCGCTTAATTATCGGACTTAAAAGAACTTTAACAACTTTACTGATTTACAATTATTCATTAGAGTCAAGCATGAAATACCCAAAAATGATATTAAAATATATCAATTACATATACAAATTGATTGTTTATTACTAAGATTTGAGCAGATGCAGATATTAAACTAAATACCTTTCGTTGCTAATTAATTTTTATCTACTTTCTAAATTCTATCGTAATAGTAAATCATAAGTCAAAAAGAATCTTTTTTTTTTTTTTTCTGGGAATGCTAGCTTTTTCTAGACGTAAAACCAAATAAGTATAGACTGAGTCCTTTGTTCCCCCCTTTTTTTTTTCCTAATTTTACCCTAATCTAGTCTTAAGAAGATACTTAGTCCTCTTAATTGAATTCAATTTCAATAGTAGTACCCAAGAACTTCCTCTTCTTTAAAAATCATAGAAAATTAATAATTAAATTACTTCACATAAATAGGGTATAAAGATAGGAAATATATGTTTTTACATTTTAATTTAAAGTGCAACCCAATAAGAGATGTAGGGTTTTTTTAAATAACTAATTTCCACATCGAATTAAACCACATATTCCACCGCTTGTGTGGGCCTTCGTCAATTCTTTAAAATTTCATTCTTACGAATATAACCCTAAGGGAGATACTTAATACGTTAAGTACAGCATTGCACAAATCAATACGTACAATACTATCATTTGAATCATTTTTTTCTTTTTTTTTTTTCATGCTTTCCTAGATGTCTAGAGAAAGTGACAATCAACAAGATTTTGCTAATTCTGTCTTCTTGAAAGGAAGGGAATTTCATGACTTTTTTTTTTAATTGTTGTCTTATACTCTCTAATAAATTATTTAATAGTTGCATTGCATATTGAATAGTAAACATAATGGACTAATTTAAGTCGGTCATAACTGAATGATTACGAGTTTCTCCTATTTAGTAAAATATTAAACTCTATAAGATGACAAAATCTCTTGCTATTCTATCACCCCTCACCCGGCCTTTTCTTGATCGGGCTACTCCACCAGGCTCAATATCCTTACCATACTACCACTACTTGTGGGCTGATCCAACCACGACTTCAACAAGAGTAGGCTTTGAAGAAAAAAAGAGGTATAAGGGTTAAATTTATTTCCTGCAAGAAACAAAACCCATCTCTTGTTCTCTCCCGTCTCGATAGAAGAGCTAGATGCATGATGGAAAAGCAAGCTCAACCTCAAGTTAGGAGAAAGGAGCCTAATGCCTGAACTATACGTGAGAATAAAAACGTGAGAATAAAATGAAATAATTAAATCAAATTCATTCTCATGTTTGGTATAAAAATTAAGTTGAAATATTGTTTCTTTAAAATAATTAATTTTACATTGAGTAAAAAAACACATTCCATAATTAAATTTGAAAAACAAAAATAAACATTTTGTCGTTTATGTTTACTAATTATTAAAAATTGACAACAAAAACGAGTTTGTTAAATTTATTTTTAATTTTTTGTTTCCAATAAAATAAAAACTTAAAACAAAAAAAGTAAAAAAATATATACATAATATTGTCACTCTCATTTTTTCTATGCCTAAATTTAAACCCCCCCCCCCAAAAAAAAAAACCAAAAGAACAAAACAAAACAAAATTTGACCCGGACCAAAAATTCTGATCTCTCCCTGAATGGAGGCAAAGTACTAAACAAATTTTTGTTCAACTGAAAGCAAAACGGTATTGTGATTTATTTGTTAGTAGAAAAAAAGGGGGGGGGGGGGTAGGCGATAGCCACCCATGAAGAGAACTAAAAATATTTATATGAAGCTTATACCCCACACCAAAGCCAGAGACCTAAAAAAAAAAAAAGGACAATAGCGCGCTCTAGTTTGCAACATAAAACCTGAGAAAATTGGAACAATTTAGATACAACCAATCACATGGATTCTCCAGTAAATTAAGGAACGCATTCTCTGTAGACCTTTGAACTCAGATTCTATTCTCTTTATAATTTCCGAGAACAGATACTGATACACCACCAGCATATAAATGCAACCATCAAAAACCAAAAGGAATTCCCATGCTGGGGCGTTCACAAACTTCCTGCTAGCTGTACCTATTTCTTCAAAATTCAATTTATTCTAACAAACTCGAGTCAATGTAGTAAATAGACACTGATTTGCTCGGGTTGATCAAAATTTGTATACCATTTCTTCCGTGTATCCAAGCTCCTTGAGTATGCCGGAAAGCTGCAGCAAAACAAACAGAAATGAAATGCCTTAAGAGGAAGTAAATCTATGGGTTGTCAGTTTACATATATGTATATATATATTGAAGTAATCAATTCATATCGATAATGCAAGTGCTCGATGTGTTTTCATACCTCGCCTTGTGAATGATCTTTCGCCTTATCACCAGATATATGTTTCATCATCCCAGGGGGACCGCATACCTGAACAAGAAACAAAAATTAATTTCAGTGGTTGAAATGAGTTAAAAGGGAAATCTAATCACCACATCTGTCCAAATAAATGAAAATAACACATTAAAAAAATCTTCGCATAATTTAGTACAAGATGATATCCAAAGAGCCCACGCCTTTAACAAACATTCATCTCGCCATCTTTTACTGGCCCCTTTGAGGTAAATATCTAGTTCTGCCTTGTTACATTTGTCATTAACAGATCCAAAGGATGTCATAGAATATGGATTTGAATGAACCAAAAATAAGGATTGAACAGTGCAACGAACCAGAGAAAATTTAGTTTTCGTTTTTCCTTCTTCTTTAAAGGTCATACTATGTGTGGGAAGAGAGTCCTCCAGTATAGCTGGTGAGTGCTTGTCTAGGAAGGGAGAACCACCTAGAGGCAGCTGAGAGAAGAACAAAGTAACCAAGAAAAGGAGATGAGAGGTTGGTAGTTAGAGCATTCAATAGCTAGTGTAAATGAAGGGGATTAAGGTAGGTCATCAGATAGCTTGTCACGATGAGTATAGACCTGAGGCAACACCAGGATCCACTTCTCATATAATGTTCTCGCAATGATTTGGGCTTAATGTGCTCACCCACCAAGTTGCCTGAAAGCCATCACCCTTCTCCTAAACCCTTAGAGCACCTCTCTCTGAGAAGCTCTGCAACCACCTCCTCAACTACCCCCTGAGCTTGTTCCAGCATACTCCCTTTTTCAAGTACCTTTCCGGCAAGCTGCTTGGTTCCGTCATGTGAGAAACACCCAAGTCTTAGGAACAACTCCTCACCATTGCTTGGGTTGGGTCCATTCACCCAGAGCCAGAAGGCAGTCAATGGAGGCCCGAGCAAGCATTTGCCAATGGACAGGCCCTTCCATTCCCCCTCAAAGGTCTGTTCCTCGATCAGCAATAAGAACAGAAATCTCCCAGCATTTAGTGGCCTAAACTACCTGGAGACACAGGTCTCCTCACTAAGTATAAATCCACCAGCCATGTCGGACTAGTGCAGCGGCTCCCAATGCTGCTATACCACAACAGAGCATTTAACATACTTGCCAGCCATGGGAGACACATGAATCCATAAAGATGCCACAAGGACCGTGTAGGAGTACATACACATACATATAGACTGGACAGGACTATGCAGTACTTGCAGCAGTTTGCTGATGGATCAGATGTCATGTTGA
Source organism: Vitellaria paradoxa (assembly GCA_019916065.1). Lineage (NCBI taxonomy): Eukaryota > Viridiplantae > Streptophyta > Magnoliopsida > Ericales > Sapotaceae > Vitellaria > Vitellaria paradoxa. Next base: position 32,829,117 of record CM034241.1, on the reverse strand, counting down.
TGAAATGGTAAGATATGAAGGTTCAGATTCTTATTGACAAAAAAAACTTACAAGGATAAGAGTGTCGTCGCTAGGACCAGGCAAGCCTTTCACAACCATATTCTTTGATATGTAACCTGAACCACCTTTCCAATTCTTTGATGGATTATCAACAGTGTAGAATATCTGGAATTTTGCATGAGAACGTAGGACAGCCAATTCAGAAGAAAGATACAATTTTTAAGGCATAAAACAGTGACTCAATACTGAAACAGCTCATACCTTTAAGTTTGGGTGGCTAGTTGCAAGTACATCAAGCTTTTGTTTGAGCAGTATGTCATCCGGGGAAACATTAGCATAAAGCAAAGAAACCTGAAAGGACAAAGTCACATGAAGCTATAAAATTGGACCTATTCAATGAGAACTCATCCTGAATTATGCTACCATGTTTGCCTGCAAACTATATGAAAATGTTTCAGGATTGGATAATAAATAACACGTGTACCAAATCTACAGGTATTTCCAGTTGCTGTATGGTCAAATTGTCTCTCATTGTAAGATCAACAATGTTTTTTATTTTTTTTTTTTTGATAAATAAATAAATAATTTTATTCATGCAACTGAGGAATCAAAATAAACGCATTAAGAGAATGGCCACACAACCCCCACCCAAATCAACAAGTTAGATTCACGATAAAACTCACAAAAGACTCTATACCAGGCTCCATACCCTCTTTAACCAACTATACAGTTCTAACAGAAGACTACTTTTAATTCTGTACAAAACCATTTTTGTATCTTGAAAAGTTCTCCTGTTCGCCTCTCCAAACCATCCAGAATAATCAAAAAATAGCCATCCTCCAGATTTTCCTATGTTGCTTCTCAAGCTTAATCTCCCATCAAAAGTAGAATCACCCCATCAAATCCATTGGAATACGAAACTCTGAAACTGGATAGCAGAAGGTAGGGCGAGCATTCGGTTTTTGGTCCTCTTTAAGAACCGAACCGAATTTATATCGAGAACCAAACCGAAAACCAAAATTTTGAAAAAATAAAAATGAACTGAACCGAATTATAAATTTATAAATATTAATTTAATCTATTAATAGAAATTTGATAAAAAAATAGTATATTTTAATGTGAATATATTATAAATAATATATTGATAATATTTAATATAATATTACAAATTTTTGGTTTTCAGTTTTAACCAAAATTTAAGTTAAAAAAAAAAAAAACCAAACTGAACCAAAAACCAAAATTTAGAAAAAATAAAAAACTGAAGAGATCCGAATGAACCAAAAACCAAACTGAACCGAACGAACCAAACTTATTCGGTTTGGTATTGCTCACCCCTAGCAGCAGGTCCCAAAGTTTCTTCATCCATTGGCAATGAATGAAGGTATTGTCAATTAACTCCTCTCAATTCTTGCATAAGCTAGACCTTTTCACCAAAATCATACATCATCTGAAGATTATCCGTTGTTAAGATACTCCCTGATATCAAGCAACAAGCAGCTCGCTAACTTGTGCCAAGAGAAAAATCTGGGAAATTAAAAATGTATATATATCATTCACACTCTGTAGTCTCTGTGAGATCATGAATGTTGTTCAAGGGCATCTTTAGAGTATACTGAATTAGCAAAAATATCGTTTTTGTGGAACATATCTTCCAATCATAAGTAGGACAAAAAGACATGAACAATCTAAAGGCATAGGGAAAGAGATTCAGTAGAGGCAAGAATTAAGGATGCAAGATAAGAAGAGATGAAATGTTACCTGTGTGTTGTCATCTGGATTTTTCAGAATAGCCTCAATTACCTGAAGCATTGGAGTAATGCCAGTGCCACCCGCAATCTGAATCAAAAGAAAATGTTCACATTTCAAACGAAAGTAACCACGTATTCATTGAACTTTTGCAATTACACCGGATCAAAAATATATCAATTACAGGGACATTAAATATAAATGTGTACATTAGAAACCAATGAAAACAGAAGGAACAATATGTGAAAGAGTTCGTTGCTTTAATTTCTTGCTAACTTCGAAAATAAAAAACTCAGTTTCTTTTGGGTAAGTAATAATACTCGAATTACTTTTGGGTAAGTAATAAATTAATTAGTTATTTATTTATTTTAGAAGAAAATAAAGTCCATTAAGAATAACACTCATTGATTAATAACCTTCAAAGAAGTGTAGTAATATTGACATGGAACAGAAGAGATGTTAACTAGAAAGCAGTAGAAAGGTGCTACCAGTCTACTTCAGAAGCACACCTTCGATTTTAACGTTGCATTTTCAGCATGTTTTGCAAGAACAACAAAGTGCAAAACACCCTGGGAACAGAGCAATAGAAGATCATGGGTTTACAAAACCCCGCAAGAAAAGTTGTGGCAGAAGGTTATACCCGACTTGATGTCTTTTGGAAAATAGGAATCAATTGCGGAGAATCCAACATATAGAGTAAATTACTTGGACACTCTGATGGTTAGACTTGGACATAAGGATCTATCCCCACATGTGAGCAATTTATATTTAAAGAGCATCCTAAAAAGTTCAAATACAAGATATAACCCCTTCGGTTCTCTCTTATTAAATTTTTTTTCTTTCTTTCTTGCTCTTTCTTTATCTTATTTTTTTATCTTTTTTTTTTGGGGGGGGGGGGGAGGAGGGGGAAGGGGGATGCAAAGCTAGTAGTAAAGTAAAATCTATTGTCAAAAGAAATTGAATTCACCAGATTTTAGAACCCAAAAATAAGTTATCTACAGGATACATTTGTCACATAGCTAGAAATTTTTACGGATGCGAACTCACAAATCTGGCTATGCTGGAAAATAGGAAGCTGACGGGAGGTGCGGACAAATTGATGTGGACTTGCTCCAAATCAGAGATGTTTGAGGCAGACGCTTATTATCAAGCTTTGTGTGGTGGAGTAGATAGTGAATTCCCTTGAAGAAGAATTTGGTGAGCAGGTGTACCTCCTAAAGTGGCCTTTTACACTTGCTGCCTAATGAGAGGTAAGATTTTAACAGCTGATAACCTCCAGAGGAGAGGTTTGGCAATGGTTAATTAGTGTTGCCTATGAAAGCAAGGAGATGATCGATCATTTGTTCATTCATTGTGGATGGACAATGGAGTTGTGGATCCTTGTTCTAACTTGCTTTGAGATGCAGTGGGTGATTCCGAAGGATGTTAAGTGGCTTTTTCACCTTTGTTGGTGTGCTCAAAATCTGGAAGCTAAGAAGGAAAACTTGGAGATTAGTTCTACTTGTCTTGTTTTGGGCCGTTTGGCGTGAATGTAATCAAAGAATTTTTCAGGCCTCATCCAAATCATTATGCCATGTAAAGAGTGCTTTTTTGTCTCAATTGTATAGCTAGTTTAAGAGGGCTATAGATATGGCTTTTGATTCTTTTATGAGTTTTATGGGGTGTTCGTTTTTGTAAGGCATTTGGGCTCTTTGTACGACATCTTCTTGATGCTTCTTTTCCTTTTTTGTCTTACCATACTTCTCTCTTTGCAGATGGGAGAAAAAAAAAAAAAATTCATTGCTGGTTCTCTCAAGTGCTTAAATTAATTTTTGATTCGTATGTGGTAATATGCTACAGAAGGTATAACCGTAAAACTGTGATAATCAAGTATAATGATAGAGCATGGCTGGTTAATAGGATAACATATAGATCCAATAGAAAAGACTATCTATTCTGAGTTAAGATCCTGCAAGCCAGATACATATTTATTCACCTATTTCTTCCCCAACTTTTCACTGTTTTCTGACTCGATTTTAAACAGTGCGCCTCAAAATAAATTTCCAAGGAAGGTAACTTAACATTAGTTTTCCGGTAGATATTTGACACTTATAGTAGAATATAGTGACATTTGAGAACAAATTATCAACCTGAATTTGAAAACGAGAACATTCTTTAAAGCCAAGCACTTGTGCTTTGTCTTTCTATTTTTCCTCACGGGCTCCTTATTCAGAAGAATTTCCCCTCTTCTGAGGGTTGAAGAGGAGGGGAGGGGGATAGAAAGTACTTTCCCCATTTTCAATTTTCAATGCTGCAAGCCTTTCTACTTTAGTAACCTGGTTCTTTAGGCATATTTCACATGTATCCTGGATCGAATCTCAAATGCCTCCCCGCCCCCACAAAAGGATGTTTTCTACAAAATTTCCTATCCTAAAATTTCCTTTGAAATTACACTTAACATTATGTTACATCTACAAATTAAGGTATTCTGACTAAAAAAAGGAAGAAGTGCCAGGGAACGAAACGCACATGAGAAGATAGCCTCTTTGGATCATCAATTTTTTATGCATTTTTTTATCCATGTTAATGGTTTAATTAAAACTAACCACCCCCACAAAAGGATGTTTTCTACAAAATTTCCTATCCTAAAATTTCCTTTGAAATTACACTTTAACATTATGTTACTTCTACGAATTAAGGTATTCTGACTAAAAAAAGGAAGAAGTGCCAGGGAACGAAACGTACATGAGAAGAATAGCCTCTTTGGATCATCAATTTTTTATGCATTTTTTAATCCATGTTAATGGTTTAATTAAAACTAATAATTGTGTTCTTTTTTTTTTTTAATACTTTGATTGTATCGCTGTTATATTTTTGTTATGCTTGTCACAAAGTGAAGACATAGATGCCCCATCCTTACCATGCCAATGTGTTTCTTCATATTGGGACTATATCTGAGCTTTTCAATGGGTCTGCAAGTCAAAATGGATCCAATTGTGAGAAGAAAGAAATGTCCTGCCTACAAGTTCCTTTTTCATGGCTTACCCTTTCACTTCTACTAGATCGCCTGGTTTTAAGCTTGCAAAATGCTGACTCATTTTCCCTTCAGGGTATACCTGCAACAAATTTATAAAGGTAAAGCCATACAAATTCAAAAAGCAGTATGACTATAAAATCAAAGACCAGCTCGTAAGTACATGCATACCTTAATTAACAAATCAAAGTATCCCTTACAGTCAGGATCTGATATGGGAGTATACCTGAAAATGACACACTTGAGAGCATTTTCCACAATTTGACTGAAGCAGCATAAATAAAAGTTTATAAACTGACAGCAGTGCAATTCAGATAAATAATTCACCTCCAAGGAAAATTCACTGAGGAAATGCTGTAGCTTTCTATTCTTACTAAGGAAATTCAATAATAGAATTTGGATTATTTAGAATGGAAGGATATGCGATCTTGAAATTAGAAAATGAGATTCAATGTGAATTGACACAGCAAGGGAAGACAACAATTATTCCATTAAGAATTAACCAACCAAATCAAGTATCATAATAAAATTTAATCAAAACTCAGAATGGTAAATTTTGGGCAGAAAGACTTACGGACGAATAACATATTTCAATTTTCCGCCAGCATCTTGTCCTAATGGAGCCCTATAATAATAAAAGAACAGATTTGAATATGACTGATATATCGAATAAATTATACTAAGAATCACCTAAAATCCAACTACAAGCATTGAAACATCATGACAGGAGAATACAAGTAATTCTTATTGGGTACAGAAAAACATACCTTGTAATAATGCAGGATGCTACGTCAAGACCCAACTTAGCAGTCGGATCAAATGAAAACCTGCCATTAGTTGGGAAACAACACAGTTAGAATAAACAAGTTTTTGCCAGGATTCAATGAGCCATTTGAAGACCCCATATATGTCGCAACATTCCATTATGATTCACTCAAATAAGAGAAAATCCACTAAAAAGCCAGAAGGTTCTTTTCCATCTCTCATTCTTTGAAGGTTTCACCACATCAAATTAATTTAAACAGGATGCAGATAGAGTAATGAATTACTTCTAAAAAATAATAATAATCTAAAAGTAGCCATACAGAACATCTGCAAAATCCAGCCTATCACGACATGGTCTTAACACATCTGCTAAGACACCTCCTCATCGAAGACTAGTACAGTTGCTGGTCATTTTAAACTACAATATCATGCAAAGACTTACTAGTATTCCTTTATGTTTAACAAGGATAACACATGGATACACATAAAAAAATGTCTAACAAGAATTACACATTGGATATACAAAGAAAAATATCACTGGGGAAAAAAAAAAAAAAAAGATAATTGCATCTAAAACTTAACAGTTTCATACTAATGATGCACAAAGTGGCTTTTCTGTAAGGTGGTAAAGCAAGCAATTTTAACATCAGATAACCTCAGGAAGAGATGCAAAATGCTTGCTTGATTGATTCTATGTTGCAAGGAGGATCAGATAGTGCGAACTGTGAACCATCTATTGCTTTATTTGTTCTGTTGCTATGGCTTCATTTGTGGGTGATGCACCCACTTGGTTTAATAAGAGCTTTTCACACTGCAGAAAAGGATGCCCAAGAGCCAGTGAGAAAAAAGTTTGCAAGGTGGCTTCCCTTTATGTGATGGTGCACATGGAGATGGAGGGAGTGTAACCAACATACTTTTGAAGGGACTGAATACGCAGTTCACAATCTACAGCTCAAAAGGGAAGTTGCCTGTATGTTAATTCTTTTGGCCAAGGTAGACAAGGCTATTTTCTCTAGAGCCTTCTGTAGATTTTTTGGGCAATCTGTAAATCCCTGTAGATACTTGTAGATTTTCGGGATTTTTGCTGCTTCAATTATTAGCATTTGGGCTGGCCACAAGTGGAGCCATTCACAAGCGGCTCAAGGCTAGGCTCGTTTTGGCTCATTCAATTACCCAAACAAGCCTAGCTTGAATTCAGATTTTTTGGCAAGCGTTGAAATTGAGCCAAGCTCAAGACGCAGTGCTTGGCTCAAGCAAGCTTGCAAGCTGGCTCGATTAATTTTTTATTATATATGTCTGACTTCTTATTTCCTTAGTCGCAACATATTAATGGCATTTGCATCAAATAGATGTAAAGAATGCATTCTTACAAGGTGATCTGGAAGAAGAGGTCTACATGGAGCAACCATCAGAGTTTGTTATTCAGAGTCTGACTTAGATTGTAAGCTTAAGAAATTATTATACGGTCTTGTACAGTCTCTTCGAACATGATTTGCAGATTCAGCACTATAGTCACTAAATTTAGTAACTCGGTGTGGAATTGATCATTTATTTTCTATCGACACTCCACTCATAAGAAGATTTGGCTCTTGGTATATGTAGACAACATCGTCGTCAAAAGAGATGATAGAAAAGGTATCGTAAATTTCAAATCATTCCCCTAGAAGAAGTTCAATACTCAAGATTTGGGGCTAATAATGCATTTCTTAGATATTGAGGTAGGTAAGTCAAGCAAGAGTATTGCTCTATCACCGAGTAAGTATATGCTAGACGTGCTATCTGAGACAGGTATGTTAAGTTCCAAATTCGTGGATACTATGGTGGATCCCAAGACAAAGCTTGTTGTAGATAAGAGTGATTTATTGGAAAATCCCAGCCAATATAGAAGACTAGTAAGGAAACTGAATTACTTAACATTGACAAGACCAAGGCCAGACATTTTTTTTTTCCTATGAGTGTAATTAGTCAATTTCTATAATCACCTCGGTCCACTCATTGGAATGTAGTCATCAAAGTTTCGATATATCTAAAAAGAGCACCACGAAGAGTTCTACTATGTCAAGACCATGTCATACTTTAGTCCAAAGATATATGAATTCAGATTGGGCCGAATTACTATCAGATAAACACTCTACTAATGGCTATTGCATCTTTGTTGGAAGCAATCTAGTGTCATGCAAAAGCAAAAGCAAACAATAGTTGCAAGATCAAGTGCAAAATCAGAATATAGGGCTATGGCTCATGCATCATGTGAGTTAATCTGGATACTGCATATGATAAAAGAATTGGAAGTTCATCATTCACAACTTATGGAGTTATTATGTGATAATCAGGCTATAATTCACATTGTTTCCAATTCAATATTCCATGAGAGGACCAAGCGCATTGAGGTAGATTGATACATTGTCAGAGAGAAGATTCTTTAGAATATTACGAAGACTAGTCATGTTAAATCAGAAGATTAACTTGCTGATCTATTCACAAAAACTCTTGGGGAGTCTTGAGTTATATACATTTGTAACAAGTTTAGAATGTATGATATTACGCTCCAACTTGAGCGAGAGTGTCAAAAGATGAATATTAGGGGAATGTCAGAAGAGATGAATATTACAATTATAGAAATGTTCTACATATTTATTCTCTTTCCTAGAATACGAGATATAATTTGATTTCCTAATATGTATAGTTTGATATATAAGTAGACACTATGACAACCCTAAGGGTGTCGCGCTATTCTATTCATTCTTTGCTTCTTTGCCACTTTTATATTTGGTATAAATTTTATTTCCACCCTTACTTAGTATGATATATTATTCCTTGCCTATCTTGTACAAGATTTCCACTATTATAAACAGAACCCTAGACTCCTAGTCATGGGTGCTAAGGTACATACTTAAATTCTAATCTCTGCAAGACCATATAGCCATGTTCAGCTAACTAAAAGCCACAATGAACTAAACAAATAAAGAGTGTGTTGATCGTGCAGAAAAACATGACATAACTACTTCAATGGCTAAGTTGGTCTATAAGCATGCAAGATTTTAAAACCCATAAAGATATGAATAATAACCTGAATAAGTGGGTATTGTGGCTGACCTTTGCTCTCTCTTGCAGCTTAAACTCAAGCCACTTATCTGGATTGAGTGCTGAAAACAAACAAAAGCATCTTCACAGAATGGATCATAAAAAAAAAAAAAAAAGGAAGAAGAAGAAGAAGTATTTTGACCTGGAAAGAAACTCTTGTAGAATTGGATACTTAGCAAAAACCTTTATGGCAATAGAGAAATAATAACTTCAACAATACGCATCAAGAAAAAGAAAGGGGAGAGAGACAGCTGGGAAATTGAATGAGGTGGGGTCATATAAAAAATATAGCCCCAGTCAAGTCGAGTTCTATAAAAACCATGAGTTATATAAAAACTATCATATGTTAATCATTCCATTAGATAAAATAATCCAGTAATTTTTATACTTATCAGAGGAATCAACTTTGTATGATTCAATAGCTTAGAATGAAAAGTAATAATAATAATAATAATACTAAATTGATAAACTTCTTTCTATTGCTCTTTGCTGCTCATGGCTGTGTATCCAATACCTTAAAAAAGACTAGCATCTGAACTTACTGAATAAAGATAAACGATATGGAAATTAAATCATTCAATTTTATAAATGTATTTCCATTATATGGTTATTATAAAGTAAACCAAACCACAAATAATTATAAGTGGATTAAAACAAAAGTATAATCACATTCAAACTGTTTGTCAGTTGAATAGACTGCTATTGATCCCAGAGTCAGCATATATCAAATTGTAAACCAAAGACCAGCAATATCAGTGCCATGCTTGAGAGAGATAGAGAGAGAGAGAGAGAGACTTACCAACTTTTGGACCTGTTTCTTCATTGATTTGATCTAAATGAACCTGTCATTTTACAAAACCAGATTATGTTTTAAGTTTTCATTCTGGAAATAAAATGAACTAGCTTATCATTAAAAACTTTATACATTAGTCAAATTATAAGACAGCCAGGATACTAAATTTCTCAAATCCATATGTGAAATGGGCGCATGAACAGAAAAGCTTTGGTAGCTTGATACTAAATGAGGGAAGAGAACCGTTGCTTACTCCACAAATGAAACAACCAAATAAATAAGTGAATCCCAAGCTTTCAAGACAAAATCTTCATTTTTTTATACAAATAAATCAAGATGAAGTCTTCATTACAAATGAGCTCCTGATCACCACATCAACTGGATACCTGGTGTTAGCGTGCTCATCACATGTGACCCATGTGTGTTTTCCTTCATGAGGACGGTGTTGACATGTAATACATATCTTGCAAAGGGTTAGTACTACTTTGGCGAGCCTAAATGTACACAAATTTTAAGAGCTTCCAAAAGCATAAGTTTTATACATGGCTATTTCACATAGAAAAGTTTGATAAATACTCAGGAAAGTTTTAAGAGTCACAAATATTAACAGGTATCTTAGAAGTAGGAAGACAAAGAAGTGGTGAACTTGTATAAACTATCAGGTAAACAGAAAGTGGGTGACATGGCTCTTTCAAGTTTCACAAGCAGGTGCTAAACAATTTTGACTTCTCAGTAAAAGAAAAGAGGTATGTGAACTGGACCAACATAAAGTGAGATACCTATATCACATCATTATCATTAAAATAGTTTGTTTACTTATCAAAAAATAATAATAATTAAAATGGTTTGTAATTATAAGAAGCTTTTAACGTCCTCATGATACAAGAAAATGTAAGCTTGATCTTGTCACAAGATTTTTTTTTTTTTGGGGGGGGGGGTTTGGGGTGGGGGGCAGGGGCGGGTGCATAAAAGTTATTGGTGATCTTATTACCAAAGTAAAGAATAACTGATCCAACATAGCCAAAAGCATCAGCACTTTCATTTTTATAATTTATGGGAATTGCCTCATCCTTACTGTATCTTTAACTAAATGGGGTAGGTAATATATGATTTCTACAAGTAGAGAATATTCCCTAATTAGGGTTTCTTCATTAGTAGTGACAAATAACTAAATATAAATATGTTCTTTAAATGTTATCATGTTTTCCTATTGCAGTCCCCTCTTAGTTAAATTTATTGAAATCTAATTTTGCAATAATGGGATATTAGGATTCACAAGAAAACAAAGAAAATATTGAGTGGGAGAGAGAGAGAGAGAGAGAGAGAGACCACAGGCCTTGGCATAAGTGATGAAAGAGCGGAATGGTTCCATGTAGGTATTAGGTCCATATCACCAAAAACAATCAGAGGAGAGTTTAAGTTAACACTTTTCTAAGGAGATTCACCGAGGTAAGTTTGGAAAATATCAACTATCAACAACCAGTAAACAAAATTTGAATTTCACATAGCACTTCATGCCGCAAATTGGTCACCAGCAAAGCATTGCATATATAGACTTGCATCTTAAGAAGGAAGACTAAATGATATTCCTCTCTAGCGAAGCCACATGTAACAACTTTGCATGCCAAAACAACTTGGAAAGAAAACATGGAAAAAATCTTGATTCAGATCATATAACCCCACGATTTTATGATCCATTTTAGCCAAATCAATCCCGATCCTATAAAACATTCCTTTTGGATAGGACCTTATGATTTTATTAGCTCGTAGAATCCAAATCCATAACAAATTTTATAATTTTTTGTTTAATATGTCGATTGTTTTTTTGTTTTTATACTAGTAGTATAAATATCTTATGTGCACAAAGTGTGTGCATGTCCCAAATCATTGGGTTCATGTACTTGTCCCTGGGTTAAAAACCTACCCTATCTATCTTGTTGATGAGATTGGTTATGTAGTATGTATTTGCCTTTCTCTTTCACCCAATAATAATAATAATAATTAAATTAATAAAGATCTAAATCAATTAAAAGTTAGTTACATTGAATCAAACATGCTAGAAAAACATACATTATAGCATTTAACATAAACTAGAGTTAAAGCAATATAAATTCAATTCAAGTACCTCTATCCCTTGGCGTAACCCATCATACTGTCTAACATCTATCATTGTTTTATCAAGACGCACTTTGTATCATTGCATGGTATCTCATTACATTTTTCTCATTTTTACCCTCATTAATAAATTGCTTAGAATCTATATATTTATTAATTTCGTTTCTTTATTTTTTTTTTGGTTCTACTAATTATTTGGTTTTTGTTTCTTCTTCTTTTCTTGTTTACTAAAAAGCTCATAGTCAACATTTATTTTCATTTTATAAACATAACTGTCCTTTCTTCTTCTTTTTCTCATTGACTAAAAAGCTCATATTCAATTTATTTTCATTTTATAATACATAACCGTGTTTTTCTTTTCCTTTTTTTTTTCATATTGTTTTTTTCTTATAAGTGCATAACTCTTCTTTTCTTTGATATGGTGATCAAAAGTTTTTTTCTTTAATTACCCTTGCTTTGTAGCATATGAAAACTTTTTTTTTTTCATCACTCTTATTATTTATTCTAAATGCAACTCTATTTATTTATTTTTTACCCCTTTTCATATTGCTACTACTAGCAGTGTGTAAAATAATCTATTACAAAATTTACTACACAACTTCCTTCCTATTTTTTCCCCGCATGAAATAATTTTTTTTTTTTATCTTCCTTGTGAGATGTATTATTTTTTTCGTAGAACTTATACCTTGTTCATATCATTTGGTATTTAATTCTAATAAGTTATATCATGTAAAAACTTTTGTGCATTTTTACCCTTTTTGGTAGGATCCGATCCTATGATCCCTTAAACGCCTCCAATGATGCAATGTAGGATCCCATTTTAACAACCATGCTAGCCTATTTTGGCATTTTTAAAAAGTTACTAACAAAAAGTGAGGTTTATGTGACTAGAGATGAAGCCAGAATTTTTTTATATTTTTTTTTTGGGGGGGGGGGGATTTTTTCTTGGGTTGAATTTAGCCCTAGAAAAAATTATAACTAATATTATAAATTACATTTAGTAAATAAAAATAAATTAATATATACGTACAGATGGCACAATCAATTAAGTTTTAATATTTTGGATTATATAAAACAATTAAGAAAAGAAATCAAAATTTTAAGGAGTTGGTTCCATAACCTAATATTTTTTTAACTCAAAATTTATATGTACTAGTGGTGGTGTTTTCCTGATCGAGACCAATCATTTTTTAAGATTTTCAGGGGGGCTCAACCATAGTATAATTTTTTTTTAATCAAAAATTTACATATACAGATACCATTTTTCGAAACTCAAGGTGGTTGGCCCCATCATAGCCTTGTCCATGGGTGTGACTCCCTGCATGAGGATTGGATACCTACCTCCAGAATGCCTGTAGGCATCTCTGCAATGTGCATAGATTAGTTAATTCCTTATCATGTGATTGTGGTAGTTTCTTTATGTTGTTTTGTTAAATGTTTTTTTCCCCAGCCAAGGCCTTCAATTTTTTAAATAAATACAATAATTTTAAAAAAATGAATAAAATTGGTATACCTTTTTTTTTTTTTTTTGGCAACACTCATGGATATTATCAACAAAAGAAAGGATGTATGTGTGGCTGCATAGAACTGATAATTAATGCCAATGTTTTTTGGGATTTATAATAAGTTATAATATCACATGTATTGCTAAACCTCATAGACAGAGAGAAGACAAAAACTAACACCCCATACGGTAAATTTTTCATTATTCCACTTAACATACAACTTTATGATATTACTCGCAGTATCCAAAAGTTCAACTTCCAAGTGCAATTACACTCAAATACGATATAGCTATGACGGCATGTATGTTCACATTTTCACATCAGAATGTGCAAACATAATCATATTCCTAGATAATTCAAATAGACCTTTTTAATTCAGATAAAATCAAACTATATAATTATTACACTCAAATATCCAAAAGTTCAACTTCTAAGTGCAATTACACTCAAATACCGTATAGCTATGACCATATCTATGTTCACATTTTCACATCAGAATGTGCAAACATAATCATATTCCTAGATAATTCAAACAGCCCTTTTAATTCAGATTAAATCAAACTATATAATTCCTATAATTTAGATAGCAATAATTGATGATTGATTAAGAATAAATTCAACATTAATGCTACAACGAAAAACCCAAGCCCCTAATCAACAGACTGCAATCCACACCAGTTAGAACAAATCAATTTTCCCAAGCAGTCAAAGCCCTCAATATAAGCATGATCCAATTCCCGATAATTTAACATCAGAATGATATATTGCGTCTTCGGCAAAACAGAGGAGGGGAAAAAAAAAAAGAAAGAAAGAAAAACAAATGAAATTAAGACTTGAATTACCAAATTTGGTGAAGAAAAGTAGTAGTAATAAGATATTCCACCAGAAATCGCAGCAATTGCTCCAAAGGGAAGTCGAAAATTGGTGAGGCTCGACTTGGGATGGCCACGAAATGCCTGAGTGAATGCGATCGGCGCAGCCTTGGCCAGTCTTTTGAAGAGCAGCACCATTTTGAACAGGCAGAGAGAGTGCGTCTAAAGAGTCGAAGCGGTGCAAAGGGGGTCTCAATTGCAGACGTCCCAGACTCCCAAGCTTCCGGAATATAGGCTACTACAACAGAGCTCCCCATGTCGAGGAAAGTGGAGGAAAAATCTGACGTGCTCGAGTGCATCATAAAGTTTGTGGTTGACCAATAAACTAATACCACGTTATTAGGGCGTTGGCCATTAATGCCAACTACTTTTAAAAGATTTGTATGCTCCGTTTGGAAAATAAGATAAATTGAGATAAAATGTAATTTGGAATTGATTTTTGTGTCACTTTTTTCTGAACAATCACAAATTGTAGGAACAGTTTGTCAAATCTGTTCTCACGGATTCACAAAATTCACAAAAAATAGTGACAATGGTACTTGTTTGAAAGCTCTCGACACAAAAAATATAATTGTATAAAAAAATTTACACATTTGGATAACCTAATTCTAGATTTTTTATTTTTTAGCAAAATATTGAAATTTTTTGAAATTAGCAATGGTGGAAAATTGAAGATAAAGGAGTTGTTAGAGATTTAGAGAGATTTTCAGTGTTTTTTTTTATGCCAAACGCAGCCGTAGTTGTATAAAAATCAACCTTAAAAAGGATTAGTTACACTAATGCCTCTTCAACCATTTTTTTTTTTTCATTGCGCAAATATTTTAGGTTAATTTTAGCTATATGCTAATAATTTTTTAGTATTTATAAAAATAATATTAACTAAGAAATCACTATTTTAAAAAGTACTTTTAGAAAGCTCCCCATTAAAAAGCACTTTTTAAAAATATTTTTTAAAAGGTGTTTTTAAAAACATTATTTTAAAAAATATTTTCAACATAATTATAATTTTTATCAAATTGTTACAAATTAAATATTAAATTCATTTTGTTGCATTAGAATAAAATATTTAGGTATTTTACTTTTGCTTATATAAATTTTACTAAAATAGTATAGTATTAATATATTTATAAATAAATATTTACATAAAAAATGTAAAAAAATAGAGTTAAGAAAATACTAAAATCTTTAAAAATAATCATATACAATACATTCATCCATTTATATTTAATATAGAATCCATATTTTCGAAAAGAACAATTTCAAAAAATAATCAACTAGAAAAAATTCTAAATAACAAAATCAGAACTTAATTTACTAAATTTATAAATTAAAAAATGAACCAAAAAATGAGATACAACCAATTCTATTTAAAAAATTAAAAATTACATGTTAAATAATATACAAAAATTTACTTGAAAAAAGTTTATACCGAATAAGTATTAGGATTTTGTCAGAAAAAATTTAAGTAAATAATTTACAACTAATTGAGAGTCACATTATTTTTTTTATATTTTAAAATTAACTTTAGAATTAGAAATTGTAGGGACTTTATCTTGAGTTAGAAGGAGCCCTTTCAGAAATTCTCAAAGATTACAAAAGAATTTGTAAAAAAAAAAAAAAGAGGAAAAAGAAAAAAACCACAATTTGCAAAAAAGGAAAAAAAAATTTTAACCGAACAATTTTTTTTCTAAGGCCAAAAATAGTTTAACCCAACTTTTTTCTTCTAACAATTTCAACAATTAACTCAATTTAAAAAATAAAAAAAATTAGGAAAAAGAACAAATCCTATGTAGTGTACAATTAATCACACTTGCATACAGTATACAATATATACATTTGCATATAACATTTTCTCTATGTGTAAAAATTGTAACTAGATTGAAAGTATTATTTGAAATGACGTTTTTAAAAAATACCTTTGAAATGGCATTTTTAAAAAATATTATTTGTAAGAGCATTTTTTAAAAGTACTATTTGTAAGAGCATTTTTTAAAAGCACTATTTCAAATAATGCTTTTTTAGTTAAAAAATCATTTAAAATCACTCTTTCTAAGAGAGTTTTCTCAACTAACAGTATTTTTTTAAATATTAAAAAATCATCAAGATTTAGCTAAAATTTGAATATAATATTAGCACAACAAAGAAAATTCTCTCTTCAACTATACCTGATTTTTAATTTACCCATTTATCTATTAATCTTAACACATTGACCTCCTCATCTATTTAAAAGGGATTTCATTTGAAAACCATTAAAAAAGTTTGCCGCTAACTTTTTATTTATTTATTATTCCTTAATTACCTTAATTTATTTCTAATGTGATTGTTACCCACATATATTTAAATTTAGAATTTATGATTAGAGATTTGCATTGGTTAGGTCAAATAAATTACTCAATTTTTTTGTTATAAATTAAATAAATTGAATTTTCCCTTATTCTATAAAAAGAAAAAGAAAAAACCCGAACCTTGATAAAGAATCCAACCAAATCAATTCTTGGATCTTAATAACAAATATTTTTATTTCTTTATTTTATATTTATTTTTATATATATATTTAATAATTAATAATAGAAAATGTATCTTCAAAATTTAAATTAAAAAGGAACTAAATCAAACGAAAATGTTGTAAGATTAAAAACCCAAAATTATTAAGTTTAATTTGATTTTCTTATTTGTTTAAGTTTTGCTTACCCTATTTCTTTGTACCAAAAACAAAAATAAAATATATATAACTTACTTTTATTTTCATGTTGAGCTTTTTTTAGATGGGATAAGAAAAAAATTAATTTATTTAATTTATAACAAAAAATCAAATGATTTATTTGACCTAACCTATGCAAACCTCTAGCAATAAATTCTAAATTTGAGTATATGAGTAACAATTACATTAGATATATATTAAAGATAATTAATGAACAATAAATAAATAAAAAGTTAATAAATTTTTTTAATAATTTTCAAACGATATCCCTTTTTAAATAAATAAGGGATTAAAGTGTTAGAATTAATAGATAAAGGTAGTAAATTAAAAATCAAGCATAGTTGAAAAGGTATCAATGTAATTAACTCTTTTAAAAATTATCGATTCAACATTGTTCTATTATTAATTTCTTTAAATAATTCTTTAAACTCAAAAGGACTGACATATTTTTACATTTGAAGAGTCACGATAGACATTTTCTAAAATAAATAGTATATAAAGATACTAAATTAATTTTTTTTTTATTATTCTCTTTTTCATTAGGGAATAAAAGAGGTTTATATAAATTAATTTTGATGCCCACTTTAATACTTATAAAAAATGAAAAATTATTAAAATTTACCTTGAACAATTGATAAAATACAAATAGACCACAAGCTATTTTAATATTACAATAACATTCATTTTTTACAATGTTATTAACAATAAAATAAATCCTTAATCATAGTAGGGGATATAATCAGAACATTTTATATAAGACATTTTTTTAACCTTTCATGTATGTGTGTTCCATATAACCTCAGTTGGCAGACTAACTTTTGAGTTGGTTTGTTGACTTTGGTCTTCATAAAAAAAATAAACATGTAAAAAAATTATAGTTTAATAATAGGTTAAATTACATTTACCTCTTTTAACATTTGAGTAATTATGTCTATATTCTTCAATATTTAAATTTACACTTACCTTTTTTATTTTAATTGTTGTTAATATTTGCTTCCTTCCATTAAATCAATCGTTAAAATTTCATAGAAATTCAAAATAACTAAAATTTTAGGTGATTTTTCTATTTTACTCCTCTTATATTTGTCATTTTATTAACAAAAATTCTCAATTTTTTTTTTCTTTTCTTACTTGTTTATGGAGATTCTTGCAACAAAAATTACAAAAATGAGGGAGAGAGTAAAATTTGAAAAATCTAAAATTTTGGATTAGTTGATATTTTCTGTTAAATTTAATGGCTAATTTAATGGAAAATAGTCAATGTTAACAATATCTCAAAATAAGTAAGGAGAGTATACTTTTTAGGGTAAATTACGCATAGACCCCCTAAATATTTAAGTAATTATAATAAACCCCTCATCATTTGAAATTACACATAAATCCTCTAAACATTTGAATAATTACACATGAACCCCTCCTGTTAGTATGCTGTTAGGAATTTCGTTAAAATGATGAAGTCAGTCAAATTTTTTTTCAATATACCAAGTTTGCCCCCGCCGATGACTATCAACTTCTTTTTCTCCCTCATCATCTCTCCCCTCATCTTCTCTCAATTAGAGTTGAAGAAGTGAAGCAAGCTTTGTCCGTCCGCAACCGTGTAGGAAGTCATCAAGCCAAGACTGATTCCGCCGCACCAGAAAATTATGAGTTAAACCAGAAATGGCGAAGTTCGTGAATTGGACATTGGCATAATCCTCACCATGGTGCTTCCTTCACTTCCCAACCACTTTTTTTTTTTTGTATTCGGCTCTATTTACCCAGAAACAACCTTTTCATTCCTATTCCTTCAAAATCCCAACACATATATCACCTCCAATTACCCAATCTCAAAATCACCTTTCATTCTCAAAACCCTAAAACCCAGTTTGCCAGTCGTCATCGTTGCCCCTTTTCGATCCTCCACCACTCTCATTGATTTTGACCTCTACACCCACCTCCGCCTTATAATCCCTCAAATCTCGTCTTAAAAATTGATGAGACCCTTTGTGGTCTCTTCCTCCTCAGTTTCTCCCTAATCCTTGATATTTTGATTTCATCATTGGAGTTTACCAGGAACTGCAGTGGGACTCGATGACTCGATTGTCGACGTTGGAGACGTAGGCATGGACAGACTTCTTGATGGCATTTTAGGCGTAGTGGATAATGATCGTAGTGTCACCCTTCTAAAACCTACCCTCGGCAAAGTTATTAATTTAAGCGACGACCCTATCGTGGTGGGCAAACTCTAATTGTGCATCGGCGTCAAAGATTTGGAAACGCTTGGGTTTATAGTCAGTTTATGGTGGTGACAGGTTGCTATTTTGTCATTTTCATGGAGGTCAAATGGGCGACAATGGTGGTGTTCGTAGGAGGCCATAGAGGGAAGTAGGTATCAGAGATTGACCACGAGAATGCTTGATTTTGGGCAATTCAAGATCTGATCAGTGTATATACCTTTGATATTTTAATAAATATTTATACAATATATATGTATAAAATGTACATATATTTATATTATTGGTAATTAATTTAACTACGATTGAGGGTAAAATCATCTTTTTAGTAAATATTTTAACGGAGTTAGCTATAAACTAACGGAAGGAGGTCGGATGTTATAAACATTTCAAAATATGGAAGGTTAATGTAATTTTTAAATGTTGAGGGGGTTCATGTGTAATTACCTAAATGTTCAGAGGGTCTATGTGTAATTTACCCAAATATTTTTAATAAATTTTGTTATAAAGTATATATTTATCAACAAAATATTTTTACATAACAAACATAATATAAAATAATATTAAAAATATCTTTTCACCTACTTCTCGGTTCTCGCGATTAAAAGAAAAAGGAAAAAGTAAAACGAAGTCCTACTTCTCTTCTACTTTGTGGAACGGGGATAAGAGATATACTTCATCGACAATTCTAGCAGAGTTTCAATAGAATAGCCAAGTATGAATACATTGGTGATAAATTTTTGGTGGGAGGGAGTCAACCGGAGGGAAACAAAAATCTTATATTTCATTTATTTATTTATCTACTTTGTTTTTATCAATATCAAAATTTGCCTACGTTCTCATGATTAGGTATCCTACAATTTAACTATTGTAATATGAATTACATGGCTCAATTCTATATTAAACATTCATTTGTGTTATTCTTATGGCTCTATTTCTGATTTCTATCAGTTAATGCGTAGCTCTCATTTGTTGATTTTTGAAACCCAGCCACTTCTTCGTGTAGTCAATGGGTACAACCTTAAATTTTTTTGCATTTTATGTATTTGATAAAATGTGCAAGTAATTATAGTGTAATTTAAGTTCTCCTTTTTCCATTTTTTTTTTTTTGGATACTCAATGTTTAACAAGTGTTAGATATTCCCATTTAATTGTTTTTGCATTATAAGTGTTTAATAAAATGTGCAAGTACATTATAGTGGTAATTTAAATTCTCCTTTTTCCTTTTTTTTGGAGAATACTCAATGTTTAACAGTGTTAGATATTCTCCATAAAAAAAAAAAAATATTAAATACTGTGCTGTCATCGAAGTCACTTGGAAATGTGACTGCACACAAACTATTGTACCTGCTCTTTTAGCAACAGCATTCTAAATATAAGTTATTCTAACTATGATTAGCATACAAACTAGTACATATAACCATTGGCCTAATCTCTCATTTGCACATTTGAAACCATAGTCCACCATCAACATTTAAAAATACTTACAAAACATTCAATCTATGGTATCGTTTGGGATCCAAGGAGCTAATTGGCTTATTTGTCAATTTGTAAAATGACTAAATTTATCCTCTTACATTTAACCTTATTTTAAACTTTCAAGGGTAAAAATGTTAAATTAACCAAAACTAAAAAGTCACATTTTTTCCCTTTCCAACACAAAAGTAGCTGGCTTATTTTTAGCTAGCTACTAGCTAATTAAAATAAGCAAGCTACTTTCCTTCCAAACCAAGCCTAAAAAAATAAAATAGAAAATAGAGGATTGCATTGAGAATTATGATGTTAAACAAGTCAGACCTGGGGTGCCAAAATTTAGAAATATAATAGGATGTACATCAGGATTTTTAGAAATATCTGTAGCTCATGGCTGTAGCTCTACACATATCTGTAGCTCTACACATATTAGGATTTTTTTACATGAATTTGGATTTAGATGGGAGTCCTAGGCATGAGTTTCAAATATATGTAATTGTATTAGAAAATAAATCTCCCATAATAAATCTTACAGTATTAGAAAATAAATCTTACAATCCATCTATAACATTCTACTGGAAAAAACTAGATATAATATAGAAGTAAACAAAGACAAAGATGTTGGCAGCTTTGTGTGTTAAACGCTGACATTTATATTTCAAACACAGCTAGAAGTTACAAACTATTTGCTAATAACATAATACTGTAGCACAAAGTATTTGTACAAATATTAAAATATATATATATATATATATACACACACACAAGTCATGAAATATATGAACTTGACACGCACAAGAATAGAAAAATGTAGGACTTGGCATTTTGAGTTGTGGAAGCTTAATGACATAGGAGGAGAGTCCTTTAAAAGTCTTTAGACGAAGAAAAGAAAAATGATGTGATAATGATCTAGAATAATTTGACAGTAGCCAAAAAAAAAAAAAAAAAAAAAAAAAACAAGTAGATGAGAAATGCACTATATTTCTATAAAGATCTAAAAAATAAGAAAATGATGTGATAAGAATCTAGAATGTTCCTATAAAAATGTTCCTACATATATTTCTATATATTCACTATCCTTATTTATACACATACGCATGTATGGAAATAAAGTGGCATTAACAATTTTTTGTTGCACATCATAGACTTTTTTTTTCTTTTTAGCAATAAAATTATCTTCCCATATGTATTGGATATGATGAAGGCCATTGTTAGGTAGGCTTGGTGAAGTCAATGCTGTCATATCTTTAGAAGATTAATTAGTAAAATTCATTTCATCATGGATAAAAGTTAGATGTATCATTCAAGGTTAAGCAATGTGTACCAAAAGGGGGTGGAAACGTTTCTTGATTTTGCTTTCATGAATTCCAGTTATAAGGATAAGATAATATGTCCATGTGTCAAGTGTGGTTTTATCATGCCTGTAATTATGCCAATTGCTTATGAACATTTGGCATGTAATGGATTCACAAAGGGTTATACTAAATGGATTTTATATGGGGAAGCATCATCTTCTATTACAACTGACGTCGAAATGAATTTCTTAAATGAGCAAGAATTAAATGTTGACATGCATACATTACTACATGTGGCATTCGGAATGCCAATGAGACTAATGAAAGTATTGGAGGTAGCCCTGAAGATGGAGTAGATAAACCAAATGCAGATGCTGAAAAAGTTCTATAAGTTGATGCATGATGGACAAAAAGGAACTTTATCCAGGTTGTAAGAACTTTACAAAACTCTCGTTCATCCTTCAACTATTTCATATTAAGTGTTTAGGGGGATGGAATAATCATTCATTCACTCTTTTATTAAAGTTATTAAAGGAGGCATTCCCAGAATGTGCAATACTACCTAACACTTTTTATGAGGTTGAGAAGATAATTACAGAGTCGAGTCTTAGGTATGAGAAGATTGATGCATGTCCAAATGACTGCATGTTGTATGCAAAAGAGCACAAGGGTGATTCTAATTGCCATGTTTGCAAGTCATGTAGGTATGTGACAAACCAAAATGAGTCACCTGATGATGAACCATCCCCTGTAATGGGTTGTCATAATAAGCCAGCTAAGGTTTTATATTATTCTCCTCTGATACCAAGGTTACAATGATTATTCATGTCATCTAAAACAACATCATTTATGAAGTGGCATAAAGAAGGTCGGACTAATGATGGTTGCATGAGAAATCCTACCGATTCTCCAGCTTGGATGACTTTTGATCACCTATATCCTGACTTCTCATCGGATTGTCGAAATGTCAGACTTGGATTAGCTTGTGATGGTATAAACCTTTATAGGTTATTGAGTAGCACACACATCATTTGGCTTATGATTTTAATACCATATAATTTACCTCTATGGATGTGTATGAAGCAAACAAATTTTATATTATCATTAATTATCCCTGGACCTATTGCACCTGGTAATAATATTGATGTATATTTGCAACATTTGATACATAAATTAAAGAATGATGGGATATTGGAGTAGAAACATATGATGCATCAAGTAAGAAAAACTTTCGAATGCGTGCAGCATTGATGTGGACAATCAATGATTTCTGACATATGCTTATTTGTCTGGTTAGAGTACAAAAGGGAAATATACATATCCTTCATGTCACAGAGACACTTGTTTTGAATCGTTAAAGCATGGTCGTAAATATTGTTACATGGGCCATCGTAGATTCTTGGAAAAACATCATGCATTTAGAGATGATAAGAAATCTTTTGATGGAAGTAAAGAAAAATGAGTCGCACCTAATCCTATAACTGGTTCTATGGTGTTGGATATGTTGTTTGGCTTCAGCGTCACATATGGGAAGATGAGTGCTAATTCAAAATTGCCATATAATTTGAAGAAAGAAGTATATTCTTTGAATTACCACATTGGAAGGATAATTTAATTCGTCATAATCTTGATGTGATGCACATTAAATAAAATGTTTTTGAGAGTATAATTGGAACATTACTGAATTTGGAGGGGAAGACAAAGAATAACTTGAAAGCACGTCTTGATTTGAAATTTAAAGGATTAAGACCTGAGCTTCATTATTGACAAAATGTAGCAAACAAAATCATCTTGCTTTTAGCTTGTTTTTCACTAACAAGGAAAGAGAAAGATGTTTTTTTACAATTTTTTGAAGACTGTAAAGTTCCTAAACGTTATGCAACGAATATTTCTCGATGCGTTAACATAAAAATAACACAAAATATTGGAGCTTAAAAGTCATGATTGCCACATATTGATGCAGCAATTACTTCCATTAGCAATAAGAGGATTATTGGGTTCACATGTATATTCACCTATACTTGAGTTGAGTAATTTTTTTTGGGAATTATGTTTTAAAGTTGGTCAACCTCAGGACTTTATGCGTCCGGAACAACAAATTCCAATAATCCTTTGCCATTTGGAAAGAATATTCCCCCTGCCTTTTTTGATATTATAGTGCATTTGGTTGTTCATTTGGCAACAGAAGCCAGACATGCTGGACTAGTACACTATCATTGGATGTATCCTGTTGAGAGGTGAGACTCTACTTTTTTGCAAGTTATTTTTTTTAATATACAATTACTTAATTTTTGTATAATAACTTTATGTTATAAACTTAAACTTGTGCAAGTTTAGGTACTTGCTTATGTTGAAAACATATGCGCGAAATAGGAGTCATTTAGAAGGTTCGATAGCAAAGAAATACCTTGTAAATGAATGCTTGACATTTTGCTCTAAGTGTATGGAAGGAGTTGAGACAAGGTTTAACCGGATGCCTCAAAATTATGATGATAAAGGTAATGGCACAAAAGGATTTCCTATTTTCTCAATGCCCAGTTGACCATTAGGTAAGACAGTGAACAAAACATTGGACGATGATTCAAAAGTAAAAGGACATCGGTATATGAGGCAGTCCACCCATTTATCGAGTAAGGGTACTAATAATCACCTTATTTATATATCTTTCAGATATCCTTACTAACTCACAATTAACAATGCACATGCAGACAACATCGTAGCATTATTTCCGCATAAGATCCTCGCCTTCATGACATAGGAATTGATCATATTCATAGTGAAACATTTCTAACATGGTTCAAGGGACATGTAAGTATAATATAATAGAATTTTTAGTTTGTTTCTATTAAATTTTATATGAGTTGAAAATTGATTTATCTTATTTATATGAAAACAGGTTGAACAATTATATGTTGCGAGAGATGATCAAATAATTGTCGACCTTAAGTGTTTGGCTCGTGGACCTAATGGAGTTTTCAAAAAATATAATAAGTACATAATAAATGGTTTTAGGTTTCACACCAAAAAGATTGAAAGAAATCAAAAAATCCAAAATAGTGGGATTATTGTGACTGCAAAAACACAAAACTTTGCAAATAGTTCTGGAGATGTTGTCTTTTATGGTGTATTAATATATAATTGAGCTTGACTATTTTTTAGGAGAAGAGTTGTGTTATTTAAGGGTGATTAGTTGTCACAAGTTGGGAAGAAGAAAGATAAAGATTGTATGCTAGTTAACTTGTCTCAATTGATGAGAGATGATGATCCTTTTATATTAGCTTCTCAAGCAGAACAAGTTATGCATGTGAAAAATCTCAAGCGAAAAGACTAGCACAATGCTATCAAAATAAATCCTAGAGATCTTTATGACATGACTACGTGATCTTCTGCGAACAATGTGGATGCATACTTATAGAGTATAGTGTGCAACACTCAAGGTGGTGGTGAAAACAATAATTTTAATTTAGTTAGGACAGATATGTTTGTTACAACTTTAGACGCATGACTTCAAGAAGTGTTGAGAGAAGAAAGTGTTGATGAAGCTGGAGTTAGTGATGAAGATGGTGAAGA
Source organism: Vitellaria paradoxa (assembly GCA_019916065.1). Taxonomy (NCBI): domain Eukaryota; kingdom Viridiplantae; phylum Streptophyta; class Magnoliopsida; order Ericales; family Sapotaceae; genus Vitellaria; species Vitellaria paradoxa. Next base: position 32,803,972 of record CM034241.1, on the reverse strand, counting down.
ATTTGATGTTCTCATGTGACGACAGTATTTTAAAAAATATTTGAATACAATTTGATCTTATGTTTCAAACTATTTTACTTACTAATTTTCAGGAAAGTGTTATGGATCTTTATTTGAGACTTTGTCAAATTTGAGTACTTGATTTGAATTGCTATTTTTAGTACTTAATTTAAAGCTTGGGCTCAAATATATTACTGTGATTCATTGTGGATTGTAGGATATTCATAACTGAAGGTATTGAAGCTTAATTTTTGTTAATATTGATCCCCTTCCAATAAAATCAATCATTAAAACTTAACAAAATATGGTAAAATAATTAAAATTTTTGTGTTTTTCTTCTTTTATTGCTCACTCTGTTACATTTTTGTTAGTTTTTTTTGCAAAAATCCTCAAAAAATAAGTAAATAAAAAATTTTTGAGAATTTTTGTAAAAAAAACTAATAATCTATGAGAGAATGAGGAGTAAAATAAGAAAAATATCTAAAATTTTAATTAGTTTGACATTTTATATTAAGTTTTAATGACTAATTTTATCAAGAAGGGATTAATGTTAATAACATTTCAAAATAAATAAGATAAATGTAACTTTTAAATGTTACATGCGTTGAATGTAATTACCTAAATATTAAGAGAAGGCAGGTGCAATTTTACTTTTTTATATTTTGAGGATTGTAAATGTAATTACTCCAATGTTGATGGAAGGTTAGTATAATTTACCTTGATAATATTACAATTGTGGATCTTGACAAGTCATTCAACCAATTTTAAAGATTTTATTTATTTAAAATGATAAATAAATTATATTGCATACATTTTTTAATTATGTTTAATATTATTATTAAAAATATTATCAATCTAATACCTTTTCAAAGCGAATTCATATTTTAGTACTTTTCTACCAACATTATCTCTTATTTTTAAGAACTATTTAAATTGTAAACTATTTTTTTTTGCTTAATATTTTTAATTAAATTCAATTAGTGCTTCTTCAAATAAACTATTTTGTATATCGACTATAATTAGTGAACATTTTTATTTTCTATAAGCTCCAATTCAACTTTTAGGGGAAAAATGGATTTTATATGTAGTTTTATTCTTATTTTAGATAAATGTATTAATTTTAAACTTTTTTCTTCTTTATAGTTTAATATGTTACTAATGCCTTTTTGAAACAAATGAGATTTTTTTTTTTGCCTTTTTTGTCTCTTATTATTTTTTAAACAAAATTTACTATTACCTTTTGGGAACAAAGTATAATTTTTTAATATTTTTTCAAACAAAATCTACAACTTTTTTTTTTGTTTGAAACAAATGAGATAGCTTTACTTTTTGTTTCAATATTTTATTTTAGACATTCCTTACGAGAAAACTAGTTTATTTTTTTGATGATTACAAGAAAACTAATTAAGGGACCCTAAGAATGACCTTAGACGACCGCTTGGCAGTCGTTAACTTGGACATTAGAAACGTCCTAATATTTCCTCTTCCTTGCTCATTCTCAGTTTCATTCTTCTCTTTTTCACTCACAATCACACTTCTTCTCTTTTTTTTTTTTCGTATTTATCTCCCTCTCCCTCTCAGTTTCCCTTGTCCCTCTCACTGTTGCCAATGAAAGCTGCTACTACCGTTGCCAAGGTTGCCGGCACCAACACTGTCGATGTCGCCACTGAGCTCATCGCCGTGAACCATGTAAATTGCAACTCTTTCTCTTTTTTCTCTTATATATATATATATATATATATATATACATCTATATGCTTGAATCTAAGTAATTTTTTTTCTTCGAATCCCCTCCTAGTCTCTATTAATGTTTGAGATTTTTTTGATTTTAGGGTTGTGAAGGGAGGATGAAAGAATAGGAAGTTTGGTGTGTTGAACCTACCCAACCAAAATTAAATTAGGGTTAAATTTAATTAATGATAAAATTCAAGTAGGATTAGAATTCATTAAGAGTTAGAATTAATTAATTCCAAATTAAATTAGGGTTAAATTCTATTTTCTAAAACTAATTTAGTTTACTTGTTTTACAGATGCAGGCAGAAGGGATCCCGATCGATCAGATTTACATATTCGAGAGGATATGTGATCCCTGCCACCCCGACATACGAGCCATCATGGAATGGGTCCAAGCATGCTTGGCTGAGCTCTTGGAGGCCAAGGGTAACTCAGCCGAGCAATACGTTGCGGTATTTGCCAAGGTCGTAGGTTAAGATGGGCATGGCTACACATAAGGGGTAGGTAGTGGCATACCCTAATTTGTGGTCTGGCATGCACCATAGCTGCTTTGTCTACAGTCTCCTAGAGGCGCACGAATAAGGATATGGAGTACCTCGTCGTCGATCGCCTAGCCATCTTTTGGGTGGACTTACATGGTCAGTTGTGGGTTAAGATTTGGGACGAGGTTCGAGCTGAGCTCCAGGTTAAGGTTCAGGCGAAGCTCCTTATCTTAGTTCGAGCTGAGTTCTAGGTTGAGGTTTGATTTGAGGTTCGAGCTGAGGTGCTTGATGAGGTCTGTGCTGAGATGCATCAGCATATAGACCATTTACAAGATGAGTTGCGAGCAGAGTTCCATAGGACATCCTACTTAAGTAACATATTAAGGATGCATTTGGGGGTGACAAAAAATGAAATAAAGTAAGATAATTTGTGGGTTCGTAATTCGTGTAGTGAGATAAAAAGTAAAAAACTTTTAAAAGTTTTCAAAAATTTTCAGAGTTTTTCAGCAGTTTTTAGCAAACCAAAAACACACCGTAAATAAATTATAAATGTTCACAAATTCTCGTATTATTTTGTTTTAACAACTGGATGAGAACTAAAATTTTAAACTATTAAATGTAGGATGCTGATGATGACACCAGGTCACGCCATCCTTCAAGACGTATAGGCAATCATGATGAGCTAAATTCAATTACTGTTTATAATTTATTGTATAGAGTTAAACATAGATGTTGACTTTCTGTTCATAGAATTAAAAATATAGTCGGACATAGAAACTTGAAATATATGATTCCCAAAATACGAGTTGAATGCAGACGTTTAGGACTTGCAGAAATGAACCACGTGAGAATCTGAGCGTCAGATCGTTTAGAATTGCCCCAAGTAGCTTGTAGTTGAAACTTAAGACTTAAAACTTTCAGTTTGGGAGTCAACTGCTCAAACTAAGCATATGGCGTTAGGTCTCAATAGAACTTGACGTGTAGCGAGTTCTAGGCATTTAGGAGTTTTAGGAAGGAACCGCACAGAATTCGAGCATCAAACCACTCAGAATTGCCTCAGGGGAACTGGTAGTTGAAACTTAAGACTTAAAACTTCTAGTTTAGGAGTCAACTACTCAAATCGAGCATACGGCATTGGATCTCAATGGAACTTGACATATAGTGAGTTCTGGGCATTTAAGACTTACAGGAATGAATCATGTGGGAATCCAATTGTTGGATCGCTCAAAATTGCCCTGGGAAGCTTGTAGTTGAAACTTAAAACTTAGAATGTTCCACATTGGAGTCAATTGCTCAAACCGAGCATATGGCATCGGATCTCAACAAAACTTGACGTGTAGTGAGTTCTAACCATTTAAGACTTGCAAGAATGAACCGTGTGGGATTTCAAGCATCGGATTACTCGCAAAGGCCCTGGGACATTCGTAGTTGAAACTTGAAACCTAAAACATCCCACGTAGGAGTCAACTACTGAAATTGAGCATACGGCCTCCATTCTTAACGAAACTTAACGTATAGCTAGTTCTAGGCATTTAGGACTTGTAAGAATGTTAGACTTGTAAGAATGAACTATGCTGGGATCCGAGTGTCAGATCCCTCGGAATTGTCTCGGGAAATTTATGCTTTTAATTTGATTAAATTTAAAGTTTTACAAGTTAATTTTGTTTATGATTTAATTTTAAATTCATTCATTATAATTTCTATCAGTATTTAATTTAATTTTTTGTACATCTATTTTAGATTTGATGGGTTCTCCTATGGTTTTAAGTCATTTTCTTACTCAAAAACGTTTTTTTCTCCTTTGTAAAATTCATTTACTTAAGGATAATATAATAAATATTTTGTTTTTTATATTATCAATATTTATATTTGTGTTGGATTATTTCATTTTGTCGTGGTATATTTGGGTATATGTTATATAGATGTACACGTTTTGTTATGTGTTATTACATGATTTTATTAGTTTTAATAGAAGTAACTAGATTTTTTTTTTAAAAAAATATTATAAGCGGTCGTCTAACATTTTTAGCATATAATCTTTTAAGCGCTCACCTCAAAGCAGTCGGCGAATGGGAATAAACAGCTGCTTTAAAGCAGTTGGCAAAAATAATCGACCTAGTTAAATGTCGAATGGTTTTGGCGGTCGACAGAATTTACGATCACCTTAAGCAGTCATGTATTCTCTTTCTTAGCCAAACCATCCATGGTCGCTTTTAAAGTATAGACAACCAACTTAGGAACTTTAACAAACTGCCTCAGGTGGCCGAGTGTTTTTTTATTTACCAGTAATGATTATCTTTTCAAAATAAATTAGGAGACATGAGAGTATCCAAGGAATGTTTGAAAGTGACTTGAGAAAGAATGAAATAATTACACACATACATATTTTTCTTTCTTTTTTTTTATTAAGAACAACCCACAATCTAAACTTCCAACTCAAAATTGGAAAGCCAAGAGGGGAATATTAACTCATGCACACACCTTAATTATCTCGATGTGAGATAGGTTGCCCACTACAACCCCTTAAGCTAAAACTTAGGCCAAATGGAGCAGCCCATAGAGAGAGTGAAACACTGGATGAGACCTAAGCATTATATATATATATATATATATATATTAAGAACAACCCACAACATAAACTTCCATCTCAAAACTGGAAGGTCAGGAGGGGTATATTTAACTCATGCGCACACCTTAAAATTACACACATACATATTATATATTTTCAAGCTAACAGTCACACACCACGACCCTTGGGGCAAACGCACAATGCTTGGCACGCCCTTTGGCATTGTACTTGACAAGTCCAACGGTTTGATATGCCTCTTTGCATTGCTCTTGGACACTAATAGGGCTGGCCATGCCCCTTGGCATTGTGCTTGACATGCCTTATTGCATTACTCTTGGCCACTGACTGGGTTGGCCATGCGTTTTAGCATTATGCTTGACATGTCTCTTTGCATTACTCTTGCACACTTTTGCATTGCTCTTGGCCATGACAAGGTTGGGCATGCTCCTTGCTAGCACTTATGGCATTGCTCCTAGCAACCCACGGAGCTTGTCATGCCTCTTGGCAATACTCTTTGTTATCTCTCGATCACATCAACCGTGGCCCAAGGGAAGTTGAACATGTGCCCAATCACCTTGGGTAAGCATGCCAATGATACTCATTGAGTGTCGGGGGGGCGTGGTATGTGGTGTAAGCATGGTTACAGACACCCACCCCCTTATATATATATATATATATATATTAAAGGATTTTCTGCCCCTTTTTTTTAAATATTAAAATTGGTCGCTAGAAAGAATTAAAAAAATTATCAACTACATTTCATAGTCCATGGATTTGCATGAAGACCTAAAACCATTTCATTTGAAATGATGTTAGTAGATTTTAATAAAAAATAAATATATAAGAGGAATAAGAAAAAAGAAAGTGAAAATAATTTAGATATCTTTTTAAAAATAAGAGAGGATGTAGTTGGAAAAAGTATTAAAATAGGAATTGGTTTGAAGAAGTATTAGCTTAGAAATATTTTTAAAACTAGCATTATTTAGGCCAAAAATTCCACTATTTTCTTTTATGTCAAGTGAAATATAAATAGTTGGATTAAGTGTTAACCATAATTGTAAAATAAGAGATGTTATTATGATATTTAAATACAATATGATCTATATGTCTTTAATTAAATGTTCAAGAAAGATTTCTATAATTTATTCTTAAAAAAAATTAATTGTTCAATGAATAATGCTTATGACTAAAAAATACATAAAAAAGTAACCACTTCAAAATATTAAACCCATAAAATTAGTAACCTTTAATTATGCCACATTATTTTGGTTGCACTTTCTAATTACTTTTTGTGATACAATAATGTTTTCCTTATTTGGTCACGGGGTGCACCATATTAATAGTTGGGTGAATTGTATCTATACTAATGTACTAAATATAAAAATCAATGGCACACCCTAATCTTAAAAAATTTACATTTATATGCACCTTTTGTCATGTGGATCTAAGATTTTCAGTAAGAGGAGCACCAGGCACCGAACATATAAGAATAGGACCGTCAGTAAGGACAACAAGTTACGTCGGAATTAAGAGTAAAAGATAAATAATGTTATTCTTAGGGAGAGATAAAAATTATTCTTGGATAAAACTAGTTAATATATTTTTTACAGTTTAATAATTAACTGGTCATTTTATTAGCAGTTGAGATTTATTAAAGATAGTTCTCATTACTAAAAAAAATTATTATTAAGTTTTTACTGTTTATAGAATTTATTATGTTATGTGATATATTTCTTGATATTTTATACAAAAACATTCAATAGTGTAATGGGAAAATGCACTTTATTTTACAAAAAAATACTTGGGTTTGATTATTATAAACTACATTTATGTTGAAAAATTTTGAATTAACCTTAATTGTTTAATAAGGACAAAACACCCAAATTTTGAATTAATTTAAGTTTTTAATTAAACTAAAATACCAAGGATATTTTGGTAATTTTAAGTCCAAAGTTAAGGGGCCACTTACCTCCTTTGACACTTACCTCCTTTGCCTCAAGGTAAGTCCATCCTTGGTTATGTACCTAACCTCAAAGTCTGAAACGGACGGTATGTGAATATGGGAGTTAATTTGAACCAAATTTAAAACTTAATCCAAGGTTAAGTTACATTAATCAATCAATCAAAGTATCTAATGTTGTTCCTAAATTTTGTATAAAATAATAATAAATAATGATAAATAATTCAAAGGTTACACACTAGCAACCAACATCATAGGCCTTATGGCCACCGCAATACTCATTATACATTTTATAGGTCTAACAGTATAATAATGATAGCATAAATTTAAGTTTACGACCCAAACTCCAGGTCATACAAATAAAAGTGCAAAAATAAAAATAATGATCAAGTTTTTGGATCAACTTTCATTCTCAACTCAATTTAGGGTGACTGATCCTGGCTCTTGAATGGTCATTTGTGGTAAGAAAGAGGCAATACCACCATTCAATACATAGCTCAGTAGGTAAGATTATGCATGTGAGTACTAGTGTATATACTCACGTACACAATATAATACATAAAAATCTCAACAAAATAGAATGCATGAAATATAATTACAACGGCTAATACAATTTCTAATCTACATTTAGTCTCAACTTTACTCTAGGATGGGCGACACTTAGTAAATTAACCGTCTCTCGTGATTGCAAAAATGAACTCTCAAATATAAGAGTTATGGTTATAGTTTTACCCAGTAAGTATGAAATAATAATTTTTAAATAATTTTAATTTAAAATATATATTTTTATAAAAATACTAGTAAAAAGTAAAGGTTTTTGAAATGTTTGGAGGTTTGGGATTTTAACTACATGACATTAATTAAATTACCAAATTTAAAATAAGCATTTAAAAGACTTAAAAATAAATTGCACAAAAATAAATCATTAATCTAATGGAAAGTATATAACGTGTTTGCAAAAATTAAATTAGGGTTCGCGGAAATGCTATGCTTACTCCTTTTGGTTATCGTTTAGCCCTTTAAGAATTGAATTGAATTGAATTGATTTAAAAGAAAAAGTAAATTTAACTTTATTAGTGGAAAAGAGAGAATATGATAAATATGACATACAACAATAATTTTATTCATTTACTCCGATGACTTAAAAAAATAATAAAATATAATCAAATTCCATTATTTTAGGTTGGATTTTAAATGGTATAAAAATTTCAAAATTTAAATTGTGAAATAAAATCAAATCGAATGTATAAAATTTTATTTTGATTTCAAATGTAAGAATTGATGAGACTTTTTACTAAATGAAATTAATTCCTATCAAATCTACTATTCCAAGCATAGCGTTAATGATTTAATATTATAATTAATTATTTTTCTTTAAAATACATATATTTAATAATGAGGTGTAACTATTGTTAACATCTTTAAATTGATAAAACACAAACAATTTGACTTAATTAGGTAATTTTTTTTTTGATTGACGAAAAAATTATATTTTTAAATATGTATGTATAGCCTCTCTACTTGTACAGAAATGGTAAAGGGCTAAAACGATATCATTTTGGATAAAATATAACCAAAGGTGCAAACTGAAGGAAGGAAGCGTACCATTTTTGGTTGCCTTAATTTAATTTTTTAATAAAATTATATTACCAAAAATATTCTTATGATAGTTTCATATTCAAAATTCAAGGAGATCACATGCCATTGCTCCACGTGGATCTGCCATTGCTCACAACCACTGACTGGATTGCAGATACCATAATTAGAAGCCAACCCTTGGTACGGTGCTCCGGAGCTGGTCGCGTGCACAGCAGCACAGGCTGGCTTCATAAGTAATTAACAAACACGAGAATTTTCCTATAAGAAGGAATTGGCAATTGGGCTTACCATTCCTTGTATATTTAAGATCTCTCACGTCTCTTACCTACGCTTTTATATATTGTGAGATTCATTTTATATGCCAATCACGAGTTAAGAGTAATGTAACTGTAAGGTAAGAAAATAGTTAGAATAGCTCTGTACATATGTTCTATTCAACTAATCTTTCTTTATTCAATCAAGTGGCTAATGTTTAAGATGAAGGAAAACTAAAATTACTAGGGAAAAGACTTTACTTCCCTTCTAAATTATTTGGCTGAGCGGAAAGGAGATTTAAAAAGAGAATAGTTTGAAGGTATTGTAGAAAACCTTGCCCTTCACATTTTGTAAAATCAGAAACCAAAGAAGAGGCTCAAAATTCAAATTAATCAATAAGAGAAAAGGACCTTCTTACCTCCTCTGTTCTGCCATTTTTGGGTAAACCACAAATGATTTAGCCAACCCAAAAATTCACCTATTTTTCGTTCCATCCAAACCTTCCCCTTAACACTCAAGTGGAAAGCAAGCTACTCAGGGCTATCAGCATAATTAACGGTAGCATTTGGAGTGATAAAAAACAAGAAAAAATATGGTTTGGAGTAAAGAAGGGCATTTGGTGTTTCTTTCCAAACTGTATTTTGTAGAGATGAATAGTGTCAAAACCGTTAGAACGGTTTCTCAAATCCGTTCTAACGGATTCAAAAAAATACTTCTTCTCTCTTTGAAAAATGCCAAAACCGTTAGAATAACTTTCCAAATCCGTTCTAACAGATTCTATTCCGGTAAACCGTTAGAACTGTTTATCTAAATCCGTTTAACGGATTTAAAAAAATAGAGATAAATTAGTAACAACGGTACTCGTTTAATAGTTTTCGACGTGAAGAATATGATTATGAAAAAGAAAATTCACACTCGATCAATCTCGTTACGAATTTTCTATTTTTTTAGTGAAATATTAAAATTTTTTAAAATTAGTAAAGGCGTGAAAGTAAAAGCGTGATAGAGAATTGTAGTGAGTTAGAGAAGATGTTGGAGTTTTATGGAGTTTTTTGGCGTTTTGTAGCACTCCAAACGCAGCCAAACATATAAAATGAACAACATGACAAAATCTAATATATTTGTCATATTTGTTACATGAGCTCAAGTCCAGGTTCGTGTTTAGAGTCGGATCTATTAATTCTCTTATTCAAGCACCGTTTGGGGGTTCAAAACTCACAAAAAATTATCGAAAGTAATAAAAAGTTACAAACTTTTTCAATCTTACCAATTTCGTTTTTTGTGCGTGTCTGATACCCACTATTAGTAGCTCCAATTCCAAGACCTATTAGGAGTAAGATATCATAATTTCTATAACCTTGTCAATACTTTTTTGGAGAGTCATAGGGTCCATCCAAGACTACTGTCAGCACTTTTCTTTTAAAATCCGTATGAACATTCTGTTTTTTTATGTCCAAACGAATTTTTTGGTGGATTTTAGTTGGTCTTCCAAAAACAAAAAGCATTTGACACATTACACTTTTTACATTTTTTTGTACAATTTGGTGTTCCAAACAACACCTCAATAATACAGGAATATGGAAAAATATTCATGTATTCGAAATAATTATTTAGTTTTATAAAATAATATGGTATTTGTTGGACGCCATATGAGTATTTCATGTATAAAATATAAAATATAATATTTTATACATAATTATATGCTAAAATTGAATTGCTAAATATATTCGCATCAATATCTAATCATATATCAGACGCATGTATCATATCCTTAACCATCAAGTGTCAAACATTCAATATAGATACATCATACATTTAAAGGAGTTCATGTGACATAACTTCAAGCTACATGCAGTGCAGGCATCACATTCTCATGTATGGAAAAAAATCATCAATACTGACATTTTCATGCACCTCAAATTGGGAGAATACATAGAAAGATTGACATATTCTCTAATGCTACTTGCAAAGCAAGTTATTTCACTTAGGCTTTAGATCCTCGTTATCAGAACACTAGAGTTTATTCTAGCCATTGGTTGAGAATTGAAAGAACATAAATACAGATCATTTTTCTTTCTTTTTTTCTTTCTTTCTTTCAATCTTTCTTTCGCTTTTTAAGCCCAAACCAGAAAAATTTTCATAATAGCTTGTAAGGGAAAAAAAAGGGGGGGGGGGTGGTCACCGTGGTTCTGTTTTTCTTTTCTATAATCACCCAAGAAAAGCAGGGTTGGCAACCCTGAGGAATTTAAATCTGAGCTTGAAATTAGTAAATAAAGACGACTACAGACATGAAAACCATAACCGACAAACTTTGATCCGTAAAATTTCTACTTCATTCCTGTTTGCATTCTCATTTATTTGGCCACTAAAATGATTTTTGACATGTCTCCTAGCTATTTTTGTCATGCCTCTCTGTAAAAGTTAATACCCAAATGTCCCAAATTGGTTTGGAAATTTTTTTTTTTTTAATCCGAGTGGCTCATCGGTATACTCCTCACAGAAATCACACGGGTTCGATTCCTGACTCAAGTGGAATGTGCGTGAGGGTAATGTACATCTTCCCGGTTTATCTATCGGTTACGCGGTTCGTTGAGAATTGCAATAAACTGGTGTGAATTCCGGATTACCAAAAAAAAAATTGATTTGGTATTGAAACTCAAAAGTCCACAAAAAGACTAGCTATTAAGAGTCTATATTTCTACCAAGCCATTTGTGAATCTTGATGCTTAAACAAGACCTAGATTCAACAGATACATATATATTTTGAGATTTAACCTCGGATGAATGTCTTCCTGCCTACAAAATCCAAACAAGTTTACCCGTGTTTGTTAAATTTCCTATGGGGTTATATTCTAGTTTTAGGTAGCAGTCACATCCACAGCACATGAAATCTTATCTTATCACACATATCTTATCACACATTAGATTGCAGTACTCTTCCAATAATGTTTCCCTGCAGATATTATGGCTTCTGCCATTACAAGAGAACTAAGATTCATATCTTTGTACCATGCAAGGATATTTCAAATCCACAATGATAAATTGAAAGAAACATCACTTTCAATAAGATATTAAAAATTAAAAAAAAAAACTAATAAAAAGCTCCTTGAAATCCAATCCATTTAATCCCAAGGGTCAAAACTGCGGCCACTCAGCGGATAAGCTCAGTGAGATGTAAAATGTAGATTGGTCTCAATTAGTTCATTCCAGATATGCTTAAGAGATCGACAGTATTGATCTTTTTCTCTAGCAATGCGATTAACGCCTGAGGATGCTGAGAAGCTGATGAATCACTTTGATGATCTGAGAGGGACATATGAACTCGTATCCACCGCAGATTTCAGAAGCTGCTGATTTTGATGGCTACGTGGTTCATTTTTAATTGTTTCCTGTCTCTGTCTGTCTGATCTCCACGTAAGAAACTTTTGTTCAATAATTTAGTATGAGCCAATGGCGTATATGAAGACAAAATTTACATTATATTAGGCGCCCACCCCTCATTTATCAGATTGACAGGCCATATTGTCATGGTTTCCTATGAAAGCTACCTGCCAAAATAAAAGTTCTATGGAATCTACTTGGGTGAATAAGCAGAAAAAAGTGTCTTCGGATTTAAAAAAAATAAATAAACAAAAAATAAAAAAGTTAAAAATTCCCAAATTTTTATAGGAAACTACAGGTTTGCAATTTGGGTTTTTAAATTTAGGTTTTTTATTGATGGTTTCGTAGAAATTTGGCAAAGATGAAGTTATGCATATAAAAGGCACACTTGGTTGATGGCTCCCCAAGAATTTTCCTCACAGGACTGCTTGGCTGACCATTTTCCCACAAAAAGGAAGAGAGTTACTCCAACCTACTTTTCACAAACATTGAGTTGATTGCCTATTCCTACAAACAGGCTGGAGGATTGTCTCTTCCTGATTCTTGCCATGTGCTAACCCTATCATATTTCTAGGCAAATATAGAAAACATCCAGGCCAAGTTGACATGTCACGGTCTTCATGTGGGATTCTTTTTTTTATTTTAATTATATTTCCGGCCTTAAATGGCGGACAAATGATGCGATAGCAGAAGGTGATAGGGTGATAATCATGCAGATTCCTGAAAAAATTTTGTGAGTGGACATTCACTGTTATATATGCAAATATAACAGCCCTTGTAAATTGGAGCATCATGTCTCTTTTTTCCTTCTGCCCTCTCTAAAATCTGTTTCCTAAAGTTGGGCTTTTCTTTATTTCATTACATTTCAGACAAAAATAACCAGCTGGGTTTAGTTGTGATGCCGCAATGACAGGGCAGAAGTGAGCTTGGAATTGGATTTCATTGAAGTTTTATGAAGTATTTTCGGTTTTCTGTTCTGGGTTTTCATCTGCAGGGTAATTGGCTCACCTCCTAATTTTCCATGTACTGGTTTAGAGAACTGAAATCTGTGATATTCCAAGTTTTTATTTTTTCATGATTTTAGAGTAGAAAATACGAATTTCCAAGAGAAATAAGGGGTTATTTATAGTTTTTGGGATGAAAACACGCGGAAACTTTAGGTTTTTGGAGATGGATTTGGTCTCAAGGGACTGACTGAATAAAATTCACCGTTAGGGATGTTTGATGGAGGCATGACAATGTCCTTTCAAGCACTAAACTGCCCATCATTCTTTATAGGTAATGCAAAAATTATTAGAACCCATTTCAGAACAAGATCTGATCAATCTATGCCTATACAGCTCTCTCTGAGACTAGTACAATCTGATGATGGTGGAAAATTACTGGAATCTAAGAAGAATTCTAGCTCAGGAACACCTCTATCAAGTTGTCAGTCTTCTAATCATCTGCTTAGACAAGCCAACACTGTTGGAATCATAGGGGGAGTGTCAGTTTTCACAACTCTAATTTTCTTGGAAAAGCTTGTTTGGTGGAGTTCGAGGGACGGAGGAGAATCCATTCCCTTTGTCGTCTGCAGTGATCCAACAATTAGCAGAGAGCTTTCCCTTCACAGTCCATTTCCTCCTGTCAATGCAAAGAATGCTCTGAATCACTTGAACCATCAAATGGTGGTCGAGAATTTGAGGTGTAAAAGGGCGTTCCTGGAGCAAGCCGGAGCTGGCTGTATTGTGATGCCATGCCATAGGTCTCATGCTTGGCTGGCCGAGGTCTCAGAAGGGTGTTCTGTGCCTTTTCTTAATGTGGGTGATTGTCTTGCCGGGAAGCTGAAAGATGCTAAGTTGAAGCCACTTGAAGCTGGGAGTGATGTCCGGATTGGAGTGCTCACTGCAGACTCCACTTTAATGGCTGGCTTTTACAAGGACAAACTACAGAGTCAGGTACTCAAAATTGGGAATCCAGTTGGTCTTTCCAGCACAAAATTATGCATATATAAGCCATTTTTTTTATATTGATCCTACTCAATTAAATGAGATGGAACAAAGAAGTCAAGCATGCCACCTAGTTACATATTTAGGTTTGAGATATTATTAGTTGCATGTCACCTAGCCACATAATTAGGTTTGAGATATTAGTTTTTGATAAGGGTGAGTTTTAAATGGCTACTTATTTGTGATCTGAATGTTATATGTTGAATATTTGAAAACAATCTCTCTTAAGTTACTGAAGTAAGATTGCAAATTTTTTTTTTCCTTCCCAATCAAGGGCGGAGTCAGAATTTTTGCCCGGGGGGCACCGGGCGCCAGGGGGCACCGGGCGCTAGGGGGCACCGAACACCCAAGAAAAAATAACAATCGACTTATTTTTCAATTAAGAGTAGGAGAAAAACGATGTTATTTTTAGAGAGAAAATAAATTATTCTTGAGTATTAACTAGTGAATATATTTCTCACAGTTAATGGTTCAAGCAGATGAAGTTTATTAGAGATATCTCTTACTACAAAAAATATAATTATTATTAAATTTTATTATCTATAGAATTTATTATGTTATATGCTAAATTTACTGATAGTATAAACAAAAATATGCAATAATGTATTAAAAGATACACTTTATTTCATAAAAAATACCAAGTTTGATTCTTTTAAACTTCTTATATGTTAAAAAAATTTGAGTTAACTTTAAATTTTTAATAAAATCAAAATATCTTAATTTTGTATTAATTTAATTTTTAAATAAAATTAAAATAATAAGGAGGATATTTTAGTAATTTTATCTAAAAAATTGAGGGGGTCACTTGCCCCCCTTGCCCCAACGTAGCTCCGCCCGTGTTCCCAATCCTTCCATAGTTGGGAGTTTAGTGCACTGTGTCACATTTTATATAAGTTTTTGTATATTCAAAATCTACCACACAAGTGAAAACTTGGTGCACTGAACCATCCTTTGTAATAATTTTTGACATAAAATCTTTGATTCCCCCATTTAGGGGACGAAATTTTAAAGTGTAAGAAATTCTTTGTACTAGTTTTACTCAGATGGAAGAAGTTCAAAATATTTATCTACCAGTTGTGCTACATAACCAGAACACTCATATTAGATATTCTTTTATATAACTTGCACACTCTACCAAACATTCTTTTATATGACCAGCATATTCTATCACAGACTCTTTTATACCATTGTGTCACCTCATTCTGGCATCTTCTTCTGGTAAAGTATCATGGTAGAATAACAATTAATTTCAGTTCATGTACATTAGTGATTTACCCAGATAAATTTTTTTTAATGTTGACTTGTGGTCATTTGCAGGGGTTTGAGGTGGTGTTGCCTGACGAAGCAACAATGGACCACATTGTAATTCCAGCTATAGAGGCGTTGAACAGAAAGGACATGGAAGGGGCAAGAAACCTCGTAAGAATAGCAATCCAGGTTCTTTTGGTGAGGGCAGTGAACTATGTGACCATTGCTTGTGATGAATTTCATGCCCTCTTGCCTCGGGGTGATCCTCTCCTTAAGAAATGTATCGATCCCATGGATGCTTTGGCCAGGTCCACTGTCAAATGGGCAAAATCTGCTCAAAAGGTAGAAGACAAATAATAGACCGAAAGATCCAGAGCCCAATTTTTCTCTCTCTCTCTCTCTATATATATTACTCTGTCAATAAAAGTTTGCTTGAGTGGCCTCAGAGCGGATGTTCAATACTTGTAAAATTTTTGCTTTCATTCAATCATGATGAATTAATGGACTGGCAAAGGGAACCAGGCTCCTTTTACTCTTTCAATGTGTTAACACCTCGATAGCAAAGGAAGGTGACTTTTCCCTTCCTCAATACAGCCGCGACAACTTTAAAGCCAACTCCATGCAATTACGTTAGTGCAATTATACGAGCGTAGTTCAGATGAGTTCCATGCAGTGAAAAAATTCATTGCAGAACTTGTAGTGGAAAATTAAAGATTGAGATTTAATTGTTTTTAATCGAATGGTTTTAATTTAATTTAATTTAATTAAAATTATTTTCAGAATAAAAATAAAAGTTAAAAAAATCTGATTAGAACATAATTAATACAGAATGTAAAAAGTCACGTGTTATTAAAGTAAAAATAATTTTAAGATTTTATTGGATATTGAATAAAATTAAATGACATAAAGGACTCCAATTTTTTTAATTTTAATTAAGTGTATCTAAATTAACACAAATTAATTAAAGTAGAAGAAATCAAATTTATTAATGTGCGTTGGAGTTAAACAAACTAAATCTATTAATTTTTATTTAGCAGATCGAGATTAAACACAGACTAAATGAAAAAAAAAAAAAAAAGAATCATTAATCTCTAAACATGAACCAATTGAACAGAGAACAAAGTAATGAATAACAAGCTAAGTTAACAAAGCAATGAACAACAAGCAAAGTTACACACAGGTTCCATCCTATCAGGTATAGAACTATCAATTTTACCATTTTAACTCTCATCTCCAAATTTATCATCATATCACCATACACACACATACATACACGTAGGCTAGGTATTCCGTAAGGTTAAATCATGATTGTGGTATCCATCAGTGTCCGCATGCAAGGCCCAAGCCAAGGAAATATGTTACTCTTAAGTATCTCTATCCATTAGTATAGTTAGAGAAAATGCTTATACCACCCTTAGACATCTGAATTCCTATAACTATATCTAGGAAAGAAAGATGCACCCTTAGGCATTTCC
Source organism: Vitellaria paradoxa (assembly GCA_019916065.1). Lineage (NCBI taxonomy): Eukaryota > Viridiplantae > Streptophyta > Magnoliopsida > Ericales > Sapotaceae > Vitellaria > Vitellaria paradoxa. Next base: position 32,787,281 of record CM034241.1, on the reverse strand, counting down.
GTCTTTTCATGGGTTATTGGCACACTCTAGATACAATTACCAACTCCCACGTAGGTATAAGGACTCTTAACCTATGGATACATATACCCTTTATTTTATAATATTTCTTAATCCCAAAATTAAATATCAAATCAACAATATTATCCATGTCCGATTCTATTTCTTCATCCTCAGAAATTGGATGACATAAAATATACTTAGGGGACCATAAAATGGTATGTGGCGCACTCACACCCTACAATCTCCTAAATTTAAAGAGGAAAGAACTCTTCTTGACACGTAGAATATAGGGGAATACACGTGTAAATAATATAGAAAATCTATCAAGGTATAACATGTGTAAATAATATAGAAAATCTATCAAGATATATGATGAACATTTTGAAATTTCTCTCCTTTCTTCATATGATTAAGTCGATCGTTGAAAACTGAAAAAAAATACTAAATTAGTAATTTTTTTTGGTTATAATCAAATACTATATTAGTAAAATCAACATATTTTGATTAAAAACCCCTAATAGAATCGATTCCAGACCCCCTTGTTGGAAAGAGAATATGATATAAAGGCGACTGGTAAGTAGATAAAGGAAGAGGTTTAGCAAGAGCCTGAACTAGAACGGGACGTAGAAAATTGAAAAGCAAAATGTCTACCAATGGACAAGACACCACAATAGCATAACTAATTTTCAATAATGTTTAACTATATATAAACTGTTGGATAACAATTATTTCAAAAAGAATTTCGTTGTCTTATTTTACGACTAGAAGTTAGCACAAACTTTGTGTGATTTTTATTAAATTTTTTTTAATTAAAACAAAATTATAAAAAATTAGTAAAAATAACTCAAATAATAAATAATAAGTAGCTAAGGGTATTTAGATAAAAAATAATTAATTAACGAGTATTTAAAAAAAACAAAAAAAAGTTACAAAAATAGTGGGCAGTTAAAGTGTATTTATGAAAGACAAAAATATAAATAAGTGAAATTATGATAATTATAAAAATTTACTTTTTAATATCATTAAAATTATAGGTAGTATAAGGAATTTAAGGGTATTATAGGAAAAAGAAAAAGAAGTTTCATGAATTTTAAAATTTCACCTTTACATACCCTTAGTGTTTGCTTTACATTATAGTTAGATATAGATATAGATCAGGTTGTGCCTTTTGGATTTGAACAAGAAACTGACTTGTTCACATTCAAACAACAAGGTCCCGTTTGGTAATGTTTTTATTTTTTATTTTTTATTTTTCTATTTATGTTTCAAAATTTTGTAAACTAGTAATAAAAGATGTTTGTTAAATTCGTTTACATTTTTTTTTGTTTCCATAAAAATAAAAACTTAAATAGAAATACGTAAACAGAAAAAAGGCATTTTCACTTTATTTTTTTCTGTTGCAAACATTTTGTTAATTTTAATACTTAATCCATTTTTGTTACATCATACTAAAATAAATTATTTTATTCAAATATTTTATTAAAATAAAATTATTTTTAATAAATAATGTAATTAAATTTAATTAATTAAATTAATATGTAATATCTATTATTAATTTATTTCTAATAAATAATTAAATTAAATTAGTTAATTTAATTAATAAGAAATATATATTATTAATTTATTTTTAATAAATAAAAAAATAAAATATACTAATTTAATTCAATAAAATATTAAAATGATATTAAAATAAATAATAAAATTAAATAATTTAATTACAATATTATTAATTAATAATTAAATAATTTAATTATTATTTATAAAATTAATAAATAATAAATAAATTAAATAATTTAATTATAATATTTATTAAAAATAATTTAGTAAAAATATATTTATATTAATTAAATTATTTAATTTAAATTTGTTTAATAATTAATTTAAAATAATTAATTTAAATAGTATTAAATATATTTTATTAAATTATTTTTAATAAATATCATAATTAAATTAAATTAATTTAATAATTAGTTTAATTTAATTAATTTATTTGATATGAATTATATTTTATTAAATTATTTTTAATAAATATCGTAATTAAATTATTTAAATTGTTAGAAAATATATTTTATTCAATTATTTTCAGTAAATAATATAATTAGATTATAATTAATATATTTTATATTTACTGGATTAAATGATATAATATTTATATTTTATTCAATTGTTTTTAATAAATAATATAATTAAATTAAATTAATATAAAATATATTTATTAAATTCAATTAATTTTTAAAAACTAATAAATTTAAACATTTTACAAGAATAAAAAATTAGTAATTGTAAAAATAATTATATTTCCAAACGCAGTTTTAATTTTCGTTTCAGAAGAAAAAAACAACAGCAGAAAACAAAAACAAAAAACATAAACATATAAACGTAAAAAAAAAATGATAGCCTTACTAAACGGACTCTAACAAAACTGTTTTTGACAGTTATTTGAATTGACACTGCAATGGGAGACACCCTTTCATTGACAGGATTTGTTTTCTATGTATGATAGAAGACACAGAAGAACAAATCATTCATCTTCTACTTCCTTGCTGTTATTTTTCATTTGGTTTCTGGTAATTGTTTAATTTTGCAGTCTAAACCTTACATACAGCGGCAGTATCTTATCCTGAGAACCAAATTGCTTGTATACCTATTGCAACAAGCGAGGGAAATTAAGATCAACATTCAATTTGCTGTCCAGTAATTCAGTTGATTCCCTATCTCTCTTAAACCTTTTCCTTTGTTATAAACATAGAATACATGACACAGCAATTCAGGCAAACAACAATAGAAATAAAATGAAGATGCTTGTAATGAAAGGGGTTCCATTAGCATATCAAAAGTATCAGTTACATGGATGGATAATTTACACGAGAAGGTGGAATGAGAGGATTAATGCTTTTTGTCCTGCTGTATTACATTGTATACTGACAAGATATGTAATTGAAAACACTATTTGGTTTGGAAAAAAAACATTTTTTGTTTTCTAAAATAGTGCAGACATTAAAAAAAAAAAAAAAAAAAAAAACGCATTTTTTAAATCAAAGATGTTTTTCACATGTTTTCATTTTCTTAGAAAAGGAAAATGGAAAACAAGTGGAAGACCGTCAAACCAAACAGCCCCAACCACCCATTGACATTTTGAAAGAGGGGGAAAATGGAGATGCTGATATTGAAAATCGAAAAAAAGAACCTGCTGCAAATTGGACGGGAGAGCCAGACGATAGTAGGTTGCTGCTCCATTCGCACTTTCAACACCATTTTTACCCATCTCAATAGACCCACGAAGAGATGAGACGATGAGCAATTGCAGAGGGCCCCGGGATGAACATTGGAGCAAGTTCACCACTTTCCATGTTGTAGCCAGCAGACAAGTTGTGCACTTTCTCGACTCCCTTGCACATCTGTTCTACCTTAGCTGCTGCGCTTTTCTGTGCCTTCTTGTACTCCGTGAATGTCAATGCTTTCTTCACATCTTCCCTATTGTGCCATTTAGCATCTAGAAATGAAATATAAAAAAATAAAAAAAAGTTTCCAAGAACCTGCTAAAGCAATGAATCATATAGCAACATAAATTTCAACTTGCAGAACGCAAAATTATTTATCCTTTTTTTGTACAAGAGCACTTACATTTTTACCATGCAATAAAATCTGCATTCAGCAAACATAATCACTGGGGAAGCATTGTAAATTTTCTTCCATCAAGAAGGAGGGATGAAATTGAAACTTTTTTTAATTGCTTTCATTAACTGCTCCCGGTTAGATCTACTTATAATATTAAGGAGCCGGTATAAAGTGCTAAGATTATCATGCCTATAGATAGGTGCACTAAAATGGGAAACAAGACTAAGCTGAAATTTATAGAGGGCGAAGCTCAGGATCATAAATAGAACTTAAAATTGCTTTTTGAAGAGATTGAAGGTAACATACTAACATGTATTAGGGACAAAATTATCACATGCTTCTATCATGTGTTAAAGAGGCCGTCAATGTTTGAATTGGAACTGTTGCAAGGACAAGAAGCCAAAAAAAAAAAAAAAAAAGAATCATTTGTGGTTAAAAAAATCAGAAGAGTTGAACTGTGTAGTAAGATTTCAGAAATCACTTACAAGGAAAGAAGGTATGAAAACTAAAAACAATCCAAAAAGGGTATTAAGTGCTAGTGTTCTCATCTACGGCCTATTCAGATATGCCTTGACGTGTCCACAGAGTCAAATCCTATAGATTGCGATTAAAGCTTGCTGACTTGAGAAGAATATCAGTCTTGCTTGAAGGAATAGCTCCGTAAGGATTGGTTCATCGATCTTTTGCAAAGGGACAGTGAGCCTAGTTTACAGCATAAATAACCAGTTCTCAAAAATGGATAGAGAAGCCACTAAAAAGTTGTCAAAGAAGTTGACATAAGTTGCTAAAAGATGGAGTAGGCGAGTGAGTTCAGACCCCAAGTTTTGAACACACGGCTTTCCTAATCTAGCAAAGGTATGATTCCCTGAAAGAGAATGAACCCTCTATGAAAAATGAATTTATTATCTGTTTCCCACCTTTTTTTTATTGAGTATCTTATTTTTGGCTCAGTTATTGTAGTTTTATGCAAAGATTTCCTTAACTGCACTTCCTTTTTCCCGCAGCGACTGACATGAGAAAAAAAGTAATTCACAGCTGGAGGATAACAGGCTTGAAAGCATCAGAAAAAAATGTGGTGCCTCAAATAGAAAGATTTAAATTGATAAAAAGAACATCAAACTTTTTCAAATCTTCAAAGTACCTTCCAATTCTTCCTTGTCAACCTTTATTTCAAGTGATTTAGCATATGCAAAGAACCCCACCATCAATTGGCATGGCATGCTACTGGGTCCAACTGCAAATAAACCAAGTACGAAGGACAATTAACTAACAGAAACATCGTCTTATACATACCATAAAGAGAAAGAAGGATGGTGACTCTTAAAAAAAAAATGTGTGTGAACACTAAAATCAGACCAAGGGACATACGGAGCTCACCTTTTTTATTTTAATTCTCTTAAAACATCTAAAAATTGAGACAATGACAATAATAAATGTAGTTGAGGAAGCGGCAAGATCACAAAATATGATTTTGGCAAACAATGACAGTCATGATGAAGTTAGCGAAGATGATAACAGCAAGACCATCATCATATATAGGTTTTAATCTTTGTAGAGCAATGCATGGTCTTAAGCAGTCTTAGCATGCCTGGTTTGATTGATTCAGTAAAATTCTTATTGATTATGACTTCCGGCATTCTATGTCTGATCATCCACTGTTACACATCACTTTCCTATTGGCATTAACATACTGGTTGTTTATGTTGTTGACATCATGATCTGTGATGATAATATTACTAGTATTGTAGCTCCCAAAGCATATTTAAATCAATAATTCACACTAATAGTCTTGGATCTTTGCGATATTTTCAAGGGATTGAAGTATCTCGTTCTTCTCAAGGCATCTTTTTCTCCCATTAGAATTATAGTATTGATTTATTGTTTGAGAAAGATTGTCTTAGTTATCGACAGGTAAGATACTCCTACATATTCTTCAGTATGCCACGACTCTGAAAGTAGGGGATCCTTTTTATGATATTGGACGGTAATACCGTCTTGTGAGAAGCTTATTTATCTAACCGTGACATGACTGGATATTACCTATGCAATGGGCATGGTCATTCAGTTTATGCATAAATCTCGACAACCCCACTTTGAAGTTGTTTGTTGTATTTGTTAAAGAAATCTCCTGATCGTGGCACAATTTGAGACTTTGAGTGTAACCGGATACAGTGATGCCAATTGGGTTGGTAGTCGCTTAGATTGAAATCTACATAATAGTTACCAGAAATCACTACTACCTTGTGAATCACGTTTTGTTATTCACGTCCTAGAATGTGGTATGCTAACGTTCCAATACACTAAATTTAACATTTCTATAAGATTATACATATATATTCATTAGAAAAGATCATTAAAAATAATGAATTGACACCGATCATTAAAAATAATGAATTGACACCAAATTGTGTAATAATAAACAATTAAGTTTAAGCTTCTAAAAAAGAATAATAAATAAAAATTTGCATCAAACAAAAAGTGTACTTAGTTTTATGAATATGTACACTGTTTTATTTTCTTATTTATTTCTTTAAAAATAGGTCACTCTTATATACCAAAACAAGTTAATAATATGACAACTCTAAGAAGCCTACTCCTATCATATCACATTTTAGAGTAGACAAGTACTACGTTTCCATTTTCGTTCTATGTACCGAAACGATTCACGTTTCAGGTAACATTGGTCTACATTTGGATATTGCACATTTGTTGGGGGGAACCTTGTGACTTGATGCAGTAAGAAGCAGATTGTTGTTGCATAGCCTAGTCAAATGCTGAATATTGTGCTTTTACTCATATGCATCAGAGATGCTCTAGGTTTGTTCTCTCCTTTGTGATTTTCGCCTTGGGGTCTTAGCTCTAGTGGGCATGTATTGTAACAACTAAGCTGCAATTTTCATTACCGATAATCGAGTTTTTTATTAACATATCAAACATATTGAGGTTGATTGCCACTTGATTCAAAATTTTCTACTTAAGCATAACCTCACCACTCCTTTTGTATGCTTGGTTTCACAATTGACATGCTCACCAACCTTGATGTGCCTAGGTTGTGTGGAGATTAAATGGTATTTGTTTTAGGTAAAGAAGGATTGAAATGGTGAATTAAATCATTTATGAAGGAAACTGACAGCCCTTGTTTGATAAGATAACTCGCCACAAACAAGAAGTGTTAGGTTGATTCGCCACACTCTTAGAAAAAGAGAGAGAAAAGTGATAAGAATCTAATAAGTTCACCACCAAACAAATATGAAATTTGCTTAGATAAGAACAACGGTAGAGAAATGCAAAGCATTCATAAGAAATCCAAAATTCATGATCTGATCTTTTTTTTCCCTGCACACTCTATCTATTCATATCTTGGAACATCCCTCCAAGAATACGAAAAGCCAACAGACACTAATAACTCCACTTCATGCTATTAACTCTACTACATGTACCAAGACTCATTAAAACAACATTAAATGCAAAACAGAAACAAATTCTGGTGAAAAGACTCAAAAACAGCAACAAATACAAATTAATTCTATGTAGGAAAGGCAAAAGACTAAAATGGGCTTGTATAAGTCTTAACAGCTCCCTTGGGCCTCAAGGTTTGAATCATAAGCCCAAACCCATTCCAAGGATCCAAATCACATCCCAAACTCCATTTGAAGACAATTAAATACCTTCCGCCCAATTCCATTCAGATTGTAAGTGTTTAAGTCCAAAGAAGCTTCAATGGCTCCACTTTTACTTGTCAAGGCCCTTTGGAGTTGTTTGGTCCTAGCCCTAGTCATTGGTCCATCCAAAATCAATTGCATGCCAAGTTCATCTTCATGAGTTGGAATATGACTCCCATGATGCATATCATCACTCCCGAGCTGAAAATGATTTGTCCTCAAATCAGAATCTTCGAGGTCCTCTAAACAAGGAGATAAGTCCTTCACACTAAATGTAGCTGAAACATTATAGTCCCCAAGAAGATCAATTTTGTGGGCATTATCATTCACCTTCTTTATAACACGAAAAGGCCCATCAACCCTTGGCATCAACTTGGACTTTCATTTGCTAGGGAATCTACTCTTGCTAAGGTGTACCCAAACAAGATCACCAATTTCAAATCTGACCAATTTCTGCCCTTTGTTAGCATGCTTAGCATATTTCACTGTTTTCTCCTCAATGTGTGCATGAACTTGCTCATGAAGTTTTTTCATCAACTCAGACTTCATAATCCCATCCATAGAAGTCCGCTCATCAATTGGAATAGGAACAAGATCAATAGGAGCACTAGGATTAAAGCCATACACCACCTCAAATGGCGAAAACTTTGTAGCCCCATGCGCACTACGATTGTATGCAAACTCCACAATAGGCAAACAAGTATCCCAAGTCTTCAAATTCTTGTTTATAACAGCCCGTAGTAAAGAAGATAGAGTTCGATTTACTATCTCAGTTTGTCCATCAGTTTGTGGGTGGCAAGTAGTGCTGAAAAGGAGTTTCGTTCCAAGCTTCTTCCAGAGAGTCCTCCAAAAGTAGCTTAGGAATTTTGTATCACGATTAGAGACGATGCTTTTAGGAACTCCATGCAAACGTACAATCTCTTTAAAGAACAAATTAGCGACATGAGTAGCATCATCAGTTTTGTGGCAAGGAATAAAATGGGACATTTTAGAGAACCGGTCCACCACAACCATCACCGAGTCATTTCCTCGCTGTGTTCTAGGCAATCCAAGTACAAAATCCATGCTAATATCCATCCATGGCTGCTCTGGAATAGGTAGAGGCATATAAAGCCCATATGCATTCTCTTTACCTTTAGCTTTCTTGCAAATGCCGCATCTTTCAACCACCTTGTGAACATCCCGTAACATTCTAGGCAAAAAGAAGTGCTCTTTCAATAGTTCATAAGTCTTTTTCTCTCCAAAATGACCACTAAGACCACCACCATGAGCCTCACGGGTAAGCAATTCTCGCAAAGAACCTGAAGGAATACACATTCTGCCCATCTTGAATAAGTAGCCATCATGCACAAAGAACCCATCACAAGCTCCCTTAGCACAATCGGACACCACACTAGCAAAGTAGGGGTCACAAGCATATTGCTCCTTTATTTGTTCGAAACCCAACAATTTTGCATTCAACATGGAAATCAAGGCATACCTTATTGAAAGAGCATCAGCAACAACATTAACTTGCCCCTTCTTATACTTGATGACATATGGAAATGATTCCAAGAACTCCACCCATTTAGCATGTCTTTTATTCAGCTTACCTTGCCCCTTGAGATGCTTCAAAGATTCATGGTCCGTGTGAATAACAAACTCCTTAGGTAGTAAATAGTGTTGCCATACCTCTAGAGCTCGGATCAAGGCATAAAACTCCTTGTCATAAATGGAGTAGTTCAAACGTGCCCCATTCAACTTCTCACTAAAGTATGCAATTGGCCGCTTCTCTTGCATTAAAACAGCTCCAACACCAACCCCAGAAGCATCACACTCTATTTCAAATGTTTTAGCAAAATTAAGAAGTGCTAAAATAGGAGCAGAACATAATTTCTTCTTAATCAACTCAAATGCCTCCTGTGCCTTCTTCCCCCACTTGAACTCATTTCCCTTCTTCAAACACTCTGTCATAGGTGCAACAATGGAACTAAAGTCTTTAACAAATCGCCTATAAACTGAAGCTAACCCATGGAAGCTTCTTACATCTGTAACACTACGAGGAATAGGCCATTCACAAATTGCCTTAACCTTCTCCTCATCAACCTTAATTCCACCATTGGAGACAACATACCCAAGAAAGGTAATGCTATCTTGACAGAAACAACACTTCTTGAGTTTTCCAAACAACTTAGCATCACGCAAAGTCTCAAATACAGCCCTAAGATGTCTCACATGATCATCAAAAGTCTTGCTATAAATCAGGATATCATCAAAATATACCACAACAAACAGCCCAATAAACTTTCTCAAAACATGATTCATGAGTCTCATAAATGTGCTAGGTGCATTAGAAAGCCCAAATGGCATCACCATCCACTCATATAAGCCATGCTTAGTTTTAAAGGCTGTTTTCCACTCATCACCTTCCCTCATTCTAATTTGGTGATATCCACTCATCAAATCTACCTTAGAAAATAAAACAACACCATGCAATTCGTCAAGCATGTCATCAAGTCTTGGGATAGGGAAGCAATACTTAACTATTATCTTGTTGATAGCTCAGCTGTCCATGCACATTCTCATGCTGCCATCCTTCTTTGGAACAAGTAGTTTAGGCACAAAACAAGGACTTAGTGATTCGCGCACATAGCCCTTCTCTAAGAGCTCACCAACCTGTCGTTGAATTTCCTTTGCCTCCTTTGGATTGCATCTATATGCTGGTCTATTAGGGAGGGAAGCTCCAGGCACTAAATCAATTTGGAGCTCTATCCCTCGAATAGGTGGTAATCCCTTTGGTAGATCATCCGGAAACACTTCTTTAGATTCTTCAAGCAACTCCACAATCTGTCTTGGCAACTCCAAATTCCCCACTTGCAACAAAGGTTTTGCCCAAGCCATGAAAACAAACCCCATTGAAGCTAGTGCTTGATCAATGTCTCTTTTTTGGCTAACATTAGTCCCCTTTCCGGATCCTTTGCTTTTCTTTGACTTCGTAACTGATCTTCTCTAATTTGATGAGAGTTTAATGGCAACAAGTTTACTTTCTTCCCCTTGATCATGAATGAGTAAGTGTTTCTCCGGCCATCATAAGTCACATTATTATCAAATTGCCAAGGGCGACCCAAAAGCACATGGCTAGCTGACATTGGAACCACATTACATAGAACTTCATGATGATAGCTTTTAATGGAGAAAGGCACTCGAACCTGTTTTGTGACTTGAATTTCCCCATTCTCATTAAGCCAACGCAATTTGTATGGTTTAGGGTGTGGAACAGTAGATAATCCCAATTTCTCCACCAAGGTTGTGGATGCCACGTTGGTACAACTCTCATTATCAATGATCATGTCACATACCTTATCTCAGATTTGACACCTCGTATGGAAGATATTTTCGCGTTGCTCATCCCCAACATCAACTTGTGCATTTAGAACCCTTTCGACAACCAGCAAATCTCCCTCCACGGGCTCAAAATCTTCTTCTTGTTCAGCCCCTCCTAGTTCATTTTGCTCCTCTATCTCCTCCTCATCCTCACTAACAACCTCTCCATGCTTCCCATGTAGAATCATCACCCTCTTATTTGGACACTCGGAGGCTATATGGCCATGCCCCAAACACTTGAAGCATTTGATATCCCGAGACCTCCTATGGAATTGAGGTTAGGAAACCTTTCCTTTGCCGCTCAAAGAATCTGAGCTAGTAGTTCCCTGGTTGGTCTCCACTTTCCCATCTTGCTTAGGTGCATTCCAAGTTCGTGAAGGTGTAGGAACAACCTTCATGGTACTTGGTGAAGCTGCCCCCACACGGTTGCCTCCTCTCTTTTGTTGTCGTTCCACCTTGATGGCTAGCTTAATGACATCCTCAAGGAAAATGAAAGGTTGTAGTTCCACAACATTAGATATATCCTTCTTTAACCCACCAAGGAATCTAGCTATGGTCTGTTCTTGTGGCTCATTCAACTCGCATCTTATCATTAAGAGTTCAAACTCCTTCACATACTCTTCTACGCTTAAGGAGCCTTGTCGTAGGGTTTGAAGCTTAATGTAAAGTTTTTGCTTGTAATAATCGAGAACAAACCTCCTTTTCATTAGTCTTTTCATAACCAGCCAACTAGTAATTTCCTCCTCACCATCCCTTCTTCGCTGAACCTTTAGGTTTTCCCACCATAAAAGCGCATAATCTGTGAATTCAAGTGCTGCTGCCTTACACTTCTTGGCTTCGGGGGTATTCATGCCAATCGAATACCTTCTCAATCTTTTAAATCCACTCCAAATACTCCTCGGGCGAACTAGTGCCTCTAAATGGTGGTACGTTAAGCTTGATACCATTAGTAGGGTCACCATATTGCCTTCTAGGCCTGCCTCTTTCCTCGGCTTCTCCATCTTCCACTCTATTAACTTCAAGTTCTTCAATTTCATGCCATGGTACCTTACGAATCTGCCCTTGTTGGGGTTGTAAGTTATTACCTTGCATCATTTGAATAAGAGTGGCTAGTTGATCTCGAATGCTGGTTACTTCTCCCCGAATCTCCTCTTGAGCCCGCTGTAAGCCCATAATTTGGGCTTGTTCCAAAGAAAGGCCCCTTGGTTTTCCTTCTTTCGCCATGGTTGAATCCATGCTCTGATACCAAGATGATGTACCTAGGTTGTGTGGAGATTAAATGGTATTTGTTTTAGGTAAAGAAGGATTGAAATGGTGAATTAAATCATTTATGAAGGAAACTGACAGCCCTTGTTTGATAAGATAACTCGCCACAAACAAGAAGTGTTAGGTTGATTCGCCACACTCTTAGAAAAAGAGAGAGAAAAGTGATAAGAATCTAATAAGTTCGCCACCAAACAAATATGAAATTTGCTTAGATAAGAACAAGGGTAGAGAAATGCAAAGCATTCATAAGAAATCCAAAATTCATGATCTGATCTTTTTTTCCCTGCACACTCTATCTATTCATATCTTGGAACATCCCTCCAAGAATACGAAAAGCCAACAGACACTAATAACTCCACTTCATGCTATTAACTCTATTACCTGTACCAAGACTCATTAAAACAACATTAAATGCAAAACAGAAATAAATTCTGGTGAAAAGACTCAAAAACAGCAACAAATACAAATTAATTCTATGTAGGAAAGGCCAAAGACTAAAATGGGCTTGTATAAGTCTTAACAACTCCCTTGGGCCTCAAGGTTTGAATCACAAGCCCAAACCCATTCCAAGGATCCAAATCACATCCCAAACTCCATTTGAAGATAATTAAATACCTTCGGCCCAATTCCATTCAGATTGTAAGTGTTAAAGTCCAAAGAAGCTTCAATGGCTCCACTTTTACTTGTTAAGGCCCTTTGGAGTTGTTTGGTCCTAGCCCTGGTCCTTGGTCCATCCAAAATCAATTGCATGCCAAGTTCATCTTCATGAGCTGGAATATGACTTCCATGATGCATATCAAACCTCTTTGCTCGACCTTTTTCTCAATAATTATCTACTAAGTTACGCATGTTTAATCTTTATCCTCCAGCTTGAGAGGCGTGTTAGAATTACTAGAATATTCTATAATACGTGCTAGGCTAATTGAGTGATTTGTGAGAATTTATTTCCTTTCTTATTTTGATTTGACTAGGTTATTTTGTTTCCTTATTCCGTGTAAATTATCAATACAAATACAATTCAAGGTGGGGAAGAGGATTTCTACCTCCTTCCAATCCCTTTTCTTCTATCAAATGGAGTCAGAATGAAAGCGGTAGTTTTCATACTTCCTCAAAGTTACGTGCCTGGAGGCCAAAATTCTCCAACCAGAAGCGGAAGAATAATTGAGCATGAAGTGTGCATCATTCCTCGCCAGAATTTATTTTAATTCTTGCTACAATGAGGGTCAATTTCTGGTAGAAAAAAATGGTTTTCTATATCTTTATAAAAAGTTTTTTAATGCCCACTCAGTATTTGAGACCTGCAGAGCCAAGTAGTTTGAATACTTGATCAGAGTCCAGAAATTTGTGCACCCTTGTCATTTCTTTATTTCCTAACAAACATTTGGTTGAACTTTCTACACATCCTCTAAATTCCTATTTTCACTGTAGAAGAAATGAGGAAATGAAAACAATCGCATAATGAATCATGTATTTATTTTATTTCTGTTCATTTTTTTTTAAAGTGCATAATTAAGCAGTCTGAGAAGACAATACCAGGCCATGGCTGTGAGCTGTGATAGATAACTTCTCCAACTTCAATTCCAGTCTCTTCCCAAGTTTCTCTCCTCACTGCCTCTTCCAAGCTTTCTCCTGGCTAAGAAGAACCAAACGACTCAAGATAATGAATACCTCTACTGGAAAATTAAAAAACTAAAATGACTTAATATCTAAGTAGCAAACTACAACCTTCTGATAAAACCTCCCAGCAATCCTTCTCCTTTATACATACATATATATATATATATATATATCTAAGTTCTGTGAATGAATAAATGAGATCATCAAACACCCCATTGACAAGTATTAGCCAACAATGACACAAAGTTCTTCATCAGCGGTCATATATACTTGTCTATAAACAGATCATAATGACGATAGGCATGGCTGTATCAAGCCCCAAACTGTTTAAGCTAGGTCCATTTGCTCATAAGCAGAGCTTGGCTCCTGACGAGCCATGAAAGCCATACTTTAGCTTGACTTGGCTCCTTTAATTGAGCACGGGGAGCTCGAGCCCTGTAGGCTCGGCTAGGCACAGCTTGAGCTCAGGCTCTAGTCACCTATTTTTTTTTTTTTTAATCAACTAAATCACAATAATAGCAACAATGAACAGAAAAAATGATCTAATACCCAGATCTATAATTAGAACAAATGTGACTTTAAACACTGAAAATACCAAATCAAACTCCAATTTCTGTGAGAATGTCTTTATATTAAACTATTAATGTAGAGTGTTAGCGTCAATGCACAGTATTAATGTAAATTAATTAGGATACATGTACATACATAGGTATCTAGTGTGCGGGTGATTCAAACGGACACCTGTGCGTGTATATATATGAGTACTCCCTAGTTGATTGAATATAATAAAATTCAAGTCCTTTAACATGGTATTAGAGCAAAATCTGTGAAGTTTGTGAAGTCTTCTGCTAAAACCCAAAATAGTGGTTCACTGTCAAAGTCTAAACAAGAGTTTTTTTTCTGTCTCTGTCGAGCATAGGGCTATCCACCCATTGCTTTTTTAGTCACCTCTATCGCTCACAGTTATCGTCGAAGGAAGGCGATTACTGTCAAAGGAAAGCTGTCACTGGAAAAGGTTATCACATGTCACCACGCGCCGTTCGTCTACTTGCACGTGGGCCTCACGCACCCCTGTTGAAGTCGCGATTGCCGGAGCGTGAAGCTTAGTAAGTCCTACGACCTTCTTTATCGACTTCTTCCCTTTTTTCGGCGACCTCATCCGTGTACTCTATTCACGGATTGGACACCTTTCTCCTCTCTCCCTCTCTGCTTTGTCACTGCCAAGGTCCAAATTTGTCACTGTTAAGTTCTAGGTCTGCTGTGTTCTGACCCAAAATGACTTCTGAGATGTCATTTGAACATAAAATGATTGGATGCTCAATTCCTATGCCTTAACAGTTAACGACCCGGAAATTGAATGGAACGAAGTACCATCAATGGTCCAAAGCTATCCCGATTGCATTGACTAGGTATGGCAAACACAAACATCTGACAGAGTCTGGTCTTCCTTAAACAGATCCTAAGTATGATGTATTGGTTTAGGAAGATGCTTACTTGGTTAGTCTGCTATGGAATTCCATGGAACCATCTATTGCTGATATGTGCACACATCTTGACACACATAAAGATATATATGGGAGTATGTACACTTGCTGTTTTCTAGTGACCTTATTCACATGTATGATACCTTATTCACATGTATGACTTATCACTAGAATTCTTTCAATTACAACAGTCAGGAAAACCAATTACTGAATACTTTGCTTCCTTGAAGCATGTCCACGAAGAGCTGAACTCTCTGTAACTGTTATCTACAGACATTAACGAGATGTAGAAACAATGAGAACAAATGGTTGTGCTTCGCTTCCTTACAGGGTTGGATCCTGAGTTCGAGCCAGTTAAAGCCCAAACCTTAAGTAGGGCTTCTCTTCCATCATTTGTAGAGACTTACTCTCGGGTTATGAGAGCAGCTTCTAGAGATTCATCTGCTATCCCTGACATTACCCAATTTGCCCTCACTAGTCAAACATTTTCGGATTATAAGAATTCTAGTTCTTAGTCTCTGTCTCCACCTGGTGATTGTGGGGCCCGTGGAGGTCGTGGCCGTGGTCATGAACTACGTGGTACAAGTCCCAAATGTTCTAATTGAAGTCCTGTTGGACATGCCCATGAAAATTGCTGGGATCTTCATGGAAAACCGCCTCATGTGGCCTATGCCATTTCTTCTGATGCTTTGGTCTCTACAGAAAAACTAGTACTAGTGATAATGTCATTCGACCCACAGTAACTATTTCAGGAGATGAATATGCCAAATTCCTTCAGTATCAAACGGCTCATCAGGCATCTCTTCCTACAGTCTCTCTAGCACATCGAGGTAATCCTTCTACTTATACACCTTGGCTTCTGGACTCTGGTACATCTAATCACATATCTAATTCTCCCTCATTATTGTCCAATATTCAATGCTCTTCCACTTCACATGTTATCATAGCTAATGGATCGTCTAACCCTGGCAAAGGCATTGGTACAGCTTTTCCATCTCCCAACTTACCTTTGTCCTCTGTGTTATTTGTTCCATCATTGTCCTTTAATCTTTTGTCTGTCAGCAAACTCGCTAAAAAGCTAAACTATTCATTGACATTCTTTCTTGATTTTGTGGTTATTCAGAATTTGAAGACAAGGAAAAAAATTGGAGAAGGGCATGAAGCACAAGGACTCTATTATCTAGTTATTCCGTTTGCTCTCTCATCCACCTCCTACTCTGCTGTTTCCTCTCCTATTGAGATCCATTGTCGTCTTAGTCATCTATCCTTGGATAAATTGAAGTCTATTGTCCCTAGTTTTGAGTCAACTTTAGTTTTTAAATTGTGAGTCTTGTCAATTAGGAAAGCATCACTGTGCTTCCTTCAGTCCTAGAGTCAATAATAGGACTTTACATTTTTTTCATTTGGTCCATTTGGATGTATGGGGCCGAGTCGTGTTGTTACGAAATTGGGTTTTAAATATTTTGTTACTTCCATTGATGATTTTTCAAGACTTACCTGGATCTATTTAATGAAAGATCTTTCTGAGTTGTTATCTATCTTTCAAAACTTATGTGCTGAAATTAAAACACAATTTGATGTTTCTATCAAGGTGCTTCGTAGTGACAATGCTAAAGAGTATTTCTCTAAACCTTTCACTGATTTTATGACCTCTTTTGGCATGCTACACCAGTCCTCTTGCTCCCATACTCCACAACAAAATGGAGTTGCAGAGAGGAAGAATTTGCACCTTGTTAAAATAGCCCGGTGTCTATTGTTCCATATGCATGTTTCTAAGATCTTTTTGGGGGACGCTATTCTTACTGCATGTTATTTAATTAATAGAATGCCATCATCTGTCCTACAAAGTTGCTCCCCTTATTCAGTCCTCTTTCCCAACACACCCCTCTTTTCTCTTCCTCCACGTATCTTTGGGTGTGTTGCATTTGTGCATCAACTTGATAGTGAGATTGACAAGTTAGAGTCACGTGCTCTTAAGTGTGTCTTTTTAGGGTATTCTCGTTTACAAAAAAGGTATCGGTGTTACTATCCTTCCCTTCATTAATACTTTGTGTGTGCTAATGTCACCTTCTTTAAAACTACACCATTCTTTTCTGATTCTCGGTCTTTGTCTGAGTTGGATGAGAGTCTTCTGTTACCTGTGATTAACCCTTCTCATCTCTCATCTTGATTTGCAGGTTTATACTAGATAGCTGGCTATACTACTAAGTCTACACTTGATGCTTCTGCCACTCCATCTTCTCTTTAGTCTTCAGATCCTCTCTTCGACCCAGAACCTAGTGATCTTGATCTTCCAGTCGCTTTTCGGAAAGGTAAACGTACAAGCACTTCTCATCCTATTTCTAATTTTGTTTCTTATACAGATCTCTCTCCCTCTTATCATACTTTTGTTATATCCCTCTCTACTATTTCTATTCCTCACTCTATGTCTGAAGCATTATCTTATTCTGGGTGGCGTGCTACCATAAAAGAAGAAATATATGCTCTCTGAGTCAATGAAACTTGGGATTTGATAGTTCTTCCACTGGGAAGTCAGCCGTTGGGTGTCGATGGGTGTACAGTGTTAATGTTCACCCTGATGGCTCTATTGATTGTTTGAAAGCACAGTTAGTTGTCAAAGGATATACTCAAATTTATGGACTGGATTTTTCAGAAACCTTCCCTCTTGTGGCTAAAATTTCATCTATTTGTCTTCTTATCTCACTTGCTGCTGTGTTTCACTGGCCTCTTCATTTGCTAGATATCAAAAATGCTTTTCTTCATGGTAATCTTGTTGAAGAAGTATATATGGAGCAACCACCTGGGTTTGTTTCTCAAGGGGAGTCTGGCTTGGTCTGTAAGCTAAAGAAATCATTATATGGCCTTAAGTGATGTGGTGATTGATTTTCGACTAACAAAATCCAGTGTTGATCATTCTGTATTCTATCGAAATTCCTCTCAAGGGAAGCTCTGGTTGTTAGTATATGTGGATGATATTGTGATCATAGGGGATGATACACAAGGTATTCGTGATCTAAAATTGTTTCTTCAACTCAAGTTCCAAACCAAAGACTTGGGTTCATTGAAGTACTTTCTAGGCATTGAGGTTGCAAGATCACACACAGGTATTGCCCTTACTCAAAGGAAATATATACTTGATCTGTTGTCAGACACAAGCATGTTGGGAGCTAAACCGATTGATACCCCAATGGATCCCAATACTAAACTCCTTGCAGATACAGGAGTATTATTGGATGATCCTAGTCGATATCGTAGACTAGTTGGGAAACTCAATTATCTGACAGTTACACGGCCAGATATTGCATTTTCTGTAAGCATAGTTAGCCAATTTCTTGATGCACCTCGCTCTAGTCATTGGGATGCAGTCATTCGCATTTTGAGGTATCTAAAAAGTGCACCAGGATATAGTTTGTTATATCGAGATAATGGCCATATTCTTATTCAAGGATATACAAATGTAGATTGGGCTGGATCACCATTAGATGGACGATCAACCACTAGATACTGTATCTTTATGGGAGGAAATCTGATATCCTGGAAAAGTAAAGAGCAAACAGTGGTGGCAAGATTGAGTGCAAAATCAGAATATAGGGTCATGGCATATACGTCCTGTGAATTGATTAGGGTATATCATAAGCTGCAAGAATTAGGTGTTCCTGTATTATAGCCTATGGAGTTGTTCTGTGATAATTAGGTTGCTATCCACATAACTTCTAATCTAGTGTTTCATGAGCGAATAAAATATATTGAGGTTGACTGTCACTTTGTCAGAGAAAAAATTTTGCAAAATATCATCAAGACTAGTCATATAAAGTCTAAAGATCAACTGGCTGACTTATTCACTAAAACCTTTTTTTTTTTTTTTCTGGTAAGTTATTCACTAAAGCCTTGGAAGGTGCTAGAGTAAGAGATATTTGTAACAAGCTTGGAATATATGATATACACGCTTCAGCTTGAGGGGGATTGTTAATGTAGAGTGTAGTGTCAATGCACAGTATTAATGTAAATTAATTAGGATACATGTACATACATAGGTAGCTAGTGTGCGGGTGATTCGAACGGACACCTGTGTGTGTGTGTGTGTGTGTGTATGTGTACTCCCTAGTTGATTGAATATAATAAAATTGAAGTCCTTTAACATAAACAAGTATGTCTTTCTGTGAGTATGTATTGATTCATTTACAACCTAATAAGTTTCTCATTTCACAACATCTACCTCAAACATAATAGAGTCTGAGTCAGTGAAGAATGTACCTCTATAAAACCAGCAAGGCAACTCCACATGCGCGGAACATATCTTGATTTTCTACTCAAAAGTGCACGATCATTCTCTTTATCAATTACTAACATAATGACAACCTGTTGCAAAGGGTTCATAGGTTAGAGAAAGTAATGAGATCCAATGCATTTCATTGTGTGTTAAAGGCTAATCAAAGCAAGAATAAGAATTACCCTACCGGATCAACTTGAGGGTAAATCACCTTTTTGCAAAACTCATTTGAGCACTGTTTTTGTCTCCCAGCCTCCATGGCAACTGTTCTTTCTCCACAATGTCCACAAAATTGTGATATATTATGCCATTCTAGCAATGCCCTAGCCTGACCAAATGCCAAACTAATAAGAAGTTGTAAATTAGAAGTACTAAGTACAAGGTAGTACATTAGAACATCTATTCACATGACAATTCAAGAACCAAAAAATAAAGGAAAGATAAGATTCCTGAATAGCAATGCCTATTATCTCCCAAAGGAATAAGTACATAAATACGTAAAGACAAAATCACTTCCTTTAGTGCTTTCGAGTAATATGGAAGTATAAAACCCCAAGTGGAGCATATAAGAGAACAAAGCATTCCATATTTCCAATTAATAAATAGAAGTTTCCATTATCTTAATTTTTTCCCTCTCCCCTCATAATGCTAGAGAAAGGGATGGTGTCCGGAGCAATATGTCATGCTATATTTTAGGAAAGTTCATGCAAAATGCATTAGTTTATCACGCATCTACCTAATTAATTTTCATCCACAAGGTTGATGAGTAGAAAACCATAGGCTTAGAGCATATCTGCAGCTTATCATCCAACCACAGGACTTTATGATGTGATGCTATTCTCACTTTTGACTGGAAAAATAAAAGAAGGTTCTCGGGATTGCTGGCAAAGCAATGCATTCTATTAAAGATTCAGAAAATTTTGAAATTAATATATATATATATATATATAGAAACTTGGCTTACCAAATCAGTTTCAAAACAAGCAGTAACATTTAATTGATGCCTCCTATTTTATAGTACAAAATGCAGTGAAAATTAAACTTCAAGCTGGACTGTCATTCAACACTTACATGACCAGCAACAGCAAGTTCACCCATAGCTCTTGGATCACTCCAATCAGTCGCCACCATCAAAGTCCTCAGCTCAATAAAGCAAAACTGCCTACTGCCCAATTCATATTCCAAACTATTTGCCTCAGACACATCAATAGCCCAATAAACCACATTGTCCTCTGGCTTTGCACTCACATAAACCATCGATTCTTTACTTAAATTAACCTCAGAATTTTTCAGGAAAAGCTTACAATCACTCAAACTCAACCAACCCAGATGCCAATTCAGTGGCTGGTAACCAGTGGACCCGGCCAAAGGCCTGCCCTTTTTGAAGGGAAGTACCTTAAAATTAGGGGAAGATGGCTCATGGGTGTGCCCTAAAAGAAAGGTTTTAAGGGATTTGAAGGCAGAGCTAGGCGAAAATGGTTTCTGGGTTTTGGACATTATTGGTTTGCATGCCAAGGCAGGGAAATTCATGTTTGTGGACGCAGGAGAGAGGATGGGGGAGCGAGATCTTGCTAAGGTTAGGGTTAGGAGAGAGAGTGTTTTAGAGAGAGAAAGAAGGGAGGAAGTAGATGGGCAAGAGAGGATGAAGGGCATGGCTTTGATTTTTCGGTTGGCAGGCTTGGAAGAAAGAAAAATGAGGGAAGACGAAGCTAGTTGATGATTTATCGATGGGCTGGAGACCTCATAGTAATGACAAGTGGTCTGGTTCTCTGCAACTGGGACCACCCTGATCTCAGAGTCCAAGCCTAGTGTTCAACCCAGGACTGGGCTTCAGACCTCACTGTTTCTTCTCTCCCTCCATACATGACCCACTGTGAATTGACAGCTCAAGTAAAATAAAGGGATAACCAAAACCCCAATATTTCACTCTTTCCAGAGATTCAAAGCAGGAATATTCTCAGGGGAGGTACTGCTAGTTTTGCAACCCTCAAGATCCATAGACAAAAGTCAAGAATTCTGAATTGAAATTTAACTCGAGGGTAGTTCATAATAATGGTAACGCGTACAATTTACTAGCCCAAAAAAGGGTAATAAAACGTTTAAAGATGTGGTAAGCATCGAAACTTTCCAATTCAAAAAAGAAATTTTGAAAAAAAAAAAAAAAAGGATGAGGACTCCTTGGTCATATGCCAAAAAACTATTCATCTTAATATTGTTGAAATCGATATGGTTGCTCTGGGTTGAGACCACATACTACAAGAAGAGTGCCAGTAAAAAAAAAGACAATTTTATAGTTTTTCAGTTCTTCCACTCCATTGAGATGCTTCGAATCCAATAGAGACATCAATCTGTTCAACATCCTTGTAAAATTCTAACCGTTCAAGGTAATATTTGCATTCATTACATACAAGCACGACCTATTAAGTTAAAATTGATCATAAATAATTCCCATTTACAAGATTGCATATCATCAACATTTTTTTTATTTTTATTTTTTTTGGGGGGGGGGGGTAAGAACCTGTCCACTAATGGCCTAAAAAGGGGAAAAAAGAATCATATACAATGTATTTATTCAATCATTTTTCACGCCCTTGGGACGAATCAAAATGCAGGGTGTGCCTCAAACTAGAAAGCAGAATCCGTTGAACTCCAGTCAACAATTGCCAGAGGAACTTCAACCCACAAATAAACTCAGTTCTCCACTTTGTTTGGCAAGCTCAGAGGTGGTGGTGGCATATCATCAATCCAATTGGCATAGATACAATTTATCTTCTTGGTTCTTTCCACTTCCCAAAATGTTTCTTGCCCTCACCATCTTTTTTTGCAGGAGTGCTGGTCACCATCTTGCTTGGTGGTACATCATTTGCAAGAACAGGAACAGGTTGTGTTGGAATAGACAAGGCATTCACAGCTTCAGCTTCAATGTGACCATCGAGCACCTGTAACCCTGTTAGAAAGAAACAGCAAAAAAATCAGGTGGCATTTGGTTTACTTTTTTATTTTTTATTTTTTATTTTTGTTTTATGTGCTAAAAATCTCAAAATGAGGAAGTATAAAATGCTCTGTTTTTCTTATTTTGAGATTTTTCTTTTTTTTTTTTTGGTTAAAAACTCTCAAAATGACTTTTTGCTCTTTTTCATTTCATGTGTAAACTCATTTTCTGTTTTCGAAAATAAATTTTGAAAATACAAGTAACCAAGCGAGTTTTGAATTGTTTTTCTTATTTTCAAAAGTACAAAACGAAAAATGAGCTCAAAACAAAGAATAGAAAACAAAAACAAAAAACAGAAAATATGAAAAATGAACCAAATGACAATTTTTGAAATTCACATCTGGGAAATGTTTCAAGTTTCTAATAAAGAGAACTTTTCCAATTTTCTTTATTCCGCCTCTTCTTTTTGTGTTCTTCTTGAGAAAGAAAAAAAGATTTGTGTGTGTGTTTTTTTTTTGGGGGAGGGGGAGGGGGGGTAGGGGGGGAAGGAGCGATAACAGAAGAAACTAGTAAAAACCACAGTTCTCAAATGGAGATTCATATCATGAATCGGAATATTAGATTTGAGAACTGTGAATTGTAAGATTTGGTTTAAACTAAAATAAAAATGATAGCAAAATAATATTTATACATTAAAAATATGTAAGATATTGAATAATGAATATAATTGTGTTCGAAAATTAATAATTTACTATGATCATGACATCTGAACGGCAGGAAGCTTGCCTTTTGGAAACAATGGTGAACGCAGAAATCATGTTTAGTAGGAGCATGGACAATCTTTATTTAGAGGCCTTGATGAAAAGTATAAAAATTTAGAGGAACCATCTCTTAATAATACAAAACTATATGGACAAACTTCAACTACGTTTAAATAATTTGAAAGTTTGAGGGGGACTCACCCCTAAAAGTATGCCCATATGTGGCTAGGAAAGTGAATTCGAAATTTAGATTTATGAAGATTTAAAGAAACAGTTTTTAATTGCTTATGAAATCTTCAAAAAATATGGAATACTAAAAGTCTAAAGCAATTTAGGCGAAGATAATTGGCAAATATTATAGAATTCTTGGTTCATTACGAGCCTTTCTAAGGCAAGATCCATCACTTCATTTGATCAGAAGGAAAGTTTCACAACGATTAAATGATGTATCGATGTGAATTGTACAATTTGGACAACTATGATAAAAAAGTTTTATCAACTTGGGAACTTTGCATAAAATGTGTCAGTTTCAATTTAACAACATGTGTTTAAAAAGGAGGGAGGGGAATAGAAAAGAAAATTATCTATTGAAAACATGTTGGACGTATCCATTTCATATATTCTCAGCATGACGCAATATGAACGGGATAGAATTATTTTAGGCGTTGACGATTTTCGGGAGTTGATTTTATTTGCTTTCCTTATATATTAGGATTTGATTTTATTTGATTTCATTACTTGATTTTGGGAATTGTTATTTGATTTAATACTTTCAGCCCTACCCTATATAAAGGTTAGGATTATAAGGGATTAGTAGTTTTAAATGAAATTGAATTGAGATTTAAGTTATTTATTTAGTTATAATTCTTATCCTTTGTTTTCTACACCCTTTCCTGGGGAGATTTTTGGTTGTATATTTCGACGACATACTTATATATGGTAGGACCAAGAAAAAGCACCTAGATCATCTTAGGCAGGTTTTTGAAGTTTTACAAACTGTGTAACTTTATGCTAACATCAACAAATGTTCGTTCATGCAGTCTCAGGTTTCTTTTTTGAGATTCATCGTCTTTGATCACGGAACAACAGCAGAGCCTGAAAAAGTTAGGGCTATTTATGAGTGGCCTGAACCAAAGACTATTTTTGAGATTCATAGTTTCCATGGGTTAGCCACATTCTATACGAGATTCGTTAGATTTTGGGTTTATTATGGCTCCTATCACAGATAGCATGAAAAAGGGGGGAGTTTTTAGAAGATTGCCACTGTCACTAGGGCATTTGAGGAGATCAAGAAAAAGATGGCATATGCCCCTATTTAGCTTTTCTAAAATTTTTGAGATTGCTTGTGATGCCTCTGGGATAGGTATAGGAGGTGTCTTGAGTCAACAGGGTTGGCCGATGACATACTTCAGTGAAAAACTTAATGACTGTAGAAAACAACACTCTACATGTGAGAAAGAGTTGATTGTTGTTGTGCATGCTTTGTGGCATTGGAGATTACCTTTTACTACAAGAATTTGCTTTTATACTTCGACCATCACACATTAAAATACCTTCATTTATAGAAGAAATTGAGCAACAAACATGCTTCATCGATAAAGTTTCTTCAAGAATATCCCTTCATTCTCAATCATGGCACAGATGTAGAGAATAACATTGCTAATGCTTTGAGTGGGATAGCCCACATTTTATAGTCCATGAGTGTTAGTGTCATATGTTTTGAAAGGCTCAAAGATGAATATCCGGCTTATCAAGATTTTGGCCTAATCTTTCAAGAAATCCAGGAGGCTAACCGTTATGAGCTTATTGATTTTATTAGTCGAGAAGATTACTTGTCTCATTGGTCCAAGTTGTGCGTTCCTCATAACTCTGTTTGAGATTTTTTTGTTTGGGAGTTACATATAGGTGGGTTAGCCAGTCATTTAGATAGGGATAAGACTATAGCTTTAGTCAAAGATAGGTTTTACCGGTCACACTTAAAGAAATATGTGGTGAGAATTGTTTCTTAATGCTGCACAGTCAACTAGCTAAGGCTAAGAAACAAAACTCCAGGCTATATACACCCTTAACTATCCCACATGCACCTTGGCTCACCTAGGGCTGTTAGAGGCCATGATTCAATTCTTGTTGTGGTCAATCGATTTTCTAAGATAGTCCACTTCATGCCTTACAACAAGATAGCTGATACTTCACATGTGGCTAAGTTGTCTTCAAAGAGGTTGTTAGACTTCATGGATTGGCCATTTCCATCGTGCCAGATAGAGATGTTAAATTTATGAGTTACTTTTGGATGACTGTGGAAGCTATTTTGTGTCCAACTAAAAGTTTTTCGTCTACTTTCCATCCCCATATTGATGGGCAAATTGAGGTAGTTAACCGAAGTTTAGGAGACATGCTCCGGTGTTTAGTTGGGGAATGTCAAGAAACTTGGGATTTGTTACTTCTTGCTGCTGAGTTTGTCTATAATATTTACGTCAATCGTTCAACTGGTAAAAGTCCTTTTGAGCCTGTTCATGATTTTACCCCTTGCTAGCCCATTGACCTTATCCCCTTGCCATCTGATAGCCGACCATCTCAATCTGTTGAATCTTTTACACAACATATTCATAATATTTATGTTGATGTTTAACGTTAGATTGCGCCAAGTAATTTGAATTATAAACTAGCTACTGATGTACATTGTTGCAACATTGCATTTAATGAAGGAGACTACGTTATTGTTCATGTTTGCCTAAGGCACTATCCTAAACATTCTTTCAAAAAGTTGCATTCACGTCACTGGACCTTTTCATATCTATAGTAAATTGAGCCCTACTGCTTATGTAATTTATTTACCTACTGATATGAATATTAGTCAAGTTTTCAATGCAAATGACTTGTTATCATACCGATGCATGTTCGAGCTTCCAGTCTTTTCTATAGGTATTTCTGCAAGTAACTCAGTTGACTCTTCTGTTCCTTCACTAGTGTTGGTTATTCCACCTCTTCAGCAGTCTAATGCAGTGTAGATTACTAATGTGCTTGATTTTGAGACCGTCATTTTTTTTCTAGGGCGCCTTCAGTGTTTTCTTGTCAAGTGGAAGAATAGGCCAGCCTCTGATACTACTTTGATTATCGAGGAGGAGTTTCATTACCTTGATTCTTAGTTCTTGGAGCGATATCTTCAACGTCACTCTGCGAAGTAGAGTTCTCTTCAGCCCGGAGGGAATGATAAAGAACATGTTGGGTGTTTCCATCTCAAATATTTCCGGCGAGGACGCAATATGAAGTGAATAGGATTATTTTAGGCATTAAGGATTTTTGGGAGTTGATTGTATTTGCTTTTCTTAGATATTGGGATTTGATTTTATTTGATTTCATTACTTGATTTTAGGAATTGTTAATTTGAATTGATACTTTCGGCCCTAGCCTATATAAAGGTTGGGATTGCAAGGGATTAGTAGTTTTTGAATGAAATTGAATTGAGATTTAAGTTTTTTGTTTAGTTATAGTTCTTCTCCTTTGTTTTCTTACTCCATTGTGCTACGTCATTACCACAAGCTAAATTTTAAGAAAAGTGAAATCCAACCACCACGTTGTGGTTTTGAATAGAAAAGGCATGATATAAACACAAATCACAGTCACAAATTTTGTAACAATATGATTCAATGCATATAACACAAAATTAACACCAATAAGAAGAAAATTTCAGGACAATTTATCATAAAGTTTCAGTTGTTCGTAGAGAAACTTGACCATCAATTAGGTAGGATAGAACAAAGATATAGGCATGGCACCAGCAACAACTATAGTCAAATGACAATGACGAAAATTGGCTACTCATTTCACAATAAAGATGGATCCCTTTATGGACTTCTTCTTAAGATACAAGTTTCGTATAAAAAAGTCTCAAGTGAACAAGTAATTGCCCGATGAAAAAAGTATGGAACATCAACACAAGACAAAGAAATAACATGATAAGAATGCAGTGACACAATAGTGTTTAGAAAACTCAAGACACAACGTTTTTTGTATAGAATAATAAATAAACAAATATTTTCAATCTAATATGTAAAAATATTACAAAGGTTGCTACAAGGAGAAAGGAAATGTGGAGGATTATCCCTTTTTGTTTAATAGCTCGTTTGGGGAGGAAAAGGGAGACTCTGTCAAGATTTAGAGTATCCAATGTATAGGTTGAAAACTATTTTTCTGGCTGTATTGTATAAGTGGTTGGTTTTCCGAGGTTGACAATGATCTGGATATTAACAGTTTGCTTTCTTTCATTGAGCATTTGGATTTTATTTTCTAGGTTTATCTTGAAGCCTTTTTGTATTAGGTGCTATCCTTTTGTTGCCTTCTAATATATATATTATATATACTACATACAAGAAAATGTAACAGTATAAATAATAGAAACAAATAATTTTAACTATTCTGTTTATTGGAAAAGTAGCATGAAAATAAAATCTCATATCTATACCAAAATTCATTGCATAAACAACTTGAAGATATATAGAATAATAGGACATAAATTTACATTTTCTAAACTTGTAATATGTTTCATGTGTTTATAGTAAGTAATCGCCACATCTGTCTCTAAGTTATTAGAAATTTGTTCATTCCAAAAGGAACAATAAAATAGTATAATATTAAGGGCTGCGTATTCGAAATGTATTCAAGATGGATTGTGTAAGACGTGTCCAACATTAAGATTGCACCATTGTAGATGTGCTTGTGTGATCTGCATAACTTAAATCACATTTTTCACATGGTTGATAAGGGAAAACTAAATATCCAACCATAGAAATAATAAGTTGTGAATTGTATTAATAGTAATTACCAGAAGGTAAGACATGCCAATTCAAGACTGAAATTAATTAGCCCATATTTCTTGCTACATTTCAATATCATACCTGAAAATTTTCCCCATTTTATCCAAGAAATATTGCTAAAATTTTCTAGTTTCATACCGTATGGTGTCGTACTTACAAGCTCAATAACTTGCCAAAAAGGTACTTGCAGACCAGAAAAAATTAAATAGGCTTCAAAGTAACAGGATACATATTAATTTAAAATTTGATAGTTGCAATACCTAAGGTGATTTATCAACAATACTTTCTGGTAAGACAAATATGCATCTACAAAAGCAAAGGTTATCCTGACTTGCACCAGTAAAAATTAATAGCAGAAAAAATAATTTTTACTTCAAATGGCAATAACTTTTTGTTTCAACAGGAAATCAAATTCCTTTTTGGCCTGAGAAGTACTAAATTCCCCCCCCCCCCCAAAAAAAAGTTAATTTTCTAAAGCCAACAAATCATCAAATAACGTATGAGGAAAACTTAGAGTGGGATTTGATGGATTAATTATTTAAGACTTGAAGTCATCCACATTAGCAATTAACAATTAAGATTGCACTTCTCAAATGTTAAGAGGCATAGTCCAAGTGTAGCTCCAAAGAGAAACTATAAATCAGCCAGCAAGTGGTTCCACCACAACCCAGCGCATCCATGCATGATGTTGCTACCTTTCCGTATTTAGATTAATAAAGATACAGTTTATCTACATTATAACAATCATAATAAACTTGCAAGCAAAAAACATTGCAACTAACAAATCAAGCTAAGCCATACTGGTATACCTGACAGGCCATGAGCAAAGTGGCATTTCTCGCCAAAGATACACCGACCCGTAGTCTCCCACTTACTGCAAAGCTTTGTCTTCCAATATGAAGATTTCATATCAGCTCTGACAGCATCAGAGGTGGGATTGACATGCTTTTTAACATTATCAGATTGACCAGACCGACTCCTATGCTTCATCATAGTTCCTGTAGTTGCAATGCTTATCGCAGAATTCTCCCTTGGCCTGCCAAGCTCAGTCTTATAGACTTTGATGGATTTTCATGAAGAAAATTGCATTTGCACCGTAAGGACACTCTTCTCCATTGTAAAACGTCCTGCAAATTCTCAATCCATGTATTGTTCTCTGATCGTCATTACAGTTTCCTGCCTCTTTATCGTTTTCATGTGCACAAACAATTTCTTGCCAATTGGGTAGAGGGTCTCGCATGTCTTCAGCCCCATGTGCAAAAGTACAATGGTCCCCTTTCAGGCATTTGCCATCCAAAAATTTCAAGCACATGTGGGTCTTGTAAATGATATGGCTTGTTCCTTGATTCCATGGACGATTTGCTGGGTTCATATCCTCCGATTCATGGGTTGAAATGGTGCAGACTTTGAGGGCCGAAATCATCAATGTCACCACAAGCAAAAGGTGGCAGCGTAGAGGAAGGCGGTGGTGGAGGATCAGGGAAACTCATGGTAGCAGGTTAGCAAACTAATTTCTTCTTTGGACTGAAAAGTTAATAAAGATTGAATTTTGGTCAGAGACACTTGCATCAATTGATCAATTAAACGAAATTCCAAAACCTAACTAGGAAGAAATTCCAATGGAAGTGAAGAATCAGCAAACCTGAATGTGCAATTGATAAAGGAACAAAACAAGAGTATAAGCAAGAATACACATAATGAACTTTGGCCCAGAATGAAAACATAAAACTATAAATGGCAATGAAGAATTAGCAAACCTGAATTTAATCAATTGATCAAGAACACGAGAAGATGCTTAGACTCAGACCAGTTATAGGCAATGAAGAACCAGAAAACCAGAAAATAATGCAGGAAGCCCAGAGTATAATCAAGAGCACCCAGATTGATTACTGGGTCGAAAACCAAATCTTAACAGAGAAAACAAAGAAAAAAAAAAACCCATCAGAATTTGAATCTGAATATATGATCAAAGTTCAGAAAAAGAATATATATATATATATATACACACACACACACAAGCTTTTCTCTTTACGCAAAAACTTAACAAAAAATTAAAAGAACTGTACATATATATGGGTAGTCCTCAAAAAGAAGTAGAAAGGGAACTCAAGAACCCTAGTCGCCTCACAGAAAAACCTAATACTTTGAACCAAGATCAGCAAAACCAAGGCCAGCAAAACCTTGGGGTCAGGTCCACTGGAAGCAGGAAGTCCCAAACCCTGAGAAAGTGGTCAAACCCCTAACAGCGTCTATAAGTATTATCAGGGGCTAATAAGGGGGGCGTTTGGGAGATAAAATTAAAAAAAAGGCGTCAGTTATTTTTGGGTGCTTAGAAAGCAAACTCAGACTTGCTGACAGGATCAGTTTGGCATTTGATAGATTAAAACTTAAAAAAAAAAAAAAGTATATTGGTTAGTTATTTTTTGGCATTTAGAAAGCAAATTTAAACTTGTTGATAGAATCAGTTTGAATGATTTTCGTATGCTGTGTCAAAATTTTAAGTTGATAGAACCAGTTTGAACGTGGTTGAATGACCTCTTCAAACAGTTTTCTTATATTGTATCAAAATTTTGAGCTGATAAGATGTGTTCAAATGTAATTGAATGATTTGTTCAAACTATTCGTTTACTGCATCAAAATTTTAAGGATAAGGTTGACAAAAGTTTACAAATACGTATGAAATATGAAAACAGCCAAAATTAGTAAAAGTATTTATTTATTTATTTATTTCTTCCAAACAACACTTAATAGAGATTAAATTCCAAATAGAAAATGCAAAATACATTCCAAATATAATTTCACATTTAAAAAGTTATATTCATTATGAAAAGGAGAAGTATAAGAAAATAAAAATTAAATGCATATAGTAATTATTTTTAAATTTAGATATAATTACAAACTAAATTAGTTATGCTATATTAGTATAAAACTCAAAAATAGCAATTGCTAAAATTGGTGAAACTAATATGGTGAAGCCCTTTATTGGTAAAAATAATTTGGTGAAACATTTTCACTTTTTTCCAAAATGTCTCCATTAAGTCAATTATATTTAATAAAATTCTGATTTTATAAAATATGAGAGGAAATTTAATTAAGTCTTAGTTTTACATTATTTAAAGTTAATATGGACGGTCCTAAGCAATTTTCGTGTGCTTGGTTTGACCACTGCAATACAATTGTTATTGATTGTGACTTCTGGCATCAAATGTTTGATCATCCAGTATTACACCACTTTTCTATTAGCATTATCATCCTAGTTGTTTACGTTAGTGATAACATTATCCTTGGTGATAATATTACTAGTATTGTAGCCCCAAAAGGATATTCAAACCAATAGTTCACATTAATAATCTTGGAGCTTTGCAATATTTTCAAGGGAATGAAGTATCTCATTCTTCTCAAGGCATCTTTCTGTCCCGGAGGAAATATAATCTTGATTTATTTTTTAAGAAAGGTTGTCTTAGTTCTCGACAAGTAAGATATTCCTATAGATTCTTCAGGACACCATGACTCTCAGAACAGGGATCCCTTTTATGATATTGGTCGGCAATATCGTCTTGTGAGAAAGCTTATTCATCTTACTGTAACATGAACAAATATTACTTATGCAATG
Source organism: Vitellaria paradoxa (assembly GCA_019916065.1). Lineage (NCBI taxonomy): Eukaryota > Viridiplantae > Streptophyta > Magnoliopsida > Ericales > Sapotaceae > Vitellaria > Vitellaria paradoxa. Next base: position 32,755,881 of record CM034241.1, on the reverse strand, counting down.
GACATAATCAATCAGTTTATGTATAAACCTTGACAACCCCACTTTGTAGTTGTTTGTCATATTTGTTTAAAGAAATGTCTCAATCGTGGCACAATCTGCGACTTTGGATGTAACTGGATAATGATGTCAAGTGGGTTGGCAGTCGCTTAGATCAAAATCTAAATAACGGTTACTAGAAATTACTACTATCCCTGTGAATCATATTTTGTTATTCACATTCCAAAATGTGGTATGCTAACGTTCTAACACACTATCTTTAGCATTCCGAAAAGATTATACCTATATTATATTTTCATTAAAAAAGTTCATTGAGAATAATAAATTGACACCAACTTGTGTGATACTAACCAATTAAGTTTAAGCATCTATGTTACAAAAGGATAACAAAAATCTTGTGTGATACTAACCAATTAAGTTTAAGCATCTATGTTACAAAAGGATAACAAAAATTTGCATCAAACAGAAGGTGAACTTAGTTTTATGAATATTTACACTGTTTTATTTTCGTATTTATTTCTTTTAAGATAAGTCACTCTTATATACCAAAACAAATAAATAATATGATAACTCTATAAGAAGCCTACTCCTATCATACCACATTTTATAGTAGACTCATACTGAGTTCTTGTTTTCATTCCATGTACCGAAACAATTCTTGTTTCAAGTAACATTAGTATACATTTGGATATTGTACATTTGTTGGGGGTAACCCGATGATTTGATATGGTAAGAAGCAGATTGTCATTGCTTATTCTAGTGAAAAGTCTGAGTATTGTGTTATGACTCATATGCTTTAGAGATGCTTTAGGTTCGTTCTCTCCTTTGTGATTTTGACCATGAGATCTTAGCTCTGGTGTGCATGTATTGTGACCACAAAGTTGCAATCTTCATTACCAATAATCAAGTTCTTTATTAACATACCAAACATATTAAGGTTGATTGTCACTTTATTCGAGATTTTCTACTTAAGCACAAGCTCACAACTCCTTCCATATGCTTGAATTCAGAATTAAGTTACATCCTCACTAAACTCTTTGCTTGACATTTTTTTCAACAATTATCTACTAAGTTGGGCATCGTTAATTTTTATCCTTCAGCTTGAGGGCAGTGTTAGAATATTTTAGAATACACACTAGGCTAATTGAGTGATTTGTGAGGGATTTATTTCCTTTCTTATTTTGATTGGACTAGGTTGATTGTATTTTCCTTATTCAGTGTAAATTATCATTACAAATACAATTCAAGGGGGGAAGAGGATTTTAGCCTTCTTCCAATCCCTTTTCTTCTATTAAATGGAGTCAGAATGAAAGCAGTAGTTTTCATACTTGCAGAAATGAGGAAATGAAAACAATCGCATAATGAATCATGTATTTATTTTATTTTTATTCTTTTTTTTTTTCTTCTTTTAAAGTGCATAATGAAGCAATATGAGAAGACAATACCAGGCCACGGCTATGAGCTGTGATAGATAACTTCTCCAACTTCAATTCCAGTCTCTTCCCAAGTTTCTTTCCTTACTGCCTCTTCCAAGCTTTCTCCTAGCTAAGAAGAACCAAACGATTCAAGATAATGAATACCTCTACTGTAAAATTAAAAAACTAAAATAACTTAATATCTAAGTAGCAAAGTCCAACATTCTGATCAAACCAAGTGAATAATGAAAGTCTCAGCAATCTTTATCCTTTATATATATTTGTGTGCCAGTTCTATGGATGAATAAATGAGATCATCAAACATCCCATTGACAAGTATTAGCCAACAATGACACAAAGTTCTTCATCAGCGGCCCTACAAACGGATCATAATGATGATAGGCATGGCTATAAATGAGTCAAGCTCCAGACTGTTCAAGCTAGGCTCATTTGTTCATGAGCAGAGCTTGGCTTGTCACGAGCCTTTAAAGCTGCACTCGATCTTGACTTTTTTAGTTGAGCAAGGGGAGCTCGAGCTCTGTAGGCTCGGCTAGGCACAGCTTGAGCTTAGGATCTAGTCACCTATTTTTTTTTTTTTTTATCAACTAAATCACAATCATAGCAACAACGAACAGAATAAATGATCTAATACCTGGATCTATACTAGAACAAATGTGACACTAAACACTGAAAATACCAAATCGAACTCCAATTTCTGTGAGTTTGTCTTTATATTATATATGGTACATACATGCTTAAAACTGTATAATTATATAAATGAATGAGCCAAGCCAAGTTTTGAACAAGTCCAGCTTGAGTCGGTTCATGGGCGACATGATTCATTTACGGATCTTATAGGGTTCTCATTTCACAACATGTGCCTCAAACATAATAGAGTCTAGGAGTCAGTGAAGAATGTACCTCTATAAAACCAGCAAGGCAGCTTCACATGCACAGAACATATCTTGATTTTCTACTCAAAAGTGCAAGATCATTATCTTTATCAATTACTAACATAATGACAACCTGTTGCAAAGGTTAGAGAAAGTAATGAAATCCAATGCATTTCGTTATAAGGGTGTTAAAGGCTGATCAAAGCAAGAACAAGAATTACCCTATCAGATCAACTCGAGGGTAAATCCCCTTATTGCATAACTCATTTGAGCATTGCTTTCGTCTCCCAGCCTCCATGGGGACTGTTCTTTCTCCACAATGTCCACAAAACTGTGATATATTATCCCATTCCAGCAATGCCTTGCCTGACCAAATGCCAAACTAATGAGGAGTTGTAAAGTAGAAGTACAAGGTAATACATTAAAACACATATTCACATGTCAATTCAAGAACCAAAAAATAAACGAAAGATAAGATTCCTGATCTAGACATGTCTATTATCTTCCAAAAGAATAAATAGATAAATTCCTTTATTGTTATTGAGTAATATAGAAGTATATAACGATGGTTCAAAGTTGCAGTCGCGGCCTTCGTATCAACCTGAGAATTTTTAATGCCATCATTGTGTTGCATCGCAGTATCAGGCGATATATAACGTTTCTCATTTTTTTTGCTTAAAAAAATTCAAAAATTTTCATGACAATTTTCTAACAATTCTAAATAATAAAATTAATGTATTACATTATCAAATGAATAATAACTATTTTATTAAGCCTTAAATGAACTATTTATAACATGCGAACGAGCCATTACTCAAAATAAAAAAATAAATATATTAGGCCTGACTCAAAATATATGAATCTAACATATGGCCATTCCAGGCGTTACTCAAAATAAAAAAACTAAACAAATATATTAGTCACAATAAGTAATATTTTATTAATTTTAGTCATTATATATTAGTCACAATAAATAATATTTTATTAATTTTAGTCACTATATATTTGTAACAATAATTAATAAATTATATTTTCACAATATGTTATATAAAAAATAATTATAAAAATATTAAATAATGGTTAAGGGTGAGATATTGTTATTAAGTTTTTTAAAGTATATTCATCTAAATCTGCCATTTACAAACTTAAAAAAAAAAAAAAAAAAAAAACAACTTACAAAATTAAAAAAAAAAATTGTTTGGTTAGAGAGGGATGAAATTTCGAAGGGGAGGTTGCGACAGCAAGGAGGCAACAACAATGGCAGCAGTCCGATGGTAAGAAGGCTTTAACAGCGATGAGAGGTTTTGCTGACTACAAAGAGGAGATATCTGTGGTGATTTGCAAAGAACTCAAACATCGGAGATATCAGCACTGATTTGCAATGAACTCACAAACACTGGCGCAATTGAAAAGTCCAATTATCGGTGCCTATCTCCCAAATCTGAAGGCTTAAACAGCTTGAGTTTTGCAATCTAGATATGAAATAAGGGGTCAACTGCCTTTTCCTCTCTCTTGCTTTCTCTCTCTCTCTCTCTCTATATCGACAATATATTGTTGGCATTGTCAATATCTTAGCGCTTTGTATTCATACATTAGTTTATCATCAAGATATTAGTGAGTCTTGGCCAAAACAAGCTGAGTTGTATATATGGAGCGACTTTTCAACCGGTCCGAAATCTTGTCACAGTTCCCTCAATACCAATCAAAAACGTTGGGATATCAGCCAGACAATATTTTGAACCATGTATAGAACCTCAAGTGGCTCATACAAGAAAAAAAAAAAAAAAGCATTCTATATTTCCAATTAATTGATAGAAGTTTCCATTATTTTAATTTTTTTTCCCTCTCCCATCATAGTGTCTCAAAATGCTGATCTTCCTAGTAATGGAAAAGGAAGGGATGATGTCAAGAGCAATATGTCATGCTATATTTTAGGAAAGTTCAGGCAAAATGCATTAGTTTATCACGCATCTTCCTAAATAATTTTCATCCACAAGGTTTGATATAGAAAGCATTGCTATGGGCTTTATGGAGCATTGGGACAAGTATAGGCTGGGGCTAACATCATCTAAATTAGTTCAAAGGGGCCAAATTTGATGCGAAACGGCCCAACGAGCAAAACTCATTGTTTTGCAATAACCTATGTGGGATTTCGGGGAAATTCAATCGTTTAGGCCTTTAAAGGGCAATTTTGCCCTTTTTGGAAAGGTTTCCAGCCTTTTTTCTGAACCTATACGAATCCAATTTGGGTTAGAATTTTTGTGACATGTTTTCTTGGTCTTATAGTTTTCAGATTTTGGTTTAACATGAATTTTGCTATTTTTGGTAATTTTTGTTATTTTCCTATTTCATTGATTTGTTTTTCCCTGGAGAGTTAGGATTCTTTTAGCTTATAAATAATATGTAAGGACATGGTCCTAAACAGCTTGATTTGATTAATAATATTATTTTTAGAGATTTATTCTCTTTTATTGTGTATCTTTGTGTCTTTTGGGATTAGTATACAAGATTCACGAAATTCCATGCATCAAGTTGATGAGTAGAAAACCATAAACTTAGACCATATCTGCAGCTTATCATCCAACCCCAGGACTTTTCTGATGTGATGCTATTCTCACTTCTGACTGGCAAAAAAAAAAAAAAAAAAAGTTCTGGGATTGGCGGCAAATAGGGATGTCAACGGGGCGGGTATGACCTTCCCCGTCCCCGTCCCTGTTTATTAATACCCTTACCCGTCCCCGTCCAAAATTTTTCCCATACCCATCCCCACAAAATAATGAATCCCCCATCCCCGTCCCTGTTTACCCGCTAAGTATATTAACTATTACAAATTATATATTATATGTATAAAATAAATATTTAAAATTATTATAAATATTATATATATTAAATAAAAAATATATTACATATATATATTAAATAAAAATTAAAAATATATATATAATATTTGACTTTGACTGATGTAGTTAACCAAAGATGAAGTGGTTTTTATTTATAACCTTACAAGACCTTCACTTCTTTGTGAGAAACCGATGTGGGAGAAACCGATGTATGACTTCTAAAGGAGTCACCACGCCAACAAAATTAACAAATAAATATTTAAACGGGTACGGAGCGGGGTGGGGACTATCGTACCCGTCTCCGTCCCCGTACCTGTGCGGGTAACATTTCAAATCTTCATATCCGTCCCCGTCCCCACTATTAATATCCCCATACCCTCCTCGAATAGGGCGGGTGAAGCGGGTACCCACCGGGTACGGGTATATTTAACATCCCTAGCGGCAAAGCAATGCATTTCTCTTAAAGATCGAGAAAATGTTAAAATTAATATATCTATATGTGTGTGTATGTGTGTGTAGAAACTTGGCTTACCAAATCAGTTTCAAAACAAGCAGTGAATTGGAATTGATGCCTCCTATTTTATACTACCAATTGCAGTGAAAATTAAACTTCAAGCTGGACTATCAGTCAACATTTATGTGACCAGCAACAGCAAGTTCACCCATAGCTCTTGGATCACTCCAATCAGTCGCCACCATCAAAGTCCTCAGCTCAATACAGCAAAACTACCCACTGCCCAATTCATATTCCAAACTATCAGCCTCAGACACATCAATAGCCCAATAAACCACATTGTCCTCTGACTTCGCACTCATGTAAACCATCAAATCTTCACTCAAATTAACCTCAGAATTCTTCATGAAAAGCTTACAATCACTCAAACCCAACCAACCCAGATGCCAATTCAGTGGCTGGTAGCCAGTGGACCCAGCCAAAGGCCTGCTCTTTCTGATGGTAACTACCTTAAAAAATTAGGGGAAGATAACTCATGGGTGTGTCGTAAAAGTAAAGTTTTACGGGATTTGAAGGCAGAGTTAGGCGAAAATGGTTTTTGGATTTTGGACATTATTGGTTTGCATGGTAAGGCAGGGAAATTCATGTTAAGGCAGGGTTCAACCCAGGATTGGACTTCAGACCTCACTGCCTCTTCTCTCCCTCCATACATGCCCTCCCTGTGAATTAACAGCTTAAGTAAAAGAAAGGGAAAACCAAACCCCAGTATTTCACTTCTTCCAGAGATTCAAAGCAGGAATATTTTCAGGGTAGGCACTGCTAGTTATTGCACCCCCTAGATCCAAACGCAAAAGTCAAGAATTCTAAATTGAAAATTAATTCGATGGGTAGTTCATAATAATGGTAAAGCATCCATTTTGCTCGCCCATAAAAGGGCAAGAAAATGTTTAAAAAAGTGGTAAGCATCCAAACTTTCCAATTCAAAAAAGAAATTTTGAACCAAAAAAAAATGGACGAGGAGGACCACTTGGTCATATGCCAAAAAAAGCTATTTATCTTCAATATTTGTTGAAATCAATATGGTTGCTCTGGGTTAAGACCACGTACTAAAAGAAGAGTGCCTGTCAAAAAAAGATAATTTTATGGTTTTGCAGTTCTTCCACTCCATTGAGATGCATTTTGCTAGAAATATCTTAATGTATATATAATTTTTTAATATTTAGTTATCTTAAGTCATAGAAGATTTGTATTTAGAAAACTCACAAAGTTATAATCCTATTAAGATTAGGTTTCTTATTCACCCTATAAATATAGGGTTTCATTGTACAATATTGATTATCAATATTAATACATAATTCTTTTTTTTTTCTTTTAGTCTAATATCATATTAGAGCCATGATCAATTAGGTTTTCATAACCAGTTGCATTGTCACCAAAAACAACCCAACCTCACACCTCGGCCTCTGTGCCCAATCCAGTCCCTCTATCATACAAATCCAATATATCATTGGATTCGTTTCGTCTTTCTAAGTCCATCCGTACAAAAATCTCGGCCAAAAACCCTAGCACGCGCTTCCACGCATTGCCCTCTTTTGTCACGCGCTTCCACGCGTGATCCTAGTTGCGGCTCATCCAAGCCGGCTTCCCTACGCGGCTCGCCTCGCGCCGCAGTTCCTGTGTAGCCGTCCTTTAGCACCGCGGCTTACACGGCTTCCTCCAGCTCTGCGGCTCGCTCCAGCGCCGGTTCACCCTAAACCGGTCCAGATTGGTTTCAGTTTTCTTCTAGCCAGTTCAGGCTCCTTTACTTGCATTTTTAACCGGTTCAACCCGGTTCTTAGGGTTTCTTATCACCCTGAATCCATTTTTAACATCAATTCTACCAGATTTTGCTTCTAAAGCATATTGTTTGCTTGGTATTATTCATGGAGCGTACGGATGCTGCTCTACCTATCACCATTGTTCTCTCTTGCCCTAATTATTTGCTTTGGGCTCATGCCATGTCCAGTTTTCTAAAAGGACGCAAGCTCTGGCGTTATGTCTCTAGTGATATCTGCCCTTCGACCAAGAATGAAAATGAATCTGACGAAAAGTTTCATGATTGTCTTGACGAGTGGGACAGCAAGAATCATCAAATCATTACCTGACTTCACAATACTTCTATTCCTTCTATTGGATCTCAATTTCATCATTTTGAGAGTGCTAAAGAGGTTTGGGATTTTCTTCACTCTTACTACACCACTGATGATCTTGCTCACTAATATCAAATTATGGCCCAACTTCACCATCTTCATCAAGAACCTGGCCAATCCATTCACAGCTTTTTGGCTCAGATGCAAGTTTATTAGGATCAACTGTCTACTTTTAAACTTGATTGGACTAATTCCATCGATGCAAAGAAATTTGCTCTCTATCATAATAATCAGCGGTTGATCATATTTCTTATGGCCTTAAATGACAGTTTTGAGCTAGTTCGAACATCTCTCCTACATCGCAGCCCTCTTCCCAACCTTGATCAAGTAATCTCTGAGCTTCTTTCTGAAGAAACTCATCTTAGCTCCTTCCAGATTCAGGCACCAAATACTGCTTATGCTGCTCGATCTATTACGTCGAGTTCTTCTCATGGACACCCTTCAGATCAATCTCCATGTAAGTATTGCAAACAACCTGATCACTCTTCACTACTGTGTCCTAATTGTACATGCGTTCACTTTCACAAGCGAGGCCCTGGACACCTAAATCATCAATGTTCTAGAAAGCCACTTGATTCTCGCACCAATAAGTCTCGTGGCCGCAACCAGCAGTACTTTAAATCCATGGAGCCCACTCAGTCTACCGCTGTCTTTACTTTGCCAGAATTTGCTACATCTTCTTCATCCAACCTGACTACAACTAACATTGCAAATATCATTCGTCAACTGAGTTTTATTTCTGGTAATCCTTTTACTGTTATGTCTGCCACTACATGTACTTCTTCCTGGCTCTTTGACTTTGCTTACTCCAACCATATGACACCAAATCCTAAACTCTTCACTACTACATCTTCTACATCACATGTACTTGCTATTAAAACTGCTAATGGCTCTTATATGCATGCTCACCATATTGGCCATGTGTCTACTTCACAACTTTTCCTCCCTCAAACTTATTATTTACTTGAGTTATCTTTAAACCTTCTTTCTATTAGTCAATTGTATGATCTTGGACTTATTGTTACTTTTTCTCCTTTCTGGTTGTCTTGTGTAGGATCCACAGTCGGGGCGGACCCTTGGGATAAGCTGTAAGCATGGTCGATTGTTTGAGCTGGTTTATCTTCACCTTCCATCATCTATTCAACACTTTGCTGCAACTATCTCTGATATTTCCCCCTATTAATTATGACATTCTAGATTAGGACACCCTTCAGCCAGTCATTTACAATTTTTATTTTCTAGTGGTCAGTTAGGATCGGTTCATATTGAACTTCTTGATTGTGTGTCATGTAAACTGGCAAAACAACCTACTTTATCTTTTAATAAAAGTGACATTTTTCTTCATCTGCTTTTGATCTTGTTCATTCTGATGTCTGGGGTCCTTCTCCTACTACTACTATGGGAGGGGCTCATTATTTTGTTATATTTGTGAATGATTACACTCACTTTACTTGGCTTTATCTTATACACAGTCGATCCCAAATCCCACAAATTTATTTTGAGTTTGCTACCATGGTTAAAACATAATTCTCTCGTACTATTAAAATTTTTCCTTCTAACAATGCCATGGAGTATAAAAAATCTAATTTTTTTTCCTTTCTTTGACAATAAGGCACTCTCCCTCACCGTTTTTATCCTCACACTTCCTAGCGAAAATGGTCGAGCAGAACGCAAACATCATCACATTTTTGACACTGTTCGCGCTCTTCTTATTTTCTCATCCTACCCTGAAAAATTTTAGAGAGAAGCTGCTCTCACTGCTGTCTATATTATTAATCGTGTTCCCACTCCCCCCTTCATAACCAAACTCCCTATGAATGATTATATAGGTCTCTGCCTCCATATGAACTTCTTCGTGTCTTTAGATGTGTTTGTTTTGTTTTGCTTTCTTCTTATGAACGCACCAAATTGGAACCTCGCACTTGTATGTGTTGTTTCTTGGGTTATGGAATTGAACAAAAAGGCTATCGTTGTTGGAATCCCATAACTAATCGTCTTCGTGTCTCCCGCCATGTAGTCTTCTGGGAATATAAAATGTTTTCATCCATATCCTCATTTCCTTCTCCTTTTACTACTACTCCCTCATTCTTTACTAATCCCTATATTGATCTATTCCCTGACGATACCTCTACATCTCCTTCTGAGGCACCACCAATTGCCCCCATACCTACTCCGAACCTACCTCCCTCTCCCTCTAAGTCCCATCAACTCTTGTAATACCTGCTTCGGCCTCTCCTCATTCTCCAGCACCGTTTATTGATCCTCCACCTTCAGACACTGTATCTATACCACTTGAGTCCTCTCATACTAATTCTACATTTTTTGACCGCTCTACTCGGGTAAGGAAACTTCCATCTCACTTTCGTGATTTTCACTATTTTTCTACTATTATCTCCCACCATGAGCCTCGTTTTTTTCGAGAGGCTAGTTCTAACCCTCTTTGGCAGTAAGCAATGTCTGAAGAATTACAGGCTCTTGAAAAGAATCACACTTGGGATTTGGTTGATCTTCCTCTTGGTAAGACAACCATTGGCTGCAAATGGATTTATAAGATTAAGACTCGCTCTAATAGGTCCATTGAGCATTATAAAGCTCGTCTAGTAGCTAAAGGCTATACTCAGGAATATGGGATTGACTATGAGGAGACCTTTGCTTCCGTAGCTCGACTCACCTCTGTTTGAAGTTTGCTTGCTGTTGCTGCCACTCGTCAGTGGCCCTTATTTTAGACGGATGTTAAAAATGAATTTCTCAATGATGACTTAGCCGAAGAAGTTTATATGCAACCTCCTCCTGGCTTCTCTTATCCTTCACATCAGGTTTGCAAACTACGCCGTGCTCTCTATGGACTCAGGCAGGCACCTCGCGCTTGATTTGCTAAATTCAGTGCTATCATTGGTACATTTGGGTTTTCTTCCAGTCCTTATGATTCTGCTCTTTTCATTCAAACATCAAGACATGGCATGGTCCTCCTTATCTTATATGTGGATGATATGATCATCATTGGTGATGATCACGGGGGCATCTCTGAACTTAAGTCTCTGCTCAGTTCTCATTTTAAAATGAAAAACTTGAGTAATCTCAGCTACTTTCTTGGACTAGAAGTTACTAATGACATTATAGGTTACTTCTTTACACAGGCTAAGTATGCTTCTAATCTGCTCTCCCGAGCCAGACTTACTGATAATAAGACTGCACCAACTCCTCTTGAGCTTGGTGTTCGCCTTACACTTCTTGATGGCACGCCTCTGTCTGATGCCGCATTATATCGTCAGCTAGTTAGAAGTCATGTCTATCTTACTGTTACTCGACCTGACATTGCATACGCTTTTCATATTGTCAGTCAGTTCATTATGCTGCAGTTCTCCGTATTCTACGATATGTTAAGGGCACCTTATTCTATGGACTTCATTATTCTTCTCAGACATCTCTGGATCTTTGAGCTTACACTGATACTGATTGGGCTGGTGATCCTACTGATCCACAATCTACTACTGGGTTTTGCTTCTTTCTGGGTGACTCCTTTATCTCTTGGCGCAACAAGAAATAGACTGTCACTGCTCACTCTAGCACTAAAGCAAAATATCGTGCTCTTGCTGACACTGCACAGGAATTAGTCTGGCTTCGTTGGTTACTCTCTGACATGGGTGTGTCTTATCCTGCTGCCACGACTATTTATTGTGACAATCGGAGTGCCATTCAAATTGCTCACAATGATGTTTTTCATGATTGCATTAAACACATTGAGATCGACTGTCATTTTGTGCGTCAATATGTGGCATAAGGTACCATACAACTTACTCATGTGACTTCCGCTGCTCAAACTACTGACTTGTTTACTAAAACATTACTTCCTGGAAGATTTCATGAATGAGTTTCCAAACTCAAGTTGTTCCAAACTTAAGGAGGTATAGAAGAAACTAATTTGAGTTTGCGGGGACATGTTAGAAATATCCTAACATATATATGATTTTCTAATATTTAGTTACCTTAAGTCATAGAAGATTTGTATTTAGGAAACTCACGAAGTTATAATCCTATTACGATTAGATTTCTTATTCACCCTACAAATATATAGTTTTGTTGTACAATATTGATTATCAATATTAATACATAATTCTTTACTTCTTCTTTTATTCTAACAATCTAATCCGATAGAGACATCAATCTGTTCAACATCCTCATAAAATTCTAACAGTTCAAGATAATATTTGCATTCATTACATACAAGCACGACCTATTATAAAACCAAAAATTACAATTTGTTCAACATCCTCATAAAATTCGAACCGTTCAAGGTAATATTTGCATTTATTACATACAAGCACCACCTATTCAAAACCAAAAATTGAAATTGACTATAAATAATTCTTATTTACAAAACTGCATATCATCAACACTTTTTTTTATTTTTTCGTTTTTTTTTTGTTTATCTATTTTTTTGTTTTGTTTTTGTTTTTGTTTGTCTTTTTTAATTTTTTTGTTTTTGTTTTTATTTTTTTGAGTTTTTTTTAGGGGGGTCCATTAATGGCCCAAAAAAGGGGAAAATAAGAAACATGTACAATGTTTTTGTTCAATCCATTTTTTACCCCATTGGGATGGATCAAAATGCAGGGTGTGTTTCAAATTTGAAAGCACAACCTTTTGAACTCCGGTCACCAACTGCCAGAAGAACTTGAACCCACAAAAAACCTCAGGTCTCCACTTTGTATGGCAAGCATAGAGGTGGTGGTGGCAGATCATCAATCCAATCGGCATAAATACGATCTATCTTCTTGGGTCCTTTCCACTTCCCAAAATGTTTCTTGCCCTCACCATCTTTCGCAGGAGTGTTGGCCACCATCTTGCTTGGTGGTACATCATTTGTAGGAACAGGAGCAGGTTGTGTTGTATTAGACAAGGCATTCACAGCTTCAGCTTCCATTTGGGCACCAAGCTCCTGTAACTCTGTTAGAAAGAAACAACAAAAAAAATCAGAAATTCATATCTGGGAACTGTTTTAGTTTCCCAATAGAGAGAACTTTTTTTTGTTTTTAATTTTCTTTATTTCCCCTCTTCCTTTTGTGTTCTTGTTAGGGACCCCCGGGCCCCCAAAAAAAGGGGGGGAAAGGAAAAGAGAAGAGGAAGGGCCAAGGAGCAGCAGCAGAAGAAACTAGCAAAAATCACAGTTGTCAAATGGAGATTCGTATCATGAATTGGAATCTTAGATTTGAAGTGAATTGTAATATTTGGTTTAAACTAAAATAAAAATGATAGCAAAAATAATGTTTATATGTTAAAAATACATAAAATATTGATTAATGAATATTATTATGTTTGAAAACTAATAATTTAATATGATCACAACATCTAAATGAAAGAAAGCTAGCTTTTGGAAATAGTGAATGCAAAAATCATGCCTAGTAGGAGCATGGACAATACTTATTAGAGACCTTGATGAAAAGTCTAAAAATTTAGGGGAACCATCTCCTAATAATATGAAACTATAGGGACAAATTTCAGCTACATTAAAATAATTTGAAACTTTGATAGGGTCTCACCCCCTATAAGAATGTCCATACAAGGCTAGGAAAGTGAGTTCGAATTTTAGATTATAAAGATTTAAAGAGACAGTGTTTTAATATTTGGGAAATCTTTAAAAAAAAATAAAATATTAGGTAGCATTTGATTTACTTTACTATTTTCTGTTTTCTGTTTCTGAATTTTACGTTTTTTATACTCTAAAAATCCCAAAACAGGGGAATATAAAAATGTTCTGTTTTTTTTTTTTGTTTTGAATTTTTTTTTTATTTTGGATTGAAAATGCTCAAAATGATTTTTTGTCATTTTGATTTCATGTTTAAATCTATTTTCTATTTTCTAAAACAAAATTTTAAAATATAAGTGACTAAATGCGTTTGAGCTATTTTTCATGCTTTCAAAAGTACAAAATATCAAATGAGCTTAAAACAGATAATAGAAAACAAAAACAGAAAATAAAAAATAAAAAAACAAATCAAATGCCACTTAATAGTTTAAAAAGATTTACACGAAGATAATTGGCAAGTATTATAAAATGCTTGGTTCATTACGGGCCTTTCTAGATAAGATCCATCACTCCATTTGATTCGAAGGTAAGTTTTGCATTGATCAAATGATGTATCAACTCGTATCGTACAATTCGGACAACTATGGCAAAAAGTTCTATCAACTTCGAACTTTGCATAAAATATGTTAGTTTCAATTTAATACCAAGTGTTTAAAAAGAAAAAGAAAATTGCTTTGAATGAGAACGATGTTAGACATTTCTATTTCAAATGAATTAGATATGATTATTTTAGGCATTGGCGATTTTCAGGAGTTGATTTTAATTGCTTTCCTTAGTTATTGGGATTTGATTTGATTTGATTTTACTACTTTTATTTTGGGAATTGTTATTTGATTTGATACTTTCAGCACTAGCCTATACAAAAGTTAAAATTTTAAGGGATTAGTAGTTCTGAATGAAATTGAATTGAGATTTAAGCTATTTGTTTAGTTATAGTTCTTGTCCTTAGTTTTTTCACTCCGTTGTGTTATGTCATTGCCCCAAGCTATATGTTAACAAAAATGAAATCCAACCACCATGTTGTGGTTTTTAATAGAAAAAGACATAATATAAACACAAATCACGGTCACAAATTGTGCAAGAATATGATTCAATGCATAACACAAAATTAACACCAATAAAAAGAAAATTTCATGATAATTTATCATAAAGTTTCTGTTGTTTGTAGAGAAATTTGACCATCTATTAGGCACGATAGAACAAAGATATAGGCATGGCACCAATAGCAACTGTAGTCGAATGAAAAAGACAAAAATTGGCTCCACATTTCACACAATAGAAAAGGATCCTTTTATGGTCTTCCTATTAAGATACAGGTTTCCTATAAGAGTAAACTTTCAAGTGAACAAGCAATTGCTCGATAAATAAAAAGTATGGAACATGGACACAAGATAAAGAAAGAACATGATAAGGACACACTGACACGATAGCCTTTAGAAAACTCAAGACACAACGTTGTTTATACAGAATAATAAATAAATAGATATTTTGTAAACTAATATGTAAAAATATTACAAAGGTTGCTACAAGGAGACAGGAAATGTGGGGGATAATCCTTTTTTGTTGAATAGCTCGTTTCAAGAGGAAAAGGGAAGATTCCGTCAAGACTTAAAATATTAAATGTACAGGTTAAAAACTATTTTTCTAGCTATATTGTATAAGTGGTTGGTTTTTCAGGTGTGGCAATGATCTAAATATTAACTATAATTTTTCTTTCTTCCATTGAGCATTTGGATTTTATTTTCTTGGTTTATCTTGAAGCCTTTTTGTACTAAGTGCTATCCTCTTGATACCTTCTAATATATATATGTATATATTACATATAAGAAAATGTAATAGTACAAATAATGAAAAAAATAATTTTAAATATTATATTTATTGGACAAGTAGCATGAAATTAAAAGCTCACATCTATTCTAAAAATTCATTGCACAAACAAATTGAAGATATATAGAATAATAGGCATGCATAAATTTACATTTTCTAAACTTGCAATATGTTTCATGTGTTTATAGTAAGTAATGATTACATTTGCCTCCAAGTTGTTTGAAAATTGTATGTTCTAAAAGGAACTATAAAATAATATAACATTAATAGTTGCTTATTCTAGATGTGTTTGAAATGCATTGTATACGACAAGTATCTAATATTGAGATTGCACCATTATAGATGTGTTTGAGGGACCTGCATAACTTAAACCACATTTTTCTCATGGTTGATGAGGGAAAACTAGCTATCCAACCATAGAAATAATTACAAGTAGGTAAGACATGGCAATTAAAGACTGAAATTAATTAGCCCATATTTGTTGCTAAGTTTCAATACCATACCTGAAAACCTTTCCCATTTTACCCAAGAAATATTGCTTAAATTTTTTAGTTTCATGCTGTATAGTGTCATGCTAACAAGCTTAATAACTTGCCAAGAAACTACTGGCATACCAGCAAAAATTAAATAAGCTTCAAAGTAATAGTATGCATATTAATTTAAAATAAACTATTTAAAATTTGGTAGTTAATTACAATGCCTACGGTGATGTATCAACAATAGTTTCTGACAAGACAAATAGGCAATCTATAAAAGAAAAGGTTACCTTGACTTGCACCAGTAAATATTAATAGCAGAAAAAATAATTTTTACTTCAAATGGCAACAACTTCTTGCTTCAACAGGAAATCAAATTTCTTTTTAGCCTGAGAAATACTAAATTCTAAACCCAAAAAAAAAAAAAAAGTAATTTTCTAAAGCCAATTTAACAAATCATTAAATAACCTAAGAGGTAAACTTAGAATGGAATTTGATGAAATAAATATTTAAGATTTGAAGTCGTCCATATTAGCCCAAGTGTGGCGCCAAAGAGAAATTATAAATCAGCCAGCAAGTGGTTCCACCCCAACCCTTTCCCCCACCTGTGCATGATGTTGCTAGCTTTCCGTATTTAGATTAATAAAGAGACAGTTCATCCACATTATAACAACATAAAAAACTCGCAAAAAAAAATAAATTGCAACTAATAAATGAATCAATGCCGCATTGATATACCTGAGTGGCCATGAGCAAAGTGGCATCTCTCACCAAAGAGACAATGGCCTGTAGTCTCCCACTTAGTGCAAAGCTTTGTCTTCCAGTATGCAGATTTCATATCAACTCTGACAGCATCAGAGGTGGGATTGACATGCTTATTAATACCATCAGATGGACCAGACCCACTCCTATTCTCCATCATACTTCTTGCAGTTCCAATGCTTATTGCAGAACTCGCCCTTAGCCTCCCCATCTCAGTCTTAAAATTTGATGGATTTTCATGAATAAAATTGCATTTGTCACCGTAAGGACACTCTTCACCATAGTAAAACTTCCTGCAAATTCTCATCCTATGTATTATTCTCTCATCGTCGTTCCAGTTTCCTGCCCCTTTATCCTTTTCATGTGCGCAAACAATTTCTTGCCAATTGGGTGGAGGATCTCGCATGTCTTCAGCCCCATGTGCAAAAGTACAATGGTCCCCATTGCGGCATTTTCCATCCAAAAATTTCAAGCACATGCGGGTCTTGTAAAAGATATGGCTCGTTCCTTGATTCACTGGACGATTTGCTGGGTTCGTCCTCCGATTCATGGGTTGAAATGGTTTAGACTTTGATGGGTTGTTTCCATAATTTCTTTGTTTCTTCAAGGGAGGTGCAGACTCAAACTGAAAATGTGAGTCCAGGGGTTCAACATTTACATCAATTTGAGGCCAGAAATCACCAGTGCCACCACAAGCAAAAGGTGGCAGCATAAAGGGAGGCGGTGGTGGAGGATCAGGGAAACTCATGGTGGCAGGTTAGCAAACTAATTTCTTCTTTGGACTGAAAAGTTAATCAAGATTGAATTTTGGGCACAGGCACTTGCATCAATTGATCAATTAAATGAAATTCCAAAACCTGACTAGGCAGTAACTCCAACGGAAGTGAAGAATCAGCAAACCTGAATGTGCAACTGATAAAGGAACAAAACAAAAGTATAATCAGGAATGCGCATAATGAACTTTGGTCCAGAATGGAAACATATAAATGTAAATGGCAATGAAGAATTAGCAAACCTGAATTGATGTTTAGATTCAGACCAATTATAGGCAATGAAGAACGAGAAAACCAGAAAATAGCGCAGGCAGCCCAGAGAATAATCAAGAACACCCAGATTGATTATTGGATCGAAAACCAAATCTTAACAAAGAAAATAAAAAAAACCCCATCGGAATTTTAATCTGAATATATATGATCAAAGTTCAGAATATATATATATATATATATATGTATATAAAAGCTTCTCTCGTTATGCAGAATCTTAACAAAAAGTTGAAAGAATTGGACATATACATGGGTAGTCCTCAAAAAGAAGTAGAAAGTGAAGACAAGAACCCTAACCGCCTCACAGAAAAATCCTAATACAATGAACTAAGATCAGCAAAACCATGGGTCAAGTCCACTGGAAGTAGAAGTCCCAAACCCTGAGAAAATGGTCAAACCCCTAACAGTGTAATAAGTATTATCAGGGGAAAATTGGGGGGTTGGGGGTTGGTAGTTTGCGGTTTTGGAAGGTCAAAAATTAAAAAAAAAAAAAAAAAACGCGTCGTTTAGGGTCCCTTTGACAGTGTTATTGGTTTTTTTTTTATTTTTCTGTTATTATTTTTTATTTTTTTGTGAAATAAAAACTGAAATTATGTTTAGAAATGCAAGTTTACTTATAATTATTAATTTTTTATTTTAGAAAATATTTAATTTTATAAGTTTTAAAAAATTAATAGAACTTAATAAAATATATTTTATATTAATTTAATTTAATTAATATAATTAATTAAATTAATACAATAAATTATTTATCAAAATCATTTAATTCAATAAATATAAAATATATTAAATTATATTATTTATTAAAAATATTTTAATAAAATATATTTCATACTAAATAAATAATTAAATTAGATTAATTATTAAATTAAATTATTTATTTTTAAATTTATTAAATTAATTTAATTATTTGTTAAAATAATTTAATAAAATATATTTCATATAAATTAAATTAATTAAATCATAAATAATTAATTTAATTATGATATTTATTTATAATAATTTAATTATTATTATTAAATTAAATTAAAAGTTAAAGTAATTTAATTATTTATTATTAATTATTTTATATAAATTAATTTAATTATTAAATTAAATTAAATTAATTTAGTTTTATTATTTATTAAAAATAATTTATATTCATTTATATAATTAATAATTATTGAATTTAATTATGTTATTTATAAAAATAACTTATTTTAATAAAATATTCGAATAAAATAATTCATTTTTATGTAATGTAAACAAAAAAAACAAAGTTTTAAAATTGACAAAATATTGGCAACAGAAAAGAAAAAACAAAGTGAAAACATATTTTTTCTGGTTACATTTTTCTATTTATGTTTTCATTTTTTTTTAGAAATAAAAAAACGTAAACAGATTTATCAAACATGTTTCTGTTGCGAGTTTACAAAATTTTGAAAACATAAATAGAAAAACAGAAAACGAAAACGTTATCAAATGGGGCCTTAATGTTGTTGTTTGTAAAATTTGAACTTGCTAATAGGACCCATTTAAATATGATTGAATGATCTATCAAAAAATTATCGTATGCTGTATCAAAATTTAAAGTTGACCGAATCTATTCGAATGTGATTAAATTACTTGTTCAAACAATTTTTATATACTATGTTAAAATTTTGAGTTAATAGGATATATTTGAATATGGTTGAATAACCTGTTCAAACGATTTGTTTATGTTATTTTAGAATTTTGAAAATATAGTTAGGAAAAGTTAGTGAATATGTATAGAATACGAAAATAGTCAAAATTTTGTACAAATTCGTCATTTGTTTATTTATTTTTGTCTTTCAAACAACCCACAATAGAGATTATATTCCAAATGGAAAATATAAAATACATTCCAAATATAATTTCACGTTTAAAAAGTTATATTCATTACGAAAGGGGGATTATGAGAAATTAAAAATTAAGTATATTTAGTAATTATTTTTAAATTTAGATATAATTACAAATTAAATTATCTAATCTATATTAATATAAAATTTAAAAAATAGCAATTGCTATAATTGGTGAAACTAATATATTGAAGCCCTTTATTGGTAAAAATAATTTGGTGAAACATTTTCACAAATTATTTTCCAAAAACTCTCTCCATTAAGTCAATTATATTTAATAAAATTCTGATTTTGTAAAATATGATAGGAAATTTAATTAAGTTTTTACTTTTACATTATTTAAATTTTAAAGATTTTGAATTCATTTATTTATTTTTAGTTATTACCTTAATTAATTTAAATAATTATATTATTTTTTAATTAAAAAACACATAGCATGTGATCCGGCCTCTAATTGTAATATATGATTATTATTTTTAATTATTACCTTAATTAATTTAAAGGTCTTTTGCGATTTGAATTCTGAACAATGTTATTTTTATTTTTATTTTTTTGAATTTATCCACTATTCCTACCTAAACAAATTCAGAAATTAACTTTATTGCCTACCCTAACAAAAAAAGAACTTTATATCTATTTGTCTATTTATTTATTTTTATTGTGTCCACCTTGGACCATTGATATATGTAAAATAATATTTATCTTATTAAATTAGGGCCATGCATTAATTACTATTGGCTGGATTTTTGAAGATATCAATAAGTAATCTTTTATTTAAATTTTACGCGCGTGTGCACACACGAAAAAACAAAAAATGTTGGTTGCATGAGGAGCATATGAGAAATGTAAAATTCAATTATTAGTCCTTGAGATGCAAATATGGAAAAAAAATTAAAAAAAAGAAATATTTAAGATTAAAATTTTATAATATTTCTAAATTGAGTTTAACCGTATTGAATTATTAGGAATCGCTCGTGCCTTTACATCATTTAGTCTATAAAGAGCTTAAATATAAATTTATAAAATAAATTTACATGAAAAAAAACATAAAAATAACCTATAAAATTAAAAATTACTAATCAAAAGGGTTTAAGGCATCCCTAGCATGTTTAATTAATGTGTAAATTTTATTATTTATTATCAATATTATCACAATTTAAAAATATTATTTTAACAATTTTTGTAAAAAATTAAAAATATAAAAAAAGTAAAAAAACATGTTTTCATGTGAAGTGACTAAGAAGACCACTAAAATAGATAATCTAAGCTATTTAATAAATATTACGATTGAAAATATTCCAAATTAAAATTTAATTAACTCCTAACCACATCTATGAAGTTGGCAAAATAAATAAATTGGTGAATTTCACTGTCACCCCCATGTGGTTTTGGCATTTATTTACCTTACACCTACATCTTTTTAAAAATAGGCACTTACACTAAAGAGGTTTGCAAATGCTTGATTTTGTAATTAAAAAAAAAAAGTGTTTAGGATAGTTGACATTAATTATCAGGATAACACATAAAATATCAAAATTTTTATCTGTTTTATTTAATCTAATGGTTGAAAATAAAATTTGACTTTTTAACTTCACATGATCAAAAAATTGAGTTTTTAAACTTCATGTGATGTATCATCGATGCGAGAGAGTAAGATAGAAACAATCGAGCTTTCATGCTAATTCCAAATAATCTAACCATTGAAATTTCGATCTGAGACTGAAAATAAATTTCCTATCGAGTAGGCTACACGATAGTATGTGAAAGATGTCATGGTTAATTAGCAATAACCGTCGCATTCAAACCTAACAAACTAGGGTTTCATAATAACTTAGTCTTGTTTTTCTCATCATCATCAACAATGTTCTTGCAAAGTTAAGCACTTATTTTTGGCCGTTAAAGTACCTTTTTGATTCTCTACTTGTTGTCCATGACCTTCCCTAACTTTGATATTTTATTTTGACATATATGCTATATTTTATTTAAAATAAAATACTCTATTAATAATGGCCCTTCTTTCATAAATGAAAAGTTTCAGCTAACAAAAAAACATACTTTATATTTTTTTCAATACAAATCCACAAATCAATATCTCTCTCTCTCTCCCCTAAAATTTTCATCTCCCATACCATCATCTATCACCTTTGCACATTATCCGTTATCCACTTTATCTTTCCATCATTTTTACACTTGCTTCACTCTTCCTTCTCTCATTCTGTACAAACCATTTCTCTAAAAAATAGAACCATAAAAAGAGTTCAAGTTTTGAAATACTAACGAGGAAGCAAGGCAAAAAAATGCTACTGATGGCAACCATAGCATCAGAAAAAATTATTTGGTTTCTATGAAGTAAATCTCGAATAAATGGTTAATATTCTTTGATCAACAATTAACTTTTTATTAAAAATTTCTTGATCCCTTACTATGAAATCCTACCTTCGTCTCTGTGCATAATTGATGGCTGGAGCTAGGAAAGCAAATTTCCATGGTGGTCTAATTTCTTAAGTTATTTAAGGAGAATTAATGATTTTTGTAATATGATGATCTCCACTGTATTAATACGTAAGTAAAAAACTTTCTTTGTTTGTGGTTATATGACAACTGGAATAAAGATTTAATTTTTATTTTTATTTTTATTTTTTCTTTAAGGGGACTCAACAATTTGATAGATGCATACTGGGTTATCTGTATAATTAATCACAAGAACGGTCATTTGTGATTGGAATAGGAAACCATTCCATAGGTGCGGATTTTCATTATCCCACTCCACTCTACACTATTTAACAAGCGGCATGCCTATGATTAGTGTCATTACAATGCCTAATTTGGTTCTTTGTCCATTCATTTCACGCATTACTATGTTTTGCTTTGAGTGAGTATTCTACAATACTAAGTATATAGATAAAATGGATTCTTCTATTTTCTTTGCCCTTTATTATACACTTTGTATGTGCTTCTTATAGTCTGGGAAGCATAGTATATAACAATTTAGTTCTAACATAATAAAACTCCAATTTTGTTTTTATAACAATATAGTTCTAGCATAAAGAAACTCCAACTTTTTTGGCTCAACGTTATCATTTAAACTTAATTACAATTAATCCATTGCATTTATAGAAATCAATAAAATTCATAAAATTGTTACAATAATTTTGCAAATCTAGTCGCTGATGAAAAGGAATGAAATGAGTACAAAAGGTTCAAACTGAGTCATTGAAGGGAAGTGATGTATGGTTAAGAAGAAAAATATTGTCATTCTAGAAGTATTTTGTAAGAATTAAGAATAGTTACAACTAAATCTAACATAGACAAAAGGTTTAAGCCCTCTTAACCCCCTTTTGCCTAATAAATATATTTACTTACTAAAATAAAATGAAACTAATTTATTTTAATTGGTGGCAGAAGCTGAATGTACAATTCTTGTGATAGATGATTTGACTTATACATCGAATGCCACAAGTATTGATGTGGATGATTAAATAAAGTTAAGAGAAGAAGTGCAAGAATAGATGCACCAAAGTGATGTAAAATGAAAGTAAAATATTAAAAAATTGTTTTATTTTACTCCATATTATTAGGAGTAGAATTTATTTTATTTTTAAGATTATTTTTATTTTGTTTCTTATATTAAGATTTTATTTTTGGTATATTATATTTATGGGATTCTATTTTGATTTAAGGTTAATCTATTTAAAGACTTTAATTGTATTGAATTGTAACACTTTTGATCAATTAAAAAAATATTGAATTAAAACTTGTGTAGCTTGTTTTCCTTTCTCCTTCTCCTCCTCATTTTCTTCTTCGTCGTCGTCGTCGTCATCATCTTCTTATTCTTCTTCTTTTCTTGGCCTTTTTTTTCTACTTCTTTAACCTAATTTTTTTCATCTATTTGAAAACTTCCATCATTGAAACTCTAGTTATTTTAACATTTTCTATTAAGTTTTAATGGTTAATTTTATTGGAATGAGGTCAATATTAATAATATTTTAAAATTAATAAAAGAGGTAAGTGTAATTTTGAAATATTATAAGTAATAAGTATAATTACTCAAATGTTAATGAGAGATAGATGTAATTTACCCATTTCTTTCATCTATTAAAAACCTCTATCGCCAATTATTTTTTAACCCTAATTTTTTTATTTATTTACTTAATATATATTATTTTACACCACAGAGGACATGTTATAATTGCATGTTTCTTTTCTTTTCTTTTTCTCTCTCTTATTCTTTACCATAGTAGCCATACTTGGGTTCTTGTTTGCCAGTAATATGTGAAAATTGTGAATGTATATATATATATATGTTTTGACATTATTGGACTTACTGTATTGTAATTCAATTATTTTGTCGCTCGAAATACTAGTGAATGTACCAATGTTTTGATAAATGATGGAACGAAATTAGATCCTAATTTGACAACTATGGACGGAATTGTGAAATTATTTAACATTGGGATTTAATTTCACATTTTGATTGTTCGACAGTTGTGGATGAAATTAGGTAGATGAAACTTACTTGTGGATGAAATCAGTTGTCATAGCCAACTGGGGGGATCGCGACAAACTAGGGGGAGAGCATTAGGATAGCAAAATGCAAGAAATTGAAAAAACATAATTAAAAATCCAAAGCAAAACAAATTTTAAACACTTGAGAATGATGAATAAAAAGGTCGCATTAATTGTCATTGGTTATTTGGATGAAGAGTTGAGCCGTAAAAGCAATAGAACTCTACAGGAGGAAGAGCTTTGAGTAGACTCACAAGCTCAATTTTTTTTCTCCTCCTCTCGATCACCGCACTTCTTTTAATCCGAACGTATTATATTACATTGAACAAAATTGGTTAGTCCAAGTAAAATTATGTGCTTTAAATATTTACATGACAACGAATCAACCCTAGAAACAAACTATAGAAAACACCCTGCACAAAAAACCAAATATAGAACCTTAATAATACCGCAAAATGATAAGTAAAGCAATGACATTAGAAAATAGACTTAAGTAAATAACAAGTGAATTTAGCAACATCAAGATATGCATTAATTGGATACAAGTAAATTTAAAAACTAAAAGCAGCAGCATAAGGAACATAGAATGTCCTGATGCATAATACTACATATTGAATGGATGATCTATATATAATTGGTTACTTGTAATATTTCTTTAGATATATAGTGTTATATTAACAAACTTTGTTTTATAAAATTTATCAAAATAAATTATCCTAGGATACTATTTTTTGTTTCTTTCTACCATGTTTTTGGTTCTTGACAATGAATTATACTAAAATGTTTAGTACTCGCATGTGCAAACGAGAAGAGATTCATCTCCTGTAAAAGTATTGGAAGACTACATAAATTAATTAAAAGATCTTACAAATAAAATTGCTGTCTATTTACTATAATTGTACCATTCAATTTCATGACAACCAACTGAAGAAAATGTACCCAAAAAAAAAAAAAAAAAAAAAATACAAGGGGCATCCCCAAGGGCCTCGAAGCTGGATAGCTCCCAGCCTAATTACCTTTCCAAATTTCACAAAATTCATTAACAAATAATTGAAGGCTGTGTTATGGGGTTAGTTTTCGGTTTTTCCTTTAAGTGGTTTTGCATTCTTGATTTCTGGTGGGAAGGGGATTTTGGATAATAGAAAAGTGCTGTCTGGTACTGGTAGATCATGGCATGGAAAATGGGGGGAATTCAGATTTTTTTTTTTTTTTTTCCTTTTATGAAGTTTGTTCAGAACAATGTGAACAATACATACGGCTTTAAAGTATTGTATGTTTACAACCCAACTGTATCCAATTAAAAGCCAAAAATTTCCTTAATCGCATATGAATCCCATTCTGAACCTTTAAAATAGCTTCCCATACCTTGGTTCTTTGAGTTGATTCCCCAGTTGTTGTCCTGTGCGCATTAAAGTGTTACTAGTACTCCTGCTAATGCGCAAAAGTCTGCTTTTGTGATGATGTTTTACTATAGTATAGGGTAAAAAAATAAAAGAACAAGAAGTGATATACATCGGCGTACTTGGTACAAAACTTGCAATAGATTTTTAATAAATTTTATTTTATACCAGCACAAAATTAACTCAAAAATCATGGGCTTCACAGGCTAGTTCGAAGTTATACATATTAAGTATTGTTGGCATGTAGTAGGGGCGCACAAATGACGCAACAGGCCTAAAACTGACCCAAATTAGATCTAATTGGTTTGGTTTAGTCTTTGTGAGAGGTTAGTTTCCGTTACATGTCTAAAAATTTACAAATCCGATCATTTTGGTTTAATTCTAAATTTAAATATTTATGAAACCAATCGAACTAGATCTAACCTAACCAAATATTAAATTTTTACTTGGTACAAAAAGACATTAGTATGCCATGGACTGAAATCAAATTGGATTGGTTTTAGGTTTAATTCTATAGTTTGCATGATTTAGTTTTGGGTCTAATTTTTTAAATCTAATAAATCATTGGGCCTATTATGGACTTGATTCAACTGACCCATGCACACTCGTAGTTGTCACCATCTTTAACAAATTTTGTTAATATAGCATATTATACTATCTATTCATTGTTGAGTTCTAATTATTTTAATGAAATTAGCTTGATTATTACACGTGCAGTCTATAAAATGAATACAGTTATGTAATAAATAAATAAAATCTTATATCTATTTTGACCATACTTTATGACTCAAAGTGTTGAATCATTAAGAAACAATGCTCTTACAAAATGTGTAGTGAAAATGAGGGGTTAAGATGCATCGTTTAAGATAATTTGAACATGTTAAACATTGATATAGAGATATATAAGTAAGAAAGAGTGAGTGGTCCAAAAAAAAAAAAAACAAAAAAAAGGTAAATAAGACAAAAAATGGATCCAAAATTATATGACCTAAAATTATATAAAATAAAAGTATAAAAAAATATTTAATTTCTTATAGCTCACTACATGACAGCAATAAATAGTGGTTGGGGAACTAATTCTATTGAATTTGAGTTGTGTGCTTTACCCTATGAACATGACTAAAAGCTTAGGTTTTAGAAACAAAATGGTATTGTTAAAATTTTTTCAAAAAAGAAAATATAGGTTCATCAATCATTTGTATTCTATCTTTTGTGACAAGTTCCACCCTATATGTCATTGGGAAGACATTGACATATTTTGATCACTTCTTTTTTTATAATGAATTATTCTTTTGTATATAACTTCTTAATTTTTTGAATTTTTCTTAATTACAATCGGAGAAAATATCTTATTTAAAAAGTAACAAAGTCAATCAAATTTTCATTTTTTTCGTCTTGTTTGACTGTATTTTAATTAAAATTTAATTTTCATTTTTATTTTGAGAGCTATTAGATAAGTTAGTCCATATTTTGTAAATAAAACATCATAGAAAATGATGCAAAAACAGAAAACAAAAGTACCGGACGATATCAAAGAAAATAAAAGGATTGCTGGATATTGTTTTCGTGGAATACAAAACCCTAAAACAAGGGAACATTGAAGGCAAGTTAAAAAAAAAAAAAAGTGGGAACTTTCTAAAAATAATTTGCAATCAAATTCAAATTCAAGGGCGAATTAACAAGTAGCCGCAAACCCAAGTACTTAAAGCAAGCAATTGCAATAAATTCAAAACAAATATTAAAAACGACAAAAGCGATGAGATGATTAAGTTGACTGGCATTCAATTTTGACTTTCTTTCTACCAAAACAATAGTCAAAATGTACAAAACTTTTCGAAAATGGAAAAAAATAATGTAAATTGAAGGCCTAAACTAATGAATTTGTACATCGGAAGCTTAGGAGGTCATGTCTTCAAATGCAGTGACTCGATGTTCTTGCAATTTATTGGGGATAGACATCTTTCTTACTATTTTCACACTTGAAAATTAATTATCAAAATGCTTTAATTGTATTAGTATATATTAGAACAATCTAGTTCAGACAGTCAACCGCTGCTTGTTTTACATAACTTTAAAATATAAAAAAAGTTAATTAAATATAAACTTCAAGCTTTTTATTAGTTTAAATATATTTAATGTAACTTAAAAGGATAGTTTTGCATCCCAAACTATGCCCAAGAATCTTTGGAAAGTTGAGCACTGGGCTAGCTAAAGGACCAAGTAAGAAAGTGATATTGCCACCAACGGGCTTATGATGAACTGTGAATTATCACAAAGAGTAGCATTGTATTGCAGTGCGTCATTCATGAACTGGAAGCCAAAATAGAGAGAGTTGGATTATAATTAATTGACTCACTTTGAACTTGGCATTGCATTTGTCTCATAAGGTAGGGCATCTGGTTCTTACACATCTCCATAATTATTTATTTATTTTTTTTCCTTGGGGATTTGATGCTTAAAAGAATCGAATTTTGTTATCGCCGCGCGTCGTTTGAAGTGATCAGCGAATTACCCATAGAGATTCTTTGAATCTCATATCAGATTCCACCACATATATATATATATATATATATATATAGTTGTGTCATTGTTTTATTGCAGTGGTCGAATTAATGCATTGCACAAATGGTGGTCCTTGGGGATCATGTATTCGAATTGTTGATCTGTTGACACTGCTTTGATTGCATGAAGGATCCACTATGAAACATCCTTTTGGACCACCCCAAAAGTAGTCTTGAATGACAGATGATCCAAAGAGAGGGAGAGAGAGAGAGAGTTATCAGAAAAGTGGAGGGTTCATTTGCTTGTAACAGCACTTGCAACTAGAAAATGAAGTCTGAAACCATTCATGGGGCAAATTACACGGCCGTGCCTGTGAAAATGGGCCATCAAGCATGAATGTAATTAAGTCTTATTAAGCTCAACTAGGAAATGGATAGAAAGAAGGGCAAAAGGGCAAAAAAAAAAAAAAGATGGAAAAAGAAGTGTCAGTGGAAGGTTGACCAGAATTGATATCAGGACTGCAGCTAGCAAGTAATAATCTTTACTAACTCACCTTCCTTAATTAAACTGCATCACCTGAATTATATACATATATAAGCAACGAAAGTCTTAGCTAGAGAGATATAATCAAATCATGATCAACGATATATAACTAATAAATGTACAAGAACTGTGAAGATTTCTAACCAAAATCCCTTGGTGTTTTGCACCTGTAACATTCCATCCTACTAGCATAGTTGTGCAAGCCACATCCATATCTGGCCACATACAAAATATATGCACGCTCGTGTTAGATAAGAAATAAACCAAAAATAGAAATGCCGTCACACTTTGCGAGAATTGAATCCGCCGAGTATCAATTATGTTATCTTTTACTATTATAATTATGTAAAATACGAGAGGCTCGTATACTAGATTGCCTTTCAATAGAATTGGAGTACTAACCTAGTGCAAATCCAGTCCCCGGATTTCCATCCAGCAGGGAGGTCACTGGCTTCGGAAGCACGATCATGTTTGGTTGAACCACACCTATAGCAGCTTGTTCTGCTAGCATAGTTGTGAGCTCCACAGTTGATAGCATTGCAGTACCAGTCCCCTGCCAACACTCTATTTGGCACTGCCGCATCGAAATTAAACCGGCCACCTCCGATGGGGCTCCTGCATACTTGGCACACCTCCCTTTTGTGGAAGTTTAGGTGTTGGCATGAACTGCATATCCAATCTCCTTCTGATCTGCTCATTTTGCAAATTATATATCTGTGAAAATCCCCCCACCCCCCCCAAAAAAAAAAAGAAAAGAAAAGAAAAAAATTCACATTTTAGTATCACTAAATTAAGCTGGGCATAATTAATCCTACATAGACAAAGTTATTGTTGTTTCAAAAATTAAAACATTAGTTGGTGCAAAATTAATAGGATGGGAATTAAGGCCTAGAAAAATGAATGTGAGCAGAAATCAGGCTCACCCCAAGTAGATGAAGAGATGGAATAATAGCAGTGGATGGACTGCCACTATATAACCAGAAGGAGAAAAAAAAGGACTGAAATTCGAAGTGGTGATATTGGTGGAAAGGTTTTGGGTGGTTTTATATACATGTTATGGCCTCGTGAGGGTACCACCGAGGTGGTAGCCCAGATAGCCAGTGAGAAAGGGTAAAAGATGAGTCTATATACAATTTTTTTTTCCCATGTTAATATGAGCTGCAGGATATTGTTCCATAATATACTATTTGAAAAGTAAAAATTTCTGAAAGATTTAGATAAAATAGCACCCTTTTACCTTTTTTTGGAGTGGGGGGGAACTTCTAAAGTTAATGAATTTAAACGGGTTATTTAATAACATGCAATTGGAAGAACATAATTTTCACAGCAAAAAATACAATAATGCTCTCTTCCTTTATTCGATTCCCCATGAATTATTTAAAAGAAAAGGCTTAATTTGAATACCAATATCCTTTTGTATATCCATTTTCAGTAACTAGGTGTTATGAGGGGAGATGTTATTTGAAAGGAATTTTCATCTCCTTCTATGCATATATATATATATATATTCACATGCATGGATATATATGTATATATATATATATGTCCCCATCTCTGAAGGTGACACGCATGGATTCCTTATATGCAACTAGCGCATCGACTTTCTGAGCAGGCTTATGTAGTTTGGGTGCACATGGTTCAGGTTTGAAGGCCGGAGAAACTAGAAAAGTTTCTCCAGTTGGGAATCAGTTCCTTTTAATGCCCTTCCATTGTAAAAATCTATTCTTCTTTCGATTCTTTTGGGCAATAATTCAAAAGCCATTCCAAGATTCATTCTTTGCGTTTTCTGAGTCCTCAATCATGTGTGTACGTATGTATATGTATATATATACACGTGCAAGTTTTTTTTTTTGGAACAAAATATACGTGCAAGTTTATTGTCACATTTTATGAACTAATCAGGCTTTTCTTAACTTGCACGTTAAATCCTTGGGGTGGCTAGTAGTTCCATATGTTAGAAGAAAAGAAAAGAATTGGGAAAAGAAATCTTGTTTATTGATATGTTTTGAATACAAGATACAAGGTCCCTTATATAAGCGGGACAATAACCCTAATCCTAGTATGATATGGACAATAACCCTAATCCTAGTATGATATGGATAGTAATCCTAATTATGGTATGATACATAATAAGGAATCCATAAATTACAAGATTCTAAATATAATACTAAATATATATAATACCAAACTTAACACCCCCCCTCAAACTCAAGGTGGTAACGCAGGAATCAACTTGAGTTTGGCGATTAATTCAGAAAAGCGGCCAGGAGGATGAGCCTTTGTGAAGAGATCTGCAATTTGATTCGCTGAAGATACAGAAATAAGACGAACAGAGCCTTGTCTGACATGTTGACGAATAAAGTGACAATCTATTTCAATGTGTTTGGTGCGATCATGAAAAACATCATTGTGAGCAATCTGAATAGCACTTTGATTGTCACAATATAATAGAGTGCCTGTAGAATGAGGGACACCCATATCAGTAAGGAGCCACCTAAGCCAAAGGAGCTCTTGAGTAGTATCAGCGAGAGCACGGTACTCAGCTTCAGTACTAGAGCGAGCAGTGAGGGTTTGTTTCTTACTACGCCAGGCTATGAGAGAGGTCCCTAGAAAGAAACAAAACCCTGTAGTGGAGCGACGATCAGTCGGATCATCAGCCCAGTCAACATCAGAAAAGGCATGTAACTCAAGTGGAGAATGTGCTGAGTAATAAAGACTATGAAACATAGTGCCCTTGATATAGCGAAGAATGCGGAGTAAAGCAGTAAAATGATGAGACCGTGGAGCAGCCATGAACTGACTAACAATATGGACAGCATAAGCAATATCAGGGCGAGTGACAGTAAGATAAACAAGGCTACCAGCAAGTTGACGATACAAAGTCGCATCAGATAAAGGTGTACCATCAAGAGGAGTGAGACGGAGCTGTGTATCAATCGGGGTAGAAGCAGTCTTATAATCAGAAATACCTGCCCGTGTCAAGAGATCAGAGGCATACTTAGCTTGAGAGAGAAAATAACCAGAAGAATCACGGGAGATCTCCAAACCCAAAAAATAATTGAGAAACCCCAAATCCTTCATCTCAAACTGGCGACTGAGAAATTGTTTGAGATGAGAAATGCCAACACTGTCATCCCCAGTAATAATCATATCATCCACATACAGAAGAAGAAGAACAGATCCAGCTGTAGTGGTGCGGAGAAACAAAGCAGAGTCATATGAACTGGAGGTAAATCCAAACTCATGAATAGTAGAACTAAATTTTGCAAACCAGGCACGGGGAGCCTGTTTCAACCCATATAGTGCTCGACGAAGCTTGCAAACATGAGAAGACGGAACAGATGAGCCAGGAGGAGGCTGCATGTAGACTTCCTCAGTGAGATCACCATTCAGAAAAGCATTCTTAACATCCATCTGATGAATGTCCCAGTTACGAGCAGCAGAAATAGCAAGTAAGCTGCGAACAGATGTAAGCCTAGCAACAGGAGCAAAAGTTTCTTCATAGTCAATGCCATACTCCTGAGTGAAACCTCGAGCAACAAGACGAGCTTTGTGTCGCTCAATGGAACCATCTGAACGAGTTTTGATTTTGTAAATCCATTTGCAACTGATAGCAGTTTTCCCAGGAGGAAGAGGAACCACATCCCAAGTATGAGTTTTCTCAAGAGCCTGTAGCTCATCATCCATAGCGTGCTGCCATAAAGGATTAGTACAAGCCTCACGGTAGGAAGAAGGTTCATGAGTAGAAAAGGCAGCAGAACCAACAATATAATCACGAAGACGAACAGAAGGCTGTGTTACCCGTTTAGGACGTTCTGAATGAGGAGAATTGTCAATAGGAGAGGAGGGAGAACACTCATCAGGAGTGGTCACAGGTCCAGCAGAAGGCCCAGGTGTCTCGGGATGAATCGTAAGCAGTGGCGGCTGAGAAATCTGTGGACTTTCTGCATCAAATATGTCAGAATGCAAATCAGTAGAAACATCAGTAAAAAGAGGAATGTGGGAAGAGGGAGAAAGTTGGAATGAAGAAAGAGTGGAAAACATCTTGTGTTCCCAAAAGACAACATGTCGTGAGACACGAAGACGCCGAGAAATGGGATCCCAACAACGATACCCTTTATGTTCAATACCATAACCCAGGAAGCAACAGAGACGAGAGCGTGGTTCAAGTTTAGTGCGTTCATGAGGTTGAAGAAGAACAAAACAAGCAGAACCAAACACTCTAAAATGAGAATAATCAGGAGGAAATCCATACAAGCGTTCAAAAGGGGTAGTATTACCAAGGACAGAGGTGGGAACACGATTAATGGTATAGGCGGCAGTAAGAGCAGCTTCCCCCCAAAATTTTTCTGGACAAGAGGATGAAATAAGAAGGGCACGAATTGTATCAAGAAGATGACGGTGTTTGCGTTCAGCCCGACCATTCTGCTGAGATGTCCCAGGACAAGAATGATGAGATAAGGTCCCCTGAGAACGGAGAACAGATAGAACCTCAGAGTCAAGATATTCCATAGCATTATCAGATCGAAAAACTTTGATTGTACTAGAAAATTGGGTTTTCACCATTGCTGAGAAATCAGAGTATATTTGTTTAAGTTCAGAACGTTTAGTCAAAAGGTACAACCAAGTATAACGGGTAAAATCATCCACAAAAATAACAAAATAGCGAGAGCCGCCCATAGTGGGAGTGGGTGAAGGCCCCCAAATATCCGAGTGAACAAGATCAAAAGGTGCAAGAGAAACAGAATTGCTATTATTAAAAGGTAAAGCATGTTGTTTAGCAGTTTGACATGATAAACAATCAGTTTTCTCAGAAACCACATGACCCAATTGACCACTAGAAATTAAGGTTTTCAAACGACTAAAAGACACGTGACCCAAACGACAATGCCAAAGATTAAAAGTAGAGGCTGGAGAAGCAGAAGCAGCAGCGGAAGCAGCAGAAGGTAGTGAAAGCTGGAGGTAAACAATCTCAAACAGACGTCCATGCTTACGGCCGATCCCAAGAACCTGTTTCGTCCGTGGATCCTGCACCAAACAACCAGAAGCAGAAAAAGTAATGATGAGACCAAGGTCACATAATTGACCAATAGACACAAGACTTAAAGTAAGATTGGGAATATGATAAACATCAGAAAGAGAAATAGACGGCGTAGAAATGTGACCAGTATGAGTAACAGACATATGGGTACCATCAGCAGTATGAATGGTGGGAATAGAAGATGATGGAGCGATAGAGGAAAAAATAGTAGAATCCGAAGTCATATGATTGCAACATCCTGAATCAAAATACCAAGAGGAATTACCTGGCATGACGGAAAGAGCAGTAGATGGAGATGTACCAGTTTTGGCAAGAACTTGCTGAATGATGGATTCCACATCAGTCATAGAAAATGATGGATCAGAAGATGAGGATCCGTCTGAAGCAACAGCAGCAGTGGCACGGGAGCCAGAAGATTTGGCTGAGGACTTAGAAGATCCTCTTTTGAAAGGAGCCTTGGAGGAGGAAGCCTTGGGACAGTCACGCTGAAAATGACCAGGAGCTGTTTTGTGACAAGTCAAACACTCACGAACTGGACAGTGCTCAAATGAATGAGTATGTGGTAGACCCCTGTTTTGACAGTAGATGCAGGAGTGAGAAGCTGATGATCCAGAAGAGCGAGTGTGAGATATGACAAGGGCGGCATCTGGAACGGAGGACGGTGTTGTAGCAAGAACTGAGTCCAACGCCTTGGTTTTGAGGCCAAGACGGGTTTCTTCAGACAAAAGTTCTGAAATAGCCTGTTCAAGAGTGGGTAGTGGCATGCGATGGAGCAACGAGGCACGAACCGACTCAAAGGTGTCATGAAGAGCCATAAGGAAGAGCAACAGTCGTTGATGATTGCGGTGGACAGTGTACAATTGAGCATCCTCAGAATCTTTCCAGGTGGGTTCACATAAGGCAAGCTGATCCCAAACAGAGGACATGTGAGAGAGGAAGTCATTGATGGACTGCCCAGTCTCTTGACGCATACGGTGAAGATTCTGAAGTAGCTGATATTGATGAGCATGACCAGTGGTCTGATAACGATCCTTTAAGAAATCCCAAATAGCCTTAGCCGGAGAAGGATACTGAGCATCATCATGGAAGCGGCCGAATTGAAGACTAATGGAAGGAACAGTAATAGCACGAAACCAGGTAACAATCTGGTAATTCTTGCTTTCCCAATCGTCAAGACGATCATCAAAGGCTGATTGATCCTCATTATCTTTCTGAATAGGTTTTGTCTGAGAACCAGAGATAATACGCCATAAACGACGGCCCTTGATAAAACTAGAAAGGGCTTGGGCCCACAAAACATAATTGGTCCCATCGAGAATGACAGAAAGGGACGTAATGTTGTCGGAGCGGTCCATAGAGGTAGCTTTCAAAAGGGCACAATAAACAGTAGATGAAAAACAGAGAAGAATGGGACAAAACGGAGATCACCAGTGTGTCCGGAACGCCGAAAAAGGTCAGGAACCGGTCTGAACCGGCTGAAAAGCTGACGGAAGATGAGTGAACCGGCCCAAAGGGCGAACGGAAACTGGTTCGGGATGAACCGGTCTGGATCTGGCAGCGGCGCGTGAGATCACGCGCAGACTTCAGGCGGCGCGTGAGGGCGCGTGCGGGCTTTGTTTTGGGAACGGTTGACGGTGGTAGGTTCGTCTCTGAGAGAGGGACCCGATGATATATATATATCCTCGAATAACTGCAAGACGATGGAGAACAGAAGCGAAAGAAACAAGAACTTCTGAAAATCACGGGCAATCTTCAGGCAGTCTTCAGGCGGCGCGTGAGAGCGCGTGGAGGCTTGTTTCGGCTTCTGGTTGATGGTGTTAGGTTCGTCTCTGAAAGAGCAACCCGATGATATATGGAGATCTCTGAATAACCGCAAGAAGACGGATGATAGAAGCAAAAAGAGACAAGAACGTCTGTAAATCACGCAAAAAAAAACACCAAAATTTTTCAGAAAATAATGGCTGGAAAAAAAAAATTAGAGCGAAAGCTCTGATACCATGTTAGAAGAAAAGAAAAGAATTGGGAAAAGAAATCTTGTTTATTGATATGTTTTGAATACAAGATACAAGGTCCCTTATATAAGCGGGACAATAACCCTAATCCTAGTATGATATGGACAATAACCCTAATCCTAGTATGATATGGACAATAACCCTAATCCTAGTATGATATAGATAGTAATCCTAATTATGGTATGATACATAATAAGGAATCCATAAATTACATGATTCTAAATATAATACTAAATATATATAATACCAAACTTAACACCATAATGTACACATTGCATGTATGAATAGAAGTAACATAAGAGTATCATATGCCTAAAGGCATCTTTTTAGTTCCTGTTTAGTAGCACCAAAAGTCACAAAAATACACCACTTTAATTAATTTTTATATTTTTTTCAATTAAATTTATCCATATATTACCTTTATGTCACATTTTTTTTATTTTTATTGTACTTTTTAACTAATTTTTTGTCATCCAAACACCCCCTTAATTTCTTTCAAAAACTTTTCTAAATAATTTTTTTTCCCTTCCACAACAGAGATAGCCGCTTGATGAAAATAGGGAGTGTAGAATATTGGTGGGAATGTTATTCTAAGAAACAATATGCAAAATTTCCAATTAGGACCCTTTGATATGTTGAGTTGATTTTTTTTTTTTTTTATAAACTGCTATATATGGGTGTATATGCCATGTGTGCACACGTGTTATCATTGTACTATATTATACCCGCAAATTGATCTCGATATTTTGAGTTATTAAAAAAAAGACACACGTCATTAATTACCATTTCATCATTGTAGTAGACCATGCCAAGTTAACACATCTTCCATGGGAGGGAGCACTCCCACAACTATCCTTTGGAGTCTTCACCGGGCGAGTTGGCCGCGACTACACTATGTTCCTAAGCTTATCCCACTGTGGACTCTTTTCGCAGCAAGGGGAAGCCCCTTTAATTGGAGCCTCTCACACTCAAGAACTAGGCAATCTTCACCTTGGATTTGGAGAAGGAGCTAGGAACTTGGGCTCCAGGGGGCCGCAATGCGCGAGGGTTTGAAATTTGCAGATAGGTAGTCTTGATTTGATCAATGCTAATTAATAAATGTTATTATCTGATGTAGTAAATATTGATTGTTTAACTTAATAAATGCTGATCAAATCAGGACAGCTAATGGCCATTTTATTTTTTGACACTATAAATACCTAATGCCAATTTCATTTACTATCAGATATTTAAGATCCGGCGACTGAAAATTTCTAGAAGTTTTCTCTCGTTTCAGATTACCTTAACTTCCATTATTCTCACTTCCGACAAGTCTTGCTATTGACGTTAAATATTATTCCTAAATGATTGAAGCATATGATTCGGTTGATCACCCACAACTGCTTTGAGGTTACATTGTTATTCAATAGTCGTATGTAGTACTATAGCACATTTGGGGCTTTTATTTCCACCGGTGCAATGACTATCAAAGATTATCACTAGTTATATATTATGTTAAGATTATGTTTAATTTAGGAAATTGTGAAAATTTCAAACTCACACAATCACACACACAGTGAAAGTAATCACACAAAAGAATAACGAGGAAACCCTATCATAGGGAGAAAAACCTCTATTTACAATCCCACTATCAACGGGTTACAAGACTCTACTCAGACTCTCTGCGAATCACTCGCACGAATCCTTTTGTCACTCTTGCTCGAATCACTCGATAAACCCTACAAGTTGGTATTCTGCCTCACACAGAAAGTGAAAAGAGAATACAAGACGAATTTAGAGAAAGAACATGAAAGTTCTCAGTCATCAAAGACTTTCTCTCTAGACCCCTATAATATGTTTTCTCCCCCTTTATTAATAGAGTTGGTTTCACATATATAGGGTTACACAAGGTTACCCTAGTTTTGGCAAAATAGGAAACTAAATCCGGACAAAATATTCGTAGCTCGATCCCTCGTGCTCCCATCCTCCAGCCTGCGACTTGCACTGAAATTTTTATGCTTTAGGAAATAATACTGGCGCAGCCTCGCTCACTCATCTTCCTGCCTGCGGACCTTACTGGAATTTCTAAGAGATGTCATTTCAGCTTAGTGCACCCGCGCACTCCCTGTGGGCTGCCTGCGGGCCTGGAGCGCACCCGCGCGCCGTGCCTACGAGGTACACTGAAATTTCGTCCACGTTCCAGAAAGCTGCATCCGAGTCCCATTGGGTTTTGTAATCCTTCACACCAATTAAAATTCTTCAAAATCTTGGTCAACTTGATTCATTTTATCTCCTTAATTGTTCAGAATTTTTCAAATCTTCAATTTGCATCACTTTAGGAAACTTTAATAGCATTCCTAATTTAACTAAGATTTTGATTGGATTTGCCACAAGATTTTACAAATTGGATGATGAGATATAAGTAATATTATAGGATAATATATAGAATTGAATATAGCATGTGATTAATTTTATATGTGAGATTTTTTTTTTTTTATATTTGGTTGACAAAATATAAAGTGGGATAAAAAATGTAACTTAACATTAGACATGACAGGAAATAATTTTAAACTTTTAGATTTTGACAGAAAGCAAATTCGGAGATGGAGGACATGTAATACCACCTCTCCCATGGTATTACTTATTTCCCATTTTAAGTGATAAGTAGTGTAATTTGAAGTTTCAATACTACAAACCAAATAAAGAACTAAAGCCAGCTGGATAAAAAATAATCCATTCTCCAAAATAATCCATCAAACAAACAAAGCCTGAGTTCATTATTAGGGGCGCCTAACAGATATGGAAGAATTAAAAAAAAAAAAAAGAAATGAAAATTCTGGCGCTTCTTCATCAACATCTTAAGCTAGCTGTGTGTCAAATATTGTAATTCCAATTAAGTTATTTCTTCTCACACTTAAAAAAATTAAGGTTTCTTTATACCAGATTGATGGGCGTTTTCGCAGTTGTTTTAGCGATCCATTGCGAATGAAGAATAACATAATTAATTTCCACTCTAGTAATACTGACATTAGGAGTAGAAAAGAGCAGCAATTAACATAAGCTTGAATGTATAGTCAATGGCTGGACTTAAGCATGTTGGATTTGTAAAAGGAGCTTTGACATATGCAATATATTTAGCTTATACATTTGCTGACATGGCAGACATAGTGGTCCATTCCACAAGCAAAGATGCTTGTGTGCAGAGCCGGGATACAATGAGAAAGATCGATCTGGTGCATAGATGGTCAAAAATAAATAAATGAATAAATAATTTTTTTATAAAAGTGGTATGTAATAAAATTTGATTAAATAAATTTAAAAAAATTAATAAAAATAATTTTTTTGGGGTGCGAAAAGAGGGGTATTATTAAGATTGGGAATTATTAAATTAAAATCTAATAATCCAAATACATTGACTATTTTTTAATTCATTCTACCTCAAGTCTCCAAATTAACATGAATTGCTGTGTTAGTCTCCAAATCATTTTTTTTTTTAGTGTTTTTATTAGTAAACTAAACACTCTACATACATATGTATATATATATATATATATAACCAGACCAGAGAGTATGAATATTCCACGTTAAAAAAAAAAAAAAAAAGAAGAAAAAAATCTCAGACAAAGCCTCCCCCAACTCTTTACTCTATATATGTGACTCATCCAAAAAGGGGCCCAATTCTCCTCAATATAATACTTGGAGAATCCACATCCACAACTGTCATGATGGAAAAAATAGCCGTTGTTTTGAATATTCCCTTTGTGCATGCTACAGGAAATGGGTATTCTCAATTACGGAGCTCTGAAATTTCATAGCAATGGCATCCATCATGTTTATTTCTCACTTCAATTACCATTTCCACTAGGGAAGAAGGAAAAGAATAATTAATGTAGGAATTTTTACTACTGCTCTCTGTCTCTGCAAAAATAAAAAATTTAGGGTTCCGTTTGGGTATATATAGATTCCATGCCTTTAGATTAAGAAAAATTTCCAGAAAAGAAATAAAACAAATAAACACAAAAAAACAAAAAGGCCTTTAGGAAACATTTAAAAAAAAAAATTAAAACTTTTTGTTTGTTAATTTTTGGCTCAAAAGCAAAAAATGTCCAAAAAAAATTAAAAAAGCAAATTTTCAAGGGTAGTTGTTCTTTGCGTCTCATTTGTAATAGTAATAATAAAAGGTAAGAAATAATAATTTCCTTTTCTTCATTCTAGAATAATTAAAAAAGTTTCCTAAAAGCAGATTCACATAGTTAATAAAAAAATGCAAAAAATGAGTCTGTACCATTTTTTTCTGAAGTGTATAAAAATGATATATTAATAATTAATTTATAATAAGATTGCATCATAATAATTTCATTTCTAATATTTTTTATAAGAAATTTTGATTATATAGTTTTACGTGAATATGAATAGCTTACTTGAATGGAAGGTAATGAAATAAAGTATAATTTTAGTTAAAGGAGGGCACGAAGGAAAGAGAAATGGAGTAACATATGTATATATATATATATATATTTCGATAGCTAATTAACAGAGAGGGAATTAGAACTTTTCTTCTGTTTAGTTTGGCAAAAGTGTAATGAGGGAAAATGGAATATATACTAATTTTGTCTGCTATTATACCCTTATAAAATTTAATGAAAAATCAGTAAATTAAGTATCTATTATAAAGATATAATTGAAATTTATTAATCAATAATAAAAAAACATTTATATAAAATTTAACTATACATATTTCTCTTCTTAACTTTCACTTTAATTTTCTTGTTGTG
Organism: Vitellaria paradoxa; assembly: GCA_019916065.1. Lineage (NCBI taxonomy): Eukaryota > Viridiplantae > Streptophyta > Magnoliopsida > Ericales > Sapotaceae > Vitellaria > Vitellaria paradoxa. The sequence continues at coordinate 32,715,784 of CM034241.1, read as the reverse complement.
CCCACAAATTGAGGTTCCATTTATGATACTTTTCTGACCATGATGTCCACACTGACTGCCTGACCACAGACAGAGACTCTCGCATCCTCTTTTCATCCTATGGCTTGGTTTGGTTGCTATTAAAAAGTTAATTTTTTTTATTTAAAAAAATAAACTTAGCCTTTTAATAAGTAAGCATCTCTTGTAAAATATGAGCAACACCAAATCCCTCTAGAGCCCAAACCTCAATTTCTCCTACCTGTTGTCCCCTTTCTTGGCCCTTCCTCTAAGAGCTTGTGTGACAAGGGCATAATGTCTACTTGAACGTCGATTGATTTTATCATCAACTTTTTACGCGCATGTCATGTTGAGGTACTGCAAAAGAAAAAATTATAAATTTTGATCCAATTTATTATAATTAATTAGTTAATTAACGAATTTTTTAATTTTTTGTTAATTTGACAGTTTTGCCTTTTAAAGTTTAAAAAAAATTTAAATATGAGAGGATAAATTATTTGATATCTTAGAAAAAATAAAAAAAATTAGTAGATTTACCAACTATTTTTTTGACCAAACGATGTTTAAATTTCCTTCCTTCTTTCTTTCAAAAGAGGATACATCTATAGATCACATGCCGGGCCGCCGCATTAATAATTAATGATGATATTTCGTTCTTAACTTTGTTTAGATAATAAAAGTAAATTTTAATTTATAATAAGAATATTGAGTTCAAGATAAGTGAAACAATTCATTCGTTTAATTTTTTTATGCAAGAATAACAATTAACATATATAAAATATTTACTCATTAAAATAAAATTTAAATAATAATTTATTACCTAGCTATTTGAGTAAAATATTTATTTAATTTAAAAGTAAATTAATTTGATAGTAAATTATTATTTATTTTGAGAATAAAATATTATAGTTTTGATAGCTATTATTGTTTACTTTAATAATAAATTATTATTTTAATTTTAATAGACTAAATAATTTAACAAAAATTTCTTATATATTCATAAAAAGTAATTTTAATTTAATAAAATAATAAGATAGAGTATAGTTATAAATTATTATTCTAGTAGTAATTAACTTTAATAAATATTTAAAAACCATTAATTTTAATAATAAATAATTATTTAATTGTAAATAATTTTAATTTTAATATCCAATATTCAACAACAAGAATTTAGGGGGGATCCAACCTGAGTTTCACTGTTTGCCCCGCATATGTTTTCAATTTGTTTCCCTGAATATCTAGCTAGAAAACATCAAACAAATTCTAGGAGTTTTAAGAATGATTCTCACATTTTTTGGAACAAAATATATGGCAACAATTTTATCAAACACGTTATTGTTCTAAACTCCAAAAATTTTGGAAACAAAAACAAAATAATAGAGAACGATACATTAAGTATGTTTAGAGTTGTATAAAAGTGTATAAAATAAAATAAAATTGTAAAAGTAAATGTCTCGTAATTCGTGTAATGAATGAAAATTTTAATTTTACTGTCTCGTAATTCGTGTTTGTAGAGATTTGTAAGATTTTATTTTATTTTGTTTAGCTCTAAACGGAGCCATTATCAAATCCACACGGCCCATTTTGGGCCCGTTTGGAGTCAACACAAAACTCTACAAAACTTTACAAATCTCTATAAACACGAATTACGAGACAATAAATTAATTTAAATTTTTTACTCATTGCACAAAATACGAGACATTAACTTTTATAATTTTATACAACTTCATATCACTTCATCCAAGTCGTTAACAGACGCACAACTCACAAAATATGGCTCCATTTGGAGCTAAACAAAACAAAATAAAATCCTACAAATCCCTACAAATACGAATTACGAGACAATAAAATTTAAATTTTTCACTTACTGCACGAATTATGATACATTTACTTTTATAATTTTATTTTATTTTATACACTTTTATACAATTCCAAACACACCCATATAATTAAGGCGATTGAGAAGACTTGCTTGCATTTCACCGCTTTGGTGCGTTTAGAACCAAAAAAATGGTAAAATAAGATAATATAATTTATAAGTTTATAATTCGTGTAGTGAGATATAAAGTAAATAATATTTAAAAATATTTAAAATTTTTTAACATTTTTCAATGCGCCAAATGTATCTTTATAAAAAAAAATTTGGTAAAAATTTGGTCGCGTTGACAGGACACCTAATTAGGAATATAATGACGTGTTTTGTTAGTAAAAATTTAGTAAAAAAGTATAGTAAAAGTACAAAAATTTGATGTAAAAGTAATATATGATAAAATTCGATTAAAAGAAAGTATAAAAAATTAATAAAAATTAATAAAATTTAATTAATTTTGATCAACCAAACACCCTCAATATAAGAAATAAATTGTTACTCGTAAACAAATATCAGCACGCAGTCACCCTAGCTTGTGATATAAAGACAAAAATTAACTACAATTAAAATCTCTCATTTACAAACCCTATCACTGCACAAATATTTGTAATCCCTACACCATTGAAAATCCACTATTAGGATAGTGTGTATCGGCACAGGTAAAACCCGAGCGATAAATTTTGACAATTATAAGTAATAGTATTAGCGACTGTTGAACAAAAAGTTTTAATAAATACAGCACAACCTTCCTTTTTCTTAGTTCATCAGAGCTCTCTCTCTTTCCATCTTCCTTGTGCGCTGAGTTTTTTCCCTTACCGCCGCTGTCCTCCATTGGAGCCGCCGCCGGTGGCCATCGTTTATTCTATTACGGGATCTATTCATTTTTAGATTTTGTAATTTAATTTATAATGACAACATTGAGTTCAAGGTAAATATAACCATGTATGCATATTCATTCGTTTAATTTTTTTTTTTTTTCGCATGAGAATAACAACTAACATGGGTGGAATATTCACTCATTAAAATATATTTTAAATAATAATTTATTGCTAATTTTAATAAAATATATATTATTTAATCTAATGATAAATTAATTTATACTAAATTATAATTTATTTTGAGAATAAAAACTATTAGGTTTGATATCTATTATTATTTTTTTAATACTAATTTTTTAATTTTAATAAACTAAATAATTTAACAACAAATTTTTATTTATAAAAATTAACTTTAATTTAGTAAAATAAACCATTTAAATAAGAAACTATCGTTTATTGAAAATTAATTCTAATTTAAGAAAAAGAGTGTTTTTATAATAAATTTTAATTTTAATAGTAATTAACTTTAATAAATATTTAAAAATCATTTTAATAATAAAATAATTTTTTAACAGTAAGTAATTTTAATTTTAATATCCAATATTCAAGAACAAGAAATTAGCGGGGATCCAACCTCGATCAGTTTCAGTGTCCTATGTATGTGTTTTCCATTCGTTCCCCGAATATCTTCCTAGGAACATCAAACAAATTCTGGGGATTTTAGGAATAATGCTCACAATTTTTTGGAACAAAATTTATGGGAACAATTTTGTGAAACACATTAATTATTGTTCTGAATTCTAAAAATTCTGGAAACTGAGACGAAATAAGAGGGAACGACTAAATTTCCTGACCAAGTTCTCAAATTGCGACTATAGGTTATGTATTTGGTTTAATATAACTTTGCTCACCAATTGGGTCCGTCTAGTCGGAGCTTGGTTTGTTCAAGCTGTCACTAAAAAAACAAAAACAAATAAACGTAAACACAGAAATAATGCCGTTGTCAAATGATCCCAAACAACTGACATATAATATATCTACCAAGCACAGAAGCCAAGATGCCCATAAAGCTGAATACTCCCAAAGCCTTATCTACATTTACATACCATATATATATATATATATATAGCAATAAAAGCTGTCATTGGATTACAAATAGCGGTTCAGAATAGAGTAAGCTGATCCATCGATCGATAGATCTTCTCTAATTTCTTGATGCCTCAGTTAATGCCAGAGACTGATGATGAGCCTTGTTTGAAGGAATTCCTCCTTGCTGATGCCAGAACAGTCTTGTCTGCCACTATGAAATAAGCTGCTCCCGCCGCTGCCATTTCAGGGTGAAAAAAAAAAATATTTCATTAACAAATTAATTAAAATTATAAATATATTCAACAATTAATGAGAAAATTTGGTAATTAATAAGTAATTATCTATAAATTAACCTGTGGAAATTATGAGAGCTTGAGCAGCGTGGTTGAGATTGGCTCTTGCCCAAGGCAGCATCCTCACACTGGCCAACTGCATGCATGCATGCATGGTTATGTATATACAAGCAATATGTGAGTCTAAAATTGTGTCAAAAATCTATGGTGGGTTTGGAGATTAATTAGTTAATTAATTTAGCTTTAAAAACTCAGTGATAATTAATTAATGTTTATTTTTTATTTTTTTATTTTATTCAAAAAAGATGTGATCCGGTATTAATTGCTTGGTAGAGACTGCTTACAGTTGGAATAGCAGTTGCAACGGTGGCAACCATGGCTGCCTTTGCTCCAGCAACAACCCCCTCTGTCAATGCAAAACAAATATAATAAATAAATAAATTAAAGGAGGCTACCTTTCACATATTTTTATGTGAATAATTAAAATTTGAAAACAAAAACTTAATGGACATATATATATATAAATATATATAAGAAAGGAAAGTACCATGGGCGCAACGCTTGGCCATGACCAGCTTCTGGTCCAGAGAAGACAGCTGGCTGCTTCTTTCAAGAGGAGACTGAGCCACATTCTTCCCCATTAACGCAGATTTACAATACAAACCTAAACAAACAACTGATTATGATGAATAAAACTTAAGAGCTGCGCAAAATTGGTCTCAAAGCTTAACTGAGTCTAAAGCTCGGGTTGAAGTGGGTTAGAGCTCCGTTTGGATATTTATAGGCATTTTTGGGGAGTATAAGTAGGAGTTGGTGAGAGAGAGAGAGAGAGAGAGAGAGAGTTTGATGGTTTTCAGTTGATTACTAACGTCGGAGTCACTTGTTTTACTTTCTTTCTGCTTTTGTTTTGATAGGTAGAGTCACTTGTTTTTATTTTTACTCCCGGTAACCTCGGTTTCTGTTTGGTCGGTTTCTTTTTGTTGTTGCCACGTCTCTCCGTGCCGTTAGAGTGAAATTACCATGTCACCCTTCCTAAACTGGAAGCTAGTACTACTATTTTAATTATGGACATTTTAATTTCCAACCTAATGGAGGGACTAAAGCTATGGTTGACAGGATTGCTAGTTAATGTATCTCAAAAACAATTAAATGCATATGCACATAGCAAGGGTATAAATGTCATCTTGGTCCCGAAAATAGCGGCACTGGCATTGGGAATCAGCTCAGAATACGCTCCCGTAGGGGGGGGGGGGGGGGAGGAGAATAAAAAAGTGTTTGTATCACTGTGCAGTTTAGCAGAGGCAAATGGTTTATTAGGACAAAGGTTGCCACTGAAACCGTGGGTGTGAATGAAACCATTTCAATTTTCATGTGATGTTGCATACACCTACCAAGACCGAGCGATTAAGACAGATGTCCCAAATAAAGGTATCAGACTTATCATTAATTTTTATTTAAAAAAATAAATTTTTACTATCTTTTTTAATTTTCATTTTAATTTCTCACTAACCATATTTTTAATTTTTATTGATTTTCTTTAACTTTTATCAACTTTATTAAACTTCTAATAAATGAAAATTTAAAAAATATATGCTAGATGATTCAATTACCATACAATGAATAATAGAATACGAAAGTATCAAGAAATAACGAGAAAAATTATATCTAAGAAAAAAACTTCAAAAAAAACTTTCTGTTATAAAAACGTTGGTCACAAAAATTTCAACCTCACAATAAATCGACTCCTCAACTTTATATTATTAAATCTTTTTGCTCATCTCCTCGATTCAACGACTCCAAACGAAAGTTCGCTCCAACTCCTTAAAAAACAAGCACCGAATCCTCAATAACTGTTGAATACTTAGCCTTCAAGATTCGAACTAACTTTGACTACGTAGTTGAGAGAACACTTTGCTCAATTACTTTGTGGCTCTCTTGAAAATGTTTCTCTTCTCATAGGAAATCCTAAGTGCATCTCAAAATATATAAGAAATAAAATCCTGATGCATAGGATTTAAACACAATCTAAAATATAGAAATTACGAATCTCGCAGAATAAGTCATCATGCGGCCATCCCATGACCCAAAGGGGGCTTCCCGCACGATTAAAGTTGTAATACTCAGTATTTATTTTTAACCATTTATGTATTATTTTGAGTCAATAAAATATTTAAACTAAGATTGAGTCGGTTTATTTTATTTTTCTTAGACCGAGTTTATCCTGAATTGATATTAGGTTAGACAACTGGGCTCATGACTCAACCATTCTTTTCTCTCTTTTTTCTTTCTTTTCTTCCATTTCATTTCTTCTTTCCTTTTTTTCCGTTCTTTTTCCGTGGTTCTCACCCACTTACAAAAGAAGGGGAAGAGAGAGAAGATAGAGAGTAGAGAGAAAAAGTGAGTTCTAGGAATGAATGTTGGCGGATTAGGGTAGTATTCAACGTCATAAACTTCATGGTGGTGTTCGCTTTCATGATTTCGCTCGAGGTGGGAGAAATTGAAGCCTGAAGTTCAAAAACTAGAACCAAAACATTCTCATTTTTTCTTTTCTTTTCGGATTCGAGGTAAGTGAAACTTATATTTGTGGTTTAGACGTTGATAGGATAATTTTGACATATTATATGCCTGATTTGATTGAGTATTGTAGGATTTGTGATACACATATGTATTTATGAGTATGTGTGTGTGTGTGTGTGTATGCATTTACATGTGGAGATTTTACATATGGTTGAGTTATTATTCGATTAAATACTGTAAAAACATGTGGCTTAAGTATTCAACTATTTATATTTGACAAATTATTGATATTATGACTTGAATAGATGATATGGGGTATTTTAGTTCGGAGTTTGTAGAAGACGAATCAGGAACTATATTTCTGGGTACTATTGTTCGGACAAGGTCTCGACAGCCCGTTGTTCGCACGAGGTCCGGATGACAAAATGTTGAGGTTTTCAAAAATTTATATATTTTGAATTTTAAAACATTGATTGTTGTTCAAGACCCTTGGATATTGACTTTAAATGATTAAATGGAACCCAAATCATCTTCAAGCCTAATAAGAACGTATTTTTATTTTGAGAGTATACTTGTTAACATGATTGAGCATACCATGTGCATTAGGCTAGGGTTGCATCATCTGATTTTATATTGTGATTATTGATTGAGTGAGCGTGCCATGTTAATATTATTGACTTGCCAAGGCCCAGGTCACGTATGTAGAAAAGATCATTGATTTTGAAAAAAATGATAAAATGAGATTTTGAAAATATCAGATGATCCTTAGTTGATATATATGACTAGAGTTAAGTCATTTGGAGTTAGGACGTTAATTATGAGGTATGACTATGAGATTTTGAAAATATCAGATGATCCTCAATTGATATATGCAACTAGAACTAAGTCGTTTGGAGTTAAGACGTTAATTATGAGGTATAACTATGAAATTTTCTCCAGACGACAGCCAGACCCTACTTGAGCTAGGCAAACGCCTGACTAGGGGTGTAACACAGCTCCCCTAAGTCTTATACCGATGGAAGTGTAACACGGTTCTCCACTCAATTTATATATATTGAGATATATGTCTGCCATAAGCATAAATGGTATAGTTGGTAACCTCGCGTGCTTAGCTAAGCGTCACCCGTCTCAAAATAAGGTTGGGGTAGATAGAAGTTAGAGAATGCATTAGTTGTTGCATTGCATCACATATGCTTTATCATATTATATTTTAGTGGATATTGTTGTGAGTCATGTTATATGCTTGATTATTATTCACTCGTGTACACTTGCACGGTCCTACCTACTACAAGTGTTTATCCCATCTTTATTTCAAGTAATCTCACAAAGTCAGAAAGTAGCCATCCGGAGTTTACTTGAGACTAATGGATTGACATAATCTATTATTATGTTTTGTTATTAGATTAATGTATTTCTTATTTGTGTGACTCGAGATAAAGGTCCTAGACTTATTTCCATTTGAAATTATATTATTATTACGTTATTTTGGCTGTGTAAGCCTTAGATTTTATCACTAGAGTGTGATGTTAGTTTTTATTATTATGATATTGTTTCTATCATATTATATAGGAATAAGGAACGATGTAGTGGCTCTTATTGTTGTTATTAAAATATGACTTAACTTTGGAATAGGTGTTCATTTATTTTATTAGTTCTCATATTCGCATATCGTCCGTTCTGGACAATTAAGTTAGGGGTGTGACAAAAGTCTAAAAACTTTCTATCGATATTATCCTATGAGCATCTCGTGAAGTGGCTAAACAAGCTTATTCCGTATTTATGGGCTTCCAAGCATATTCTGAGACTTTTATAACTCATCTAACTCGAGATTCTGATTTCTTAGCTTACACCTAAATCTATGAGTTATAGGATTCTGTTTTGACTATGGATTTGCCAATTTTATAATTTTGTCCATAACACTAAATATTTTCAAATTTTTTAAGTTTTACTAATTTTCTCCAAATTTTAAAAAAATTTATCAAATATTTAAATAAAAATTAAAATATACATATCTCATCTAGTTGTAAAATCACATCTTAGTATTAGTCCAAATCAACAAGCATAGATGCTTACGCGTGGAGTAGGGATTCGATAAGAAGGAATATCAATCATCAATTTGGATGGCAAAATAAAATAAAATAAAAAGTTAGGATAAAAATGATACGTCAAAATTTGATTGGAGAAATTGAAAAAAAATTAATAAAAATTGTAATGTTTTTTGGTGTTTGTTGATAAACAAAATACCTTTTATACATATATTAGTAAATAACTCATATCTACATCACTCTTCAACTAAAATTGTTGATAAACAAAATACCTTTTATACATATATTAGTGAATAACTCATACCAACGTCACTCTTCAACTAAAATTAAATATGCATGTATTTTCAATTGAAATATATTAGCACATTTTTCTTTTTCAAAAATCCAAAATAAATTTCCTTTTCATTGTACTATTTCTGAAAGGTAAAATTTTTGTCTTTCTCAATGCATATTTTCAGATATTATTATTAAATTCAACTTAATAAACTACTAGAATGTGAAGTTTTAGTTTGTAAAAGATTCCAAATATTCGTTGAAGAATAAAATTCAACATCAATTTTTAAATTTTAATTTGTGAGAGAAACATTTTTAAAATGTGTTGTATTTTATTAATAGATATTACCAAAGAGTGAATATTCCACGCTTAAACAAAAAAAAAAAAAAAAACTCATGACAAAGGCTCCCCCAACTCTTTATTCTATACATGTGACTGCTCTAAAGAGGGGCCAATTCTCCTCAATAATACTTGGAGAATCCACATCCAGAACAGTCATGATGGAAACAATAGCCGTTGCTTTTGAATTTTTGAATATTCCCCTTTGTCCATGCGATAGGAAATGGGTATTCTCAATTTCGGAGAATTTCATGGCAATGGCATGCACTACATGCGAATAGGGTGCGTCTGGGGTACGAAATTTGGTCCGAAAAAAAAAAAAATTCAACTTTTTAAAAAGTTTTTGATTTTTTCTTTCTCTAAATAAAAAATCTCCAATGTTTTTTTAATTTTTTTAATCTCAACAAATTTTTTTTATACTTTTCAAAAAATACATCAAACACTCAATAATTAAAAATTTATCTAATTTTTTTTTTTGGCCAAAACTTAGGCAATCAAACTGGCGCGTGGACAAAAACACATGCATATATAAATTATCCAATATTTAAGATATACTCCGTTTAGAATTGTGGATTTGATTAGATTTGATTTCATTTGATGAGAATTTTTTCAAATTATTACGCTTGAAATTAAATTAAAATTTTATGAGTTGAATTTGATTTAATTTCATAACTGAAAGGGATTCCTAAAATTTAATCCCAAGCAATAAAATTCGATAAGAATTCATTATTTTTCTTAAGTAATTTAAATAGGTAAACAAATTTATTCTCATATATCTTATTTACTATTTTTCTATTATTATAGTCAAATTTAATACTTCTTTTAAATTAAATCAATTCAACTCTTAAATTCAAAATGTGTTTCAAATACAAAATTTTATTAACTAAATCCAATCAAATCAAATCAAATCAAATCTTTATTTTAAAATCAAATCAATTCTAAAAGAGAAATGTTTCCAAATAGAGTGATAGTAAAATGATAAATGCACTTTTTCGTTAGTTTTCCTTACTCCACATTACTCTTTTTCATTAAAGTCACAAAATGGGTAATATCGGATGTGATGAATTCAATAATAGATGCCTCTTGGCCTATGTCTAATAAGTTCAAATTGAGAAAATTCCGTCCCAAAATCTTATTGATAAAAAGAAAAGGATTTTTCGCTCAAAAAATGAATTTTTTTCTCTCCCCAACCATTTCAGGTGTAACTAATACTTGGACTGATATCATTATTCGTACTAATCTTGGTATGAAAATTATGTCGAATAGATATTCGTACAAATTAATCTTATGTTAAGGAACCAAATTTGTAGAGTAGGAGAAGTTAGAGGAGTGTAAATATTCACGCCCTTCTGCATACCTTTAATGAAAAAGAGAAAGGGCAACTTTTAAATAATTTTAAGAATTTTGGAGATTACAATGTATTTGGAATTTGAGTTAAGGTCATGGTTACTCTTGCCACCTTTTAAACTATTTGATTCTCTTCATGAGGTGAAAGTGATCACTTTGATCACCGCAACTTCATTCATGTTTATTTCTCACTTCAATTACCACTTTCATTAGGGAATAAGGAAACGAATAATTGTAGGAATGTTCACTAGTGCCCTTTGTCTCTCCACAAAAATAGAAAGATTCAGGGTTTCGTTTGGGTATATATATAAATATATATATGCTAAAAATGTAATATATAGTTTCCATGCCTTTAGATTAAGAAAAATTTGCAGGAAAAAAAAAAAAAAACGAAATGCCTTTGGGAAACATATTTTTTTTAAACAATTTATTTATTATTTTTTGGCTAAAAAGCAAAAAATCCAAAAAAAATAAAAAGCAAATTTTCAAGGATAGTTTTATTTCTTTTTTTTTTTTTTTTACTTTTCATTTGTAGTAGTAATAATAATAAAAAAGGTAAGAATTAATAATTTCATTTCCATTCTAGAGTAATTAAAAAAGTTACTTTTTCCTAAAAGCAGATTTAGATACATGGTAAAAGACGCGCGTCTCTACAAGTTTAGTCCTTTTTTTTTTTTTCCTTTTTAAGTGTATAAAAATGGTGGTGTTAATAGTAATTTTACAATAAAATAGCGTCATAATAAGTTTATTTTTAACATTTTTTCCTATAAGGTATTTTGATTATATAGTACTAGACGCCAGTGTAGAAGTAGGATAACGGGTAGTATAGAAGTAAATTTAGGCACACAAAAGATTGCAGAGAAAGATAAATTTAGGTACCTTGGATCTATGGTGCAACAAGATGAAGAGATTGATACTGATGTAAGTCATAGGATTCAAGCCGGGTGCACCAAATGGAGGAGTGTTTCGGGGGTCTTGTGTGATCGAAAAGTCCCTCTCAAGGTGAAAGGAAAGTATTATAATATGGCGATTAGACCAACGCTGCTATATGGATCAGAGTATTGGGCAGTAAAGCATAATCATGATCAGAAGATGGCAGTTGCGAAGATGAGGATGCTAAGGTGGATGCTAAGGTGGATGCGCTAGATTACAAGGAAAGATAGGATTAGGAACGAGGAGATTAGGGGTAAAGTAGGAATAGTACCGATTGAGATAAAATGAGTAAAACCGATTAAGATGGTTTGGCCATATTAGAAGACGTCCAGTGAAGGCACCTGTTAGAAGGTGTGAAAGTATGGAGATTGCTAGGAGTAGGAGAGGTAGAGGAAAACCCAAGAGAAGTTGGGAAGAGACTATTAAATATGATCTTGTCTACTTAGATCTATCGGAAGACATAACCCTAAACAGATCTAATTGGCATCAACAAATCCATATAGCCGACCCCACCTAGTGGGAAAAGGCTTGATTTGGTTTGGTTTGGTTAGTACTAGACACCAGTGTACACGTGATACTTGTGATTTTTTTGTCCTAATAATTAATAAAAATATTTTAATTTTACAAAATATGAATATTTACTTAATTTTTTAATTAATTTTTAATCAACCTATTAAAACTATGTGTGTGAATTTTTATTTTTATTTTATTTTACTTAATTTTATGCCAATGCTCATGCCACGTACGTGAATTTTTATTAAATTTGTATTTTAAAACTATGTTTATATCATTAATTAATTTATTATTTTATTTAACAAAATTAAAAAAATACCAACGCACACGAGAAGCATGAGAATTTTTATCAAATTTTTACTTTAAAACTAAGTGTATATCATTAATTAATTTGTTATTTCATTTAAAAAGATTAAAAAATTTTCTCAAACAATAAATAATAAGTAATTATTAATTAAAGGTATTTAAGTAGATTGTAAGTAATTAAGGACATTTAGATAAAATAAAAAATTATTATAAGAATAGTTGGTAGTTCAAGGGCATTTAAGAAATAAAAGATAAAAAGTAAAAATTTAAAATTATTAAATAAGGATCATTAATAAAAATAAATAAATAAAAATAAAAGTTTGAAGATTAATTGTCAACTTGAATAAAAAGAGAATGAAATAAATTTTAATTTTAATTAGAAGAGGGCACGAAGGGAAGTGAATTACAGTAATATGTTCTCTCTATTGTTTGGATGGCTAATTGAAAGAGAGGAACTTAAAATTTTTCTATTGTTTTTGGCAAAGTGTAATGAGGGGGAAATGAAATATATATTAATTTTTTTCTGCTATTATACTCTTATAAAATTTAATAAAAAATCAATAAAGTGTCATTGATAAAGGTATTATAATTAAAATTTATTAATTAATAATAATATAAAATCATGCATAATTTAATTATACATACTTTTGTTCTTAACTTTCACTTTCACTTTTGCTTTTCTTTTTGTTCAAACTTTAAACCCTAAAGTTTAATAGCTAATAATTCAAACTTTTAAACCCAAAGATCTAATAACTAATAATTCAAAATCTTGAAAACATCCACTTCCTCCCCCTAATGTACCCCCAGATTCAAAGTGACTATAATTTAGCCCGCACAGTGATAGGCGCCAACAGCCACCATACTCCGGAATGCAGAAAATTTGTTGGCATTACAAAACCTTTGCAAATATGGCGCTGACATTAAATTTAATATCAATTTTGTGTGCTAGATAGGTTGATTTAATCCAATAATTTTGATCGAGTTATCACAAAATTAAAATTAAAATTGATGTGAATCACGGTTCAACGATTGAATCACAAATTAGGCTTAGGTCGAGAAGTAAAAAAACTAATTTTTTAGTAATTACATGTTTAACTTTTTATTAATTTGAGATTTTTACCTTTTAAAGTTTTAAAAAAAATTTAAAATACGAGAGAATAAATTTGATCATTTTTAAAAAAAGCAAAAACTAATAGTTAATAACTCTAACTATCGGCTACTATTTTTGCCAAACGGAGCCTAAAGTTCCCCTGAAAATATTTTGCTGATCATGGTGTCCACAGCGACTGTCTGAATGGACCCCAGAGAGAGAGAGAGATAGATAGAGAGAGAGAGAGCCTCGAGTCCCCTTTTTATCCTAAATTTCCTTCTTTCCTTCTTGCAAAAGAGGATAAATCTATAGATCATATGTCGCGCGCCGCGTCACCTTCTAAGCTAAGACATTTATAGGTTCAGTTCGATAATCTTCCCAATATATTTTTTTTTTTTTTCAGTTTTTACTCCTTGTCCAAAAAAAACAAAAAAAACAAAAATAATAAGCATGCATAATATGCTTAATTTGGACATTTTGTCTTAGAAATTGAAGAGGATAAAAATAAGAAAAAACATTTTTAATGATTTTTTTCCCAATTAGAATAAGAAATCATTTGTTCCATACACACGCCATAAATCACGTAAATATCGTTTACGTTGGATGTAAAAAAATAAAAATAAAAAAATAAAATTATTATAATAAATTTTACATTAATAATAATTACTAGATAATACTTAATTCTTAACCATGTTTAGATAACCAGAATAAAAGTAAATTATAAGGACAACGTTGAGTTCAGGATAAATGTAATAATTAATTCGTTTAATTTTTTTACATGGGAATAACAATTAACATGTATAGAATACTGACTCATTATAATACATTTTAAGTAATATTTTATTATTAATTTTAATAAAATATATATTATTTGGTTAAATAATAAATATTTATTTAATGGTAAATTAATTTAATAGTAAATTATTATTTATTTTGAGAATAAATATTATAGTTTGATATCTGTTGTGTTATTTATTTTAATAATAAATTATTATTTTAATTTTAAAAAACTAAATAATTTAGTAACAAGTTTTTATTTATAAAAATAATTTTAATTTAATAAAATAAACCATTTAAATAAGAAATTATCATTTATTGAAAATTAATTCTAATTTAATAATTTACTTTAATAAATATTTAAAAATCATTAATTTTAATAATAAATAATTGTTTAATAGTAAATAATTTTAATTTTAATATCCAATATTCAACAACAAGAAGTTGGTGGGGATCCAACCTCAGTTTCACTATTCGCCCGCATACGTTTCAAATTTTTCCCCGAATATCTAGCAAGGAACTTCGAAACAAATTCTAAGAATTTTAAGAATAATTCTCACATTTCTTAGACTGGATTTTACGGGGACAATTTTATAAAACACATTACTGTTCTTAATTCTAAAAATTTTGGAAACACGGAACGACTGCATTTGCTGACCAAGTTTTCGAGTATAGGTTATGAGTTATCGGTTTAATATAATTATGATGAACAATAATTACCAAAAAAATTAAAATAAAATAATTATGCTGACCAATCAGGGTCCGTCGAGTCCGAGCTTGGTTTGCTCCAAGTTGTCATTTAAAAACATAGATAAAGTAAAATATATATATATATATATATATATACACACACACAAAAACAACAACATCATCAAACAACCCAAACAAACTGGGGTATAACACATTCATAAGCACAAATGCCAGGATGCTCATAAAACTGAATACTCCCAAAGCCTTATTTACATTTACATACCATTTATATGTATATATATAGCAATAAAAGCTGTCATTGGATTACAAATAGGGGTTCAGAATAGAGTAAGCTGGTGGATGGATCGATCTTCTCAATAGTTAATTTCTTGATGCCTCAATTAATGCCAGAGACTGATGATGAGCCTTCTTTGAAGGAGTTCCTTCTTGCTGATGCCAGAACAGTCTTGTCTGCCACTATGAAATAAGCTGCTCCCGCCGCTGCCATTTCCGGGGGGAGAAAAAAAAAATGTTTCATTAACAAATTAATTAAAATTATAAACATATTCAACAATTAATAAGAAAATTGGTAATTAATGAGTAATTATCTATAAATTAACCTGTGGAAATTATGAGAGCTTGAGCACTGTGGTTGAGATTGGCTCTTGCCCAAGGCAGCATCCTCACACTGGCCAACTGCATGCATGCATGGTTATACATATACAGGCAATATGTGAGTCAAAAATCTATGGTGGGTTTGGAGATTCTTGAGGAATTAATTAAGCTTTAAAATTAGTGCTAATTAATTAATGGTTTTTTTTAATTTTATTCAAAATGATGTAATCAGATATTAATTGTTGGGTGGAGACTGCTTACGGTTGGAATAGCAGTTGCAATGGTGGCAACCATGGCTGCCTTTGCTCCAGCAACAACCCCCTCTGCCAATGCAAAACAAAAATTATAATAAATAAATTAATTAAAGAAGGTTACCTTTCATAGATTTTATGTGAATAATTAAATTTTGAAAAGCAAAAACTTAATGGATATATATATATAAGGAAAGAAAGTGAAGTACCATGAGAGCAACGCTTGGCCACGGCTAGCTTCTGGTCCAGAGAAGACAGCTGGGGGCTTCTTTCAAGAGGAGATTGAGCCACATTCTTCCCCATTAATGCAGATTTACAATACAAACCCAAACAAACAGCTGATTACGATGAATAAAACTTAGGGGCTTAACAAAAATGGCCTCAAAGGAATTGAGTCTAAAGCTCTGCTGGAAGTGGATTTGCGCTCCGTTTGGACATTTATAGGCATTTTTGGGGAGTAGAAGTAGGAATTGGTGAGAGAGAAAGAGAGAGAGAGACGGATCTAAATAGAGTTTGATGGTTTTCCGTTGATTACTAACGTCGGAGTCACTTGTTTTTCCTTTCTTTCTGCTTTTGTTTGATAGGCAGCGTCACTTGTTTTTTTTTAATTCCCGGCAACCTCGGTTTCCGTTTAGTCGATTTTTTTTGGTTGTTGCCACGTCTCTCCATACCGTACGAGTGAAATTACCGTATCACCCTTCCTAACATGGAAGCTTGTACCTAAAAAAGTAATTGGCACTATTTTAATTATTGACGTTTTAATTTCCAACCCACTGGAGGGACTAAAGCCGTGGTTGACATTATTATTGCTAGTTAATGTATCTCAAAAATAATTAAATATATTGCTAGTTAATATGTATATCAAAAATAATTAAATATATTGCTAGTTAATGTATCTCAAAAATAATTAAATATATATACGTATAGCAAGGGTATAAATGTCATCTTGGCCCCGAAAATAACGGCACTGGCATGGGAAATCAGCTCAGAATACCAGACTATCCCCTCCTGTAGAGGGGAAAAAAAAAAGTATTTGTATCGGGTTGAAGGGGCTTCAGTGAAAATACGAAGGATGGAGATTTGTTTGCACTAATAACACGTGGTTTTGACATTTCACCTTAATTGTATATTAATTAAATTTTTTAAATTTTTATTTTTATTTTAAAAATAATTTTAATTAAAATAAATTAAAATTATTAAATTAAATATAAATAAATTTCTCTTTTATTTTTTATTTTTTACTGTAACCCCTACAGTGTGATTTTTTCGCTGCAAACCTTGAAACCCGTTTGTATCCCGTGCAGTTTAGCAGAGGCCAATGGTTTATTTGGACAAAAGTTGCTAGTGAAACCGTGGGTGTGAATGAAACCATTTCAATTTTTATTTGATGTTGGATGCACCTACCCAGGCCAAGTGATTAAGACAGATGTCCCAAATAAAGATATCAGACTTAAAGACGCATCCACTTTGGCTCATTAATTTTTATTTCATAAAAAGTTAAATTTTTACTATTTTTTTAATTCTTCACTAAACATATTTTTAATTTTTATTGATTTTCTTTAACTTTTATCAATTTTATTAAACTTTTACCAAATGAAAATTTGAAAAAAAATATGCTAGATGATCCAATTACCACACAATGAATAATAGAATAGGAAAGTACCAAAAAATAATAAGAAAAATTATATCTAGGAAAAGAACTTCAAAAAAACTTTTATCATAAAAAAGTTGATTACCAAAATTTCAATCCCACAATAAATCGACTCTTTGACTCTATATTATTAAACCTTTTTACTGAACTCTTCGATTCACCAACTTCCAAGCGAAAGTTCTCTCCAACTCCTCAAAAAACAAACACCAAATCTTCAACAATTGTTGAATAATCTGCCCTCAAGATTTTAACTGGTTCAAATCAAGCACACCCAACAATTTTGACTACGTAGTTGAGAGAGAACACTTTGCTCAATTGCTTTTGTGGCTCTTATCAAATGTTTTTTCTCTTAGGAAACTTTAGGTGCGTCTCAAAATATATAGGAAATAAAATTTCGATGCATAAGATTTAGGCCTAGTCTAAAAAATAGAAACTACGAATCTCGTAGGATAAGTCATCCTGCAACCATCCCGCAACTCAGATGGGGCTTCCTGCACGACTAAAATTATAATACCCAGTATTTATTTTTTACCATTTATGTGTTATTTTGGACCAATAAAATATGTAAACTAAGCTTGGGTCGGTTTATTTTATTTTTCCTAGGCTGAGTTTTGGTCTGAATTGATATTGGGTTGGACAATTGGGCCAATGGCCCAACCATTCTGTTCTCTCTTTTTTTTTTTTTTTTTTCTTTCATTTCTTTTCTTCTTTCTTTCTCTTCCTTTCATTTCCCGTGGGTCTCGACCACTTGCAAAACAAAAAAGAGAAAAGAGATAATAAAAAGAGAAAGTGTGTTCTAGGAAGGAAGTCGACAGATTGGCGTAGCATTCAATGCCGTAAACTTCGTGGTGATGTCTATTTTCCATGATTTCATTAGACGTGGGAGAAATCAAAGCTTGAAGTTCAAAAGCTAAAACCAAAACTTTTTCATTTCTTCTTTTCTCTTTAGATTCAAGGTAGGTGGGACTTATATTTGTATTCTAAACATTGGTAAGATGATTTTTTATGCTTGATTTGGTTGATTATTATAGGATTTGTGATATACATATGTACATAAGAATGTGTGTGTGTGTATATATATGCATTTATATGTGGAGACTTTACATATAATTGAGTTATTATTCGATTAAATACTGTAGAAACATGTGGTTTAAGTGTTCAACTATTTATCTATAACAAATTATCGATATTATGGCTTGAATGGATGACTTGGAGTATTTTGGTTCGGAGTTTGCTAAAGATGAATTAGAAATTAAATTTCTGGGCACTATTATTCAAACGGGGGTCCGAATAGCCCATTGTTTGCACAGGGTTCGGACACAGAATGTTGGAGTTTCTAAAAATTTATATGTTTCGAATTTTAAAACATTGAGTGTTGTTTAGGACCATTGGATATTGATTTTAATTAATTAAATGGACCCTAAAAAATCCTTAAGCCTAGTATGAACATATTTTTATGTTGAGATGATACTTGTTGACATGATTGAGCATATCATATACCTTGGGCTAGGGTTGTATCATCTAGTTTTATATTGTGATTATTGATTAGTCGAAAGTGCCATATTGTATTATTAACATGCCGAAGCACATGTTATGTATATGGATGGGATCTTTGATTTTGAGAAAAATGATAAAATGAGATTTTGAAAATACTAACTGATCCCTAGTCGATATATATGACTAGACTTAGTTATTTGGAGTTGGAATGTTAATTATGAGGTATGACTATGAGATTTTCTCTAGACTGTAGTTAGACCTTGCTCGAGTTAAGCAGATGCCTGACTAGGGGTGTAATATGATTATCTAACAGAAGGGTTAGGAGTGTAACATAGTTCTCTCGAGTCTTACAACAATGAGAGTATAACATAGTTCTCCACTTGGTTTATATATATTGAGATATACGTTTGCCGTAAACGCAAATGGTGTGGTTGATGACTCCGCGTGCTTTACTAAACGTCACCTGTCTCAGGATTAGTTTGGAGGTAGATCGAGGTTAGAGAATGCATTAGCCATTGCACTGCATCACATGTGTATTATCATACTATATTTTGGTGGATATTATTGTGAGTTATGTTATATGCTTGATTATTGTTCACTTTTACATACTTGCACGGTCCTACCTACTACGTGGTAGTGTTTATCCCATCCTTATTTTAAGTGATCCCACGAGACCAAAAAGTAGTTATTCGAAGCTCAACTGAGACTAATGGATTGACTTAGTTTATTATTATGTTTTATCATTGGATTAATGTATTCTTATTTGTGTGACCTGGCATATGAGTTCTTGACTTATTTCCATTTGAGAATATATTATTATTACGTTATTCTGGTTGTGTAAGCCTTGAATTGTGTCACCGGGGTGTGATGTCAGTTTTTATTATTATGATGTTGTTTCTATCATTTCATATAGGAATGAAGGAAGATGTAGTATTCTCATTGTTGTTATTATGACTTAACTTTGGAATAGGTGTTCATTTATTTTATTAGCTCTCATATTCTCATACTGTTTGTCCCGCACAATTAAGTTAGGAATGTGACAAAAGTCTCAAAACATTCTCTCAATATTATCTTGTGAGCATCCCGCGAAATGGCTAAACAAGTTTGTTCTATGTTTATGGGCTTCCAAGCTTAATCTGAGACTTTTACAACTCAACGGACTCGAGATTTTGATTTCTTAGCTTACACCTAAATCTGTTATAGAATTCTGTTTTGACTATTGATTTGTCAATTTTACAAATTTGTCCATAACACTAAATTTTTTAATTTTTTGTAATTTTTGCTAATTTTCTTCAATTTGTAAAAAATTTTGTCAAATATTTAATTAAATATTAAAATATACATAACCCATCTAGGTGCAAATCGCATCCTGGTAGTCCAAATCCACAAGCATAGATGCTTGTGTGAAGAGCTGGGATTCAATAAGGAGAAATATCAACCATCAGGCCAAAAAAGAAAATAATATAAAATAAAATAAAAAGTTAATGTAAAAATGATATGTCGAATTTTGATTGGAGAAATTAAAAAAATTAATAAAAATTATATATATATATATATATTGCTGTTTGTTGATAAACAAAATATCTTTTGTATATATACTAGTGAATAATCTGTACCTATATCACTCTTCAACTAAAATTAAATATGTATGTATTTGAAATTAAAATATATTAGAACATTTTTCCTTTTCAAACATCCAAAATAAATTTCATTTTCATTATATTATTTCTAAGAAGTAAAAATTTTTATATTTATTAATACAACTCTTTAAATATCATTATTAAATTCAACTCAACGGACTATTAGAATGCGAAATTTTAGTTTGTAAAAGATTTCAGATATTTGTTGAAGAACAAAACTCAATCTCAGTCTTTAAATTTT
Source organism: Vitellaria paradoxa (assembly GCA_019916065.1). Classification (NCBI taxonomy): domain Eukaryota; kingdom Viridiplantae; phylum Streptophyta; class Magnoliopsida; order Ericales; family Sapotaceae; genus Vitellaria; species Vitellaria paradoxa. The sequence continues at coordinate 32,694,991 of CM034241.1, read as the reverse complement.
AATTTGAGAGAGACATTTTTAAAATGTGTTGTATTTTGGGTGCGTTTGGTACACCAAATTTTGGTAAAAATTTTTGAAAATTTTTAAAAATCTTTATACATTTTTACACATTCCCGCCTTCTCAAAATTCAAAAAAAGTCCAATATCTTTAAAAAAATCAATAACTAGAATTTAGTTAATCAAATAGTAAAAATTTTTTAACCATTCTTACCATGGCCTTTCAAACTATCGAATGACACTCACTTTGACTTTTTTTTGGGGTTGTAGAAACTGTTCTGACGGATTGTAGAAATTGTTCCGACAGATTCGCGCGACCAACTTCCGTCCAAACAGATTCTATAATCTGGCTGTTTGGACGAATTGTAGTGCAAAGAAGTTATGAAAAGAAGTTATGACTGCTTAAAATTTTGAATCCGTTCAAACGGAAATTCAATCTATCAGAATATGAACCTTACTATTCATTTCCAAAAAAAATACAAATTGAAATGTGTGTACTAAACATAAAAAATTTCTCAAAATTACATTTTTTCTCATTTTATCTCACTTTTTATCACTTCAAACTCACCATTTACATATAAATATTACCAGAGAGTGTGAATATTCCACGCCAAAAATAAAATAAAATAAAATAAAACTCAGACAAAGGCTCCCCCAACTCTTTGTTCTATACATGTGGCTGCTCTAAAGAAGGGCCCAATTCTCCTCAATAATACTTGGAGAATCCACATCCAGAACAGTCATGATGGAAGAAATAACAGTTGCTTTTGAATTTTTGAATATTCCCCTTGTGCATGCCATAGGAAATGGGTATTCTCAATTTCGGAGAATTTCAGGGCAATGGCATGGACCACGTATGAATAAGGTGCGTCTGGGGCACGAAATTTAGTCAAAAAAATTTTCAACTTTCTTAAAAATTTTCAATTTTTTTCTTCCTCTAAATCAGAAATCTCTAATGTTTTCTAACTTTTTCAAATTTTACTAATTTTCTTACATTTTTTAAAAAATACATCAAATACTCAATAATTTAAAATTTATCTAATTTTTATTTTTTGTGCCAAAAGTTTTTACTCCGAACTCACGCGCACACAAACACACGCATATATACATTATCCAATATTTCAGATACACTCCATTTAGAATGGTGAATTTAATAGAATTTAATTTTATTTGATGAGAATTTTCACAAATTTTTATGTTTGGAGTTGAATTAAAATTTTATGAGTTAAATTTGATTTGATTTCATAACTTAAATTTTAGGATTTTTATATCACTTGAAATTCAATCCCAAATAATAAAATTTGATAAAAATTTATTATTTTCTTCAGTAATTTAAATAGGTAAACAAATTTATTCACATATATCTTATTTATCATATTTTTTTATTAACATAGTCAAATTTGATATTTCTTTTAAATCAAATCAAATTAATTCTTAAATTCAAAATGTATTTCAAATACAAAATTTTATTAACTAAATCAAATCAAATCAATTCTTTATTTTAAAATCAAATCAATTTTAAAAAAATAATGTTTCCAAACAGAGTGATAATGAAATGATAAATGCACTTTTTTATTAGTTTTCCTCATTTCACGTTAGTCATTTTCATTATAGTCCCAAATGGGTACTATCGGGTGAGATAAATTTAATAATAGACGACCGTTGACCTAAGTCTAATCGGTTTGAATTGAGAAAATTATGTCTCAGAGTCTTATAAATAAAAAGAAAAAGATTTTTCCCTCAAAAAGAGGAATTTTTTCTCTTCCCACCTATTTCAAGTGTAATTAATACTTGAATTGATATCATTAACCGTGTCAACCTTGGAATGGAAGTTAAGTCAAATAGATACTCGTACAAATTAATCATGTTTTAGGAATTAGAATTGTGGAGTGGGAGAAGTTGGAGGAGAGTAAATATTTGCACCCTTCTGTATACCTTTAATGAAAAAGAGAAAGGACAACTTTTAAATAATTTTAAGAATTTTTGAGATCATAATGTATTTGAAATACGAGTTAAGGTCATGGTTACCGTTGCTACCTTTTAAACTATTTGAATCTCTTTACGAGGTCAGAGCGATTACTTTGATCAGCGCATTCATGTTTATTTCTCACTTCAATTACCATTTTCACGAGGGAATAAGGAAACGAATATTTACAGGAATTTTCACTAGTGCCCTTTGTCTCTCCACAAAAATTAGAAAGATTTAGGGTTTCGTTTGGGTATATATATACATATATATGCTAAAAATATAAGAAAAATTTGGAGGAAAAAAAAAAACCGAAATGCCTTTGGGAAACATGTTTTTTTTTAAATAATTTTTTAATTATTTTTTGGCTAAAAAATCCAAAAAAATAAAAAGCAAAATTTCAAGGGTACGTAGTTGTTTTTTTTTGCTTTTCATTTGTAATAGTAATAATAATAAAAGGGTAAGAATTAATAATTTCACTTCCATTCTAGAATAATTAAAAAAGTTACTTTTTCCTAAAAGCGGATTTAGATATATAATAAAAGACGTGCGTCTCTACCAGCCTAGTTCTTTTTTTTTTTAAATGTATAGAAATGCTGGTGGTAATAATAATTTTACAATAAAATTGCATCATAATAAGTTTATTTTTACCATTTTTTTCTTATAAGGTATTTTGATTATACAGTACTATACGCTAGTGCACACGTGATATATGTGTTTTTTTTTATTTTAATAATCAATAAAAATATTTTAATTTTGTAAATTATGAATATTTACTTAATTATTCAATTATTTTTTAATCAACCAATTAAAACTATATGTGCGAATTTTTATTTTTATTTTATTTTAGTTAATTTTATGCCGATGCACAAGTAATGTACATGAATTTTTATTAAATTCATATTTTAAAATTACGTTTTTATGATTAAGTAATTTATTATTTTACTTAAAAAGATTAAAAAAATACGTCATACACGCGATCCATGGAAATTTTTATTTTAAACTATGTGTATATCATTAATTAATTTCTTATTTCATTTTAAAAGATTAAAATTTTTTTCAAACAATAAATAATAAATAATTATTAATTAAAGATATTTAAGGAGATTGTAAGTAATTAAGGACATTTACATAAGATAAAAGAATAAAATATGGTAAATAAGATAGTTGGTAGTTAAAGAGCATTTAAGGAAAATAAAAAAAGTAAAATTATTAAATAACTTATAAAATTTTAAAAATTATTTACACACCACTTTTAAATTGTGAGTAATTATTAGTGGTTAAGGATCATTAAAAAGATAAATAAAAATAAAAGTTTGAAGATTAATATTCCACTTGAATAAAAGAGAATGAAATAAAGTTTAACTTTAATTAGAAGAGGGCAGGAAGGGAAGTGAATTATAGTAATATGTTGTCTCTTTTGCTTGGATAGCTAATTGAGAGAGAGGAACTTAAAATTTTCCTTTCGTTTGATTTGGCAAAGTGTAACGAGGGGCAAATGAAATATATATTGATTTTTCCACTATTATGCTCTTATTAAATTTAATAAAAAAATCAATAAAGTGTCATTGATAAAAGGTATTATAATTAAAGCTTATTAATTAATAAAAACAAAAATCACGCATAATTTAATACCCCTATGGGATTGTTTGGAGTAAGAAAAAATGAGATAAATTGTGGTTTGAAGAAAGTTCGTAATACGTGCAGTGAGAAAAAAAAATTGATGTGATATAAAATTAACAGAGATTTATAGAGATTTTTGAAGATTTTCAATAAATTATTACAAACCAAACATGCCATACTTGTGTTCTTAACTCTCACTTTCACTATTACTTTTCTTTTTGTTCAAACTTTTAAACCCAAAGATCTAATAACTAATAATTCAAAATCTTGAAAAATCCACTTCCTCGCCCCCTAATGGACCCCCAAATCCAAAGTGGCTATAATTTAGCCTGCAGAGTGATGGGCGCCAACAGTCACCCTACTCCGGAATGCAGAAAATTTACTTACGTTACAAAACCTTTGTAAATAAGGCATTGACATTAAATTTAATATCAGTTTCCTCACAGTTTGATTTCAACTGTTGAATAAAAAATTTAATGATTTAATTATAATTAAAAATTTTTAATTCAAAAAATAAGTAAATATATTTAAATCGTTAAATTTTAATCTAATAATTTTAATCAAATTATCATAAAATTAATATTAAAATTGATGCGAAACTCGGTTCAACCACTAAGGATCGGTTTGGCATTACTATAAAACTCCAAAAATCAGTATAAATATCTAATAATCCCTCCACTGAGGGTCGGTTTGGCATCACTATAAAACTCTAAAAATTAATATAAATTTCCAATAATTCCTCTGCCTTTAATTTTTCTACCATCACTAATTTTAAAATTTTCCAATATCTCGCTAAAAAAATAAAAAAATTGAAAGTAAGTTTACTGAATGTGTAAATTTTTTATACAATCATATTTTTCATGTCGAAAATTTTTAAACGAGTACCATTGTTACTATTTTTTGTAAGAGTACCATTGTTACTATTTTTTATAATTTTTTTAAATCTATAAGAACGAATTTAGAAAATCATTATCACGGTTTGTACTTTCTAAAAAAAAAGTACCAAAATTAATTTCAAATCACATTTTATCTTAATTTATTTAATTTTTTTTACTTCAAACAAGGCTGAATCACAAATTAGGTTTAGGTTGGAAAGTAAAAAAATTAATTTTTTTATAACGGGTAAATAGTTAAAAAAAGTTAACTTTTTAATAATTATTTTTTAACTTTTTATTATTTTAAAATTTTTAGTTTTTAAAGTTTAAAAGAAATTTAAAATGTGTAAGAATAAATTTAATTATTTAAAAAAAATAAAAAATTAATAGCGGGTAACTCCAACTCGCAACAACTTTTTTTGGCAAACGGAGCCAAAAGTTTAACCGATGATATTTTGCTGGTCATGATGTCCACAGTGACTGCCAGAGTGGACCCCAGAGGGAAAGAGAGAGAGAGCCACGATTCCCTGTTTTATCCGAAATTTCCTTTTCTTTCTTTCTTGCAAAAGGGGGATAAATCTATGGATCATATGTCGCGCGCCGCGTCAGCTTCTAAGCTAAGACATTTATAGGTTCAGTTCGATAATCTTCCCAATTGTTGTTTTTTTTTTTAGTTTTTACTCCTTGTCCAAAAATAAATAAGCATATTGAGCTCAGGATAAATATTGCAATAATTAATTCGTTTAATTTTTTTATATGGAAATAATAATTAACATGTATAGAACACTGACTCATTAAAATTATTTTAAGTAATATTTAATCATTAATTTTAATAAAATATATATTATTTGGTTAGATAATAATATTTATTTAATGGTAAATTAATTTAATAGTAAATTATTATTTATTTTGAGAATAAATATTTTAGTTTTGATATCTGTTGTGTTATTTTTTTTAATAATAAATTATTATTTTAATTTTAATAAACTAAATAATTTATAACACATTCATAAGCACAAGTGCCAAGATGCGCATAGAACTGATTACTCCCAAAGCCTTATTTACATTAACATATATATATATATATATATGCATAGCAATAAAAGCTGTCATTGGATTACAAATGGGGGTTCAGAATAGGTAATACGATGGATGGATCGATCTTCTCAATAGTGAATTAATTTCTTGATGCCTCAATTAATGCCAGAGACTGATGATGAGCCTTGCTTGAAGGAGTTCCTCCTTGCCGATGCCAGAACAGTCTTGTCAGCCACTATGAAATAAGCTGCTCCCGCCGCTGCCATTTCCGGGGGAAAAAAAAAATCTTTCGTTAACAAATTAATTAAAATTACAAATAAATTCAACAATTAATGAGAAAATTGGTGATTAATGGGTAATTATCTATAAAAAAATCAAAATAATTATTGACAAATTAACCTGTGGAAATTATGAGAGCTTGGGCAGTGGGGTTGAGATTGGCTCTTGCCCAAGGCAGCATCCTCACACTGGCCAACTGCATGCATGGATGGTTATATATATACAAGCAATATGTGAGTCTAAAGTTGTGTCAAAAATCTATGGTGGGTTTGGAAATTAATTCGTTAATTAATTAAGCTTTAAAAACTCAGTGATAATTAGTTTCCACAAAAAAAAAAACCTCAGTGATAATTAATTAATGGTTATTTTTATTTTATTCAAAAAAGATGTGATCAGATGTAGACTGCTTACAGTTGGAATAGCAGTTGCAACGGTGGCAGCCATGGCTGCCTTTGCTCCAGCAAGAACCCCTTCTGTCAATGCAAAACAAAAATTATAATAATAATAAATTAATTAATTAGTTAACAAAAGAAGGTTATCTTTCATAGATTTAGTGTAAATAATTAAACCCACTAATCATATATTTAGCAGGAAAAGAAAAAAAAAATCCATGTATAAAGCATGAGCCAATTAGGGGGGGGGGGGGAAGAAAAGAAAAGAAACAAAATCAGAAAGATAAAAAAAAAAAAAAAAAAGGTGAAGTACCATGAGAGCAACGCTTGGCCATGGCCAGCTTCTGGTCCAGAGAAGACAGCTGGCTGCTTCTTTCAAGAGGAGACTGAGCCACATTCTTCCCCATTAATGCAGATTTACAATATAAATTAACCCAAACAAACAACTGATTACGGTGAATAAAACTTGAGGGCTTAGCAAAAATGGTCTCAAAGGAACTGAGTTTAAAGCTCTCCTTGAAGTGGGTTTGTGCTCCGTTTGGATATTTATAGGCATTTTTGGCGAGTAGAAGTGGGAGTTGGTGAGAGAGAGAGAGAGACACAGATCAAAACAGAGTTTGATGGTTTTCAGTTGATTACCAACGTCGGAGTCACTTGTTTTTCTTACTTTCTGCTTTTCTTTGATAGGTGGAGTCACCTTTTTTTTATTTATTTTTAACTCCCGGTAACCTCGGTTTCTGTTTAGTCGGTTTTGGGTTTTGTTTGGGATATCAAATTTTAATTAATTTTGGTAATTTTTTTTAAATAAAATTTTTAACATATTACTTTTATATCATATTTTTTTTATTTTTATTATACGTTTTGATCAATTTTTTTTGTCAATCAAACGCGTTATTTTTTTTTTTTGGGTAATTAACCAAACCAAACGCGTTGTTACCACGTCTCTCCATGCCGTCAGAGTGAAATTACCATATCACCCTTCCTCAAATGGAAGATGGTACCCAAAATAGTAATTAGTACTATTTTAATTATTGACGTTCTAATTTCCAACCCACCGGAGGGAATAAAGCCGTGGTTTGACAAGATTGCTAGTTAATGCATCTCAAAAATAATTAAATATATATACATATAGCAAGGGTATAAATGTCATCTTGGTCCCGAAAATAAGGGCACTGGCATTGGGACTTAGCTCAGAATACCAGATTATCCGCTCCCGTAGAAAAAAAAAAAAAAAAAATAGTGTTTGTATCTCTGTGCAGTTTAGCTGAGGCCAATGGTTTATTAGGACAAAAGTTGCCACTGAAACCGTGGGTGTTAATGAAACCATTTCAATTTTCACGTGATGTTGGATACAGTGCAGGGCAGATCTACCAAAAATCATGTGATTAAGACGTGTCCAAAATAAAGATGCATACATATGGCGTTTGCTTTATTAATTTTTACTTCAAAAATAAATAAATTTTTTCTTTTTTTTAAACTTTTCTTCAATTCTCTGCTAAATATATTTTAATTTTTATTAATTTTCATTATTTTTTATCAATTGTCTCTTAATTTTATCAACTTCTTCAAATTTTTACTAAATTTTTAATTTTTGTAGTTTTTACTAATTTTTTAATTTTAAAAATTTGTTATAAAATTAACATAATACATGTCGCACAACATTATATATATATATATATGTATGTATATTTTGTGATACAAAACAATTTGGGAGACATCATTCAAAACATGTTGTTTGATGGGTTTTCGGGTTTTAGGAGACTATAGTGCAAAAGCACTGCATTTCTAGGAGACTATAGTGTAAAAGCACTACTGCACTGTAGGAATGTAAGTGTGGATATGGACGGTTAAGACTTAATTAAGATTTATTAATTTTATTAAATAGTATTTATTAATTCCTTATTAATTTAGTTAAACAGTCTCAAACTCATCTTGATTAAATTCTAACTTTCTATCTCTACACCCCTACAACTTGAGTTTCTACGTTGAGATCTTGATGATAAGTATAAATAATAATATATGAGATTAAATATAATATAAAATTAATCATATATGTGAAATTATTTTTAGGTGTTCAGTTAGTGGGACAAAAAATGAGATAATAAATGAGATTTACCACAAGATAATTTTAGGCATAGTTTGGAAAGAAAAAATATTATTTTTTTTTATAATTGATTGCTAAAAGTTAAATTTTTTATTTTTCTCATTTGGGGAAGCAAAAAAATATTTATTTTTAGATTTTTTTTATTAGTTTGATATATTTACTCTTCATAATTTGGTAGAACCTAAAAATATAGAAAGGCAATTTTAGCCATTTAAAAAAAAGTAAAAAAAATTAAAGCTAATAAAAGCGAACCCCTTTTTGGGTTTCTAAACGAAGTCTTAAATCTTTAAATTTTAATAAAAAATTAATTCAAAAATAAAAATATTATACATTCTCTACTTTGGGGTTACAGAATCCCGATGGAAAAAAAATTAAACACTTGTTTTGTCGTCCCCGTTAAGTCAAATGTGCTTGGAGTGTTAAATTTGATCAAAATTTTTAATTATTTTAATTTCTTTTTTATTTTCTTTAACTTTCTTTGGATAAAAAACATTCGACTTTTTTTAATTCTAACCAACTTTTTTAATTTTTTTTTTCTAATTTTTATGAACTTTTATGCGTTCTTTGAGGAACACACTCAACATCAAATAATACAAAATTTGCTGACAGTGGTAGGCGGTGTCAACAGTGGGCTTGACTGTTTTCAGACACTTCTTTGCCTTGCTGGGTTGTTGGGAACTTGGAAGGGCTGGGCCCCCAGTTTCAGTCACTTTTCAAATGTTCTTTTGGAGTTTCTTCAAAAACAATTGGCGCAAATCTTATATAAAATTCATCTCAAAAAAAAAAAAAAAAAAAAAAAAAGCGCCTTTCGTGAAAACTGTTGTGGTTTTTAGTTAATAAATTCAACCAAGTCATTCTAATTCCCAGATTGTGATAGTGGTCTAGGTGGAACATTTGTAAGTCGTCCAACCTTATTATGAGTAGAACAAAGGCTACAATAGGCCAAGTAAAGTAAGAAACCCAATAGGGTTACATTTTAATGAAATGGGGGAGGAGGAGAGAGAAAAAAAAAAAAACTAAAACTCGACAAGATTTGAATGAGGTTAAGATAAAATTATCTCACGTTCACTAACTAGACTTAAAATTATAAAAATATTTCTCATTAATGTTACTTTATATGTTGATGTTAAAGTTATGATTCATATTAACTTATAGGAACACATAAAAGGTTAGGGGTTGCGAGATTTAATTCGTGGTACAGAATTACCAGTTTAGAAATTCTATTCTAAGTAGGTTTCTAAATCCAGTTTTTAATTGAATTTCTCGTTCCTATATATTTAAGACGTATTGTATATTAGGATTAAGTTCAGATTAGGATTTTCAAAAATTAAGGTTAAGATAAAAGCTAAAAATAAGTGACAATATTGTTTAAGACTCTTTAAATTTCTCTCATATATCTCGTAATTCCTTATTTTATTCTTGAAATTTCTTATAATTGAAAACTAGTTTTACTGTATCCGTGGACGTAGATAAATTGTCAAATCACATAATTCTTATCTTCTTCCATTATATGATATTTCTTGTATTCGTTTGTGAGTTAGCCATTATTCATCAAGGTATTGCTAAAAAGTGATTCAGGGTTTCCGCAACAACAAATTGATATCAGAGCAAGGTATTCAATATATTTGGAAAAAGCTCTTTATCTACAAAGTTTGATGTCAACAAATTTAACAGAATAAGAAATATCAGATTATGACAGAGAAGAATAAATGATCTATTGGTACAACAAAGAATTATGAAGGCATTGGTAACGGTGAAACCTGAAAAGATGGAAGAAGCAGATTGATTGATTTTCAGGTAAGGGCTATGACTATAATCGGATTGTTTCTGGATGATGATGTGATGTAGTACATTATACAAGAGGAATTGCCAGCTAAGGTATAGAATATACTTGAAGCGCAATACATGTCCAAATCTCTTACGAACAAGATCTATCTTAAGCGAAAATTATATCACTTAAAAATGGAGGAGGGCTCAGACTTAGAATAGCACATTAATATGTTCAATCAAATCATGAAGGATTTGAAGATGGTAGAAGTCAAGTTTGAAAATAATGACAAAGCTCTCATATTATTGCATTTACTACCAGATTCGTCGGTGTATGAGATTCTGATCACAATCCTTACATAAGATAAAGAGACTCTAGTATAAGAGAGAATCATAATAGCCTTGTTAGACTTTCAACAAAAGTGGAAGCAAAGTAATGGAAATCCTCAAGGAGAGGATCTAGTTGTAAAGAATAAGTAAGAGAGAGGAAGAAGCAGACAAGGGGAATCGAAGGGGAATAAAAATTCTTGATCCAATTCTAGGAAGAACAAAAATTTTTGATGTTTCAAGTGTGGCAAGAAGGTCCACTTCAAACGGGATTACCAGAGTGGGGTAAGGTGGTGAGAATAAAGACAATTCAAAGTCTACAAATGTTGTAGAGAATGACTTGGAAAACGGCGACATGTTTTCCATTTTGTCTGGTATAGGTCATCTCACGGATTCTTAGGTGCTAGATCAGCATGTTCTTTTCACATAACGCTAAATAGAGCATAGTTCGACACTTATAGGTTGGTGGATTCTAGTTTAGTTCTAATGAGTAACAATGCTATATGCAAAGTTGTCAGGATTGAGAACATCAAAATCCATATGTTTGATGTTATGCTACGAACCCTATGTGATGTAAGATATATTTCTGCTCTTAAGAAAAATCTTATTTCATTGGTTGCCTTAGTTTCGAAAGAGGTTTAGCTTCAAATCTAAGAACGGCGCAATGAATGTTTCAAAAGAGGGTGCCAATAAAAATAAAAGGGCAAAAAGTTTCTGGGAACACTTACTAACTGCTAGGGAACACAGTTGTAAGTAGAGTTGTTGCAACAAGGTCTAATTTTAAAATGAAGCCACTTTAAAAAATAAAGTGAAGGTTCAAGTATTACTTAGACTTCATTTATGTCTCTAGTTGTTCGATGGGAGACAACCCCAGCTTATAATGCTCAGGGTAAAGTTACTAATGTTCAGTTTCCTAAGGGGTGAATATCTGCAAGGTAGAGATTATTATAGTTATGGCTCATATTGACTCACGGGAACATATAGAAGGCTGGGGATTGTAGTGTTTAACCCATGGTACAAAACTATTAGATTAGGAATTCTATTTCAGATAGGTTTTTGAGTCTAGTTTTGACTAGGTTTCTGGTTTCTATATATTTGGGATATGTTATACATCAGGGGTGAGTTTAGATTAGGATTTTCAAAGGTTAGGTTGAGAGAAAAGTTAAGAACTAGTGTCAAGAATGTTTAGAGTTCTTAAGATTCTCTCGTGTATTTCTTATAATTCCTTACTCCATTATTGAAATTTCTTATAATTGAAAATAAGTTTTATTATACCCTATGGACGTAGGTAAATTGATGAACCACATAAATCTTGTCTTCTTCATTATGTGATTTTTTTTTTTCATTTGTGGATTTGCTATTATCAATTAGGATATTGCTAGAAGGTGATCCAAGGTTTTCGTAACAACAGTTGATAAATTAAAATATTACCATTGGGATGTTATCTTCCATTTTTTTTTTATAATTTATATGCTAATATAAATTTTTTATTAATTAATAGCTAATTTTTATATATTTTGTTTATTATACTTTTCCTTTTATTAAAATAAACTATTATTGATCTTGATAGGTTAAAGGATAAAGAAAATAATAAATTATTTGACAGTGTGAGATTGAGAAAAAGGTTTCCATCTCTCTCCTCTTGTTACCACCAGCCAGTCTATGCAACCCCAATTAGAAAGAGGTTCTCTCTTCGCTCCTAAAAGTACTTGCATTATAGTATGTAAACTTGAATTTGTATATAAAATAGAGATTCAAAATCGAAATTTTGATAAAAAATAGGCTGTTGTATAGTCTCTTAGGAATTTAAAAGATAGAGACTCGTGAACAAGTATTTTTAAAAATAGAGACTCAAATTAGAGTCTCACTTATAAAAGAAAAATTAAATAATTCATTACTTTTCTTTTTCTTATTTTTTCAATCAATTCTTTACTTTTAAATATTAATTTATTATTAATTAATATATTTTATTAATTTATTAAGAGACAAAATTAATTTTCATTCATATTTTGATGTTTTAATAAATTAAATGTTCTATTTTCAAAATAATATATAATCAGTAATAATGTGATTCTTAATTAATTTTATTTATATTGAAAATTATAAAAACTAAACAAAGATTAAAAGAATAAGAGTTAATTATAGAGACTTTGATGCAATTGCTATTGAATAGAGGGTCTATAAATTAAGAAATATTTGTATTTGGGTTTATAAAATAGAGAATTTGTTAAGAGATATTAATATAAACACTCTTAGTGAATTTTACTGTTGTTTTAGTGATCCATTGCGAATCTAGAAAAACATACTTAATTCCCACTCTACTAATACTGACAATAGAGAGTGGAAAAGCGCAGCAATTAACATAAGCTTGAATGAAAATTCTGAAGCTTCTTCATCAACATTAATTTTGAGCTAGCTGTTTGTCAAATATTGTCATTCCAATTAAGTTCTTTCTTCTCACACTTCAAAAAATTAAGATTTCTTTTTACCATATTGATGGGATTTTTACAGTTGTTTTAGTAATTCATTGTGAATCAAGAAAAATGTATGTAATTTTTACTTTAATTGTCATTCCTTGAATTTTATGACCTACATACGCGAATAAAAGATACAAACATTAAATTATATAATTATTTTTTTCTGTCGTATGTCAGGGTCATATATATAGGCTATAGAGCAATAAATAAAAAGATTTAGAATTTCGTTTGGACATATATATATGCTAAAAATATAATAGTTTTCATAGCTTTGGATTAATAAAATTTTCCGGGAAAAAAAAAAAACGAAATGCCATCGCGAAACATTTTTTTTTAAACAATTTATTTGTTATTTTTTGGCTAAAAAGCAAAGACATCCAAAAAATAAAAAGCAAATTTTCAAGTATAGTTGTTTTTTTTACTTTTCATTTGTAATAGTAATAATAATAAAAAAAGGTAAGAATTAATAATTTCCTCTCCATTCTAGAATAATTAAAAAAGTTACTTTTTCCTAAAAGCAAATTCACATGTATAATTAAAGAACTGCGTCTCTACCAGTTGTTTTTATTTTTTTATTTGTAGTGTATAAAAATGATGTTGTTAATAATAATTTTACATTAAAATTGCATCATAATGAGTTTATTTTTAACAATTTTTTTCTTATAAGGTATTCTGATTGTACAGTATTAAAGTGCATATATATTAGTACTCCACTTGAATCGAAGAGAATGATATAAAGTTTAATTTTAATTCGAAGGGGGCAGGAAGGGAAGTGAATTGAAGTAATATGTTTTCTCTTTTGTTTGGATAGCTAATTAAATGAGGGAATTAAAATTTTTCTTTTGTTTGATTTGACAAAATTGCAATGAGGGGAAATGAAATATATATTGATTTTTTTCTACTATTATATACCCTTATAAAATTTAATAAAAAATTAATAATGTCACGCCCTGAATTTCACAACCCCAGTACGTGAACCAAAGAACGCACATTACACCATTTAATAACATTCCATGTCCCAGATCAGAGCCATAAACACACACTATGGAGCAATTAATGTAAAAATAAATAAAACTATACTTTAAATTTAAATAAATGCCTTAGTCAAAATTAACTAGGCAATAAGCTCCAAAAGCTAAGCTCAAATATTCTTCCAAAGCTAAATAAAATAATTAATAATAACATCACAAACAGAGGCTTAATAAAATCCGTTAAAAAAAAATAATTTCCTAGAGTCTAAAACAATTACATAAAAATAATAAATAAAACTTTAATTCCTATACTCAGAACGTCCAGCACATGACTCAAATTCATTACCTGCATCACAAGCTGTAAGGGGTTTAGCACTAATACCACGTGTGCTCAGAACCCTAATAATAATAATATAAATGCAGTATGCCCTAGCATGCTACTAAGTGAAACAATTATGCACAAGTAGCAATTTCAAACAAGAACTTCAATTTATTTATCAATTTATCTTTTCATTACCATTAATTGCCTTGTAGCACCACATAACATATCAAAGAAAACAAATTGATTTCTAGGTACTGCTGCTTGGTTGTCCCGTAGAAACAGGACCCAACCAATATACATCATCCTTCGATGTCTGCTTGGTTGTCTCGTAGAAACAAGACCCAACCAATATACACCATCCTTCGGTGTCTGCTTCCTAGACCGAAGTCTTAGGAATATGATATGCCACCCTTAGGCATCTGCTCGTTCGTAGGTTACTAGCCTACTGGAATCGATAACCAACCCCGCGCGGGTTTCGGGACTTTCGACCCTTGGGTACGTATACCCGATATTTTCAGTACCCTAAATCCAAACAAAACGCATCCACTTTCATTTTAAACAAACATCAAATAAATTCTTTATTTAAATTCATTATTTATTAAATCCTTATGAATTCATTATAATATTTTAAATAATCCGTAAACCTCAACACGTAAATAATAATAACCATAATTACCGAAGAATCGCAGCACAACAAATTACCAAATATGTTTAATGCAAAAGCTTTCAGAACAAACTAACATGTAAAGACAAAATTCACAAAAAAAAAAAAAAACAAACTATCATATAAGGACAAAAGTCAAAGTTTCTTTGCTTTATTCATTTAATGGCTTTGCTGGACACCTAATTTCCACACCTTTAACATATATATGTATATAAAGTAATAATATGTATACCATACAATCGTGGAAGACTTCAAATATATATAATAGAAAGTTTTGCCTTCTAGTAGCCAAGCAAATCTGGGAACTCAATACAATTCACGTTTACCAACTAAAAAAATATAAATAAATAAATAAGTAAATAAATAACAAGTGAACCTCCTATTCCAATCAATCACGTCATGAATTTAAAAGAAAAAAAAAAAGATCTAATCAATCATATGTTCACAACAATAAAAATCTGATGAGTCTAATATATATATTTACATATATATATATATATATATATCATTATATTCATATCACCGAATTGTATGAGGACTAATAAATTAATACACATATATGTATCGTTAATTACAATATAGACTCACAAGTCATTCGCCCAGAAAATAAATAATATTTATACATATATATATGCATCACTTTTAAAAGTTCCGCCCCTTACCTCAAATTAAATCTGTAGAAAGAACACCCAAGTCGTAACGAAACCCAAAACTCAATCAGCAGATCAGACTAAGATCACCGCGGCCATCAAGAAGCTGATAATCTCCACAGCATTCATATTAGATTTTTTTTTTCTCCTCTGCCGCCACTACCCCTTATCTTTTCTTCTCTCTTTCTCTCTTTCTCTCTCTCTCTCTTTAACCCTTTACCTTGACTGCCGAAGAGCGCATGTTATATATATATATATACACGTATATCTAGACTAGCTATTAGTTGATAGAATACTAATGGAAAAAAGATTAGAATTCAAATTAAACTAGACTTCCAACTCCATGTACTGGCTAATAGTTGGTAGAATCCTAATAGAAAAAAGATTAGAATTCAAATCAAACTAGACTTTCAATTCCATGTACTCGCTATTAGTTGGTAGAATTCTAATGGAAAAAGAATTAGAATTCAAATTAGACTAGACTTCTAATTTCATGCATCCACAATAAAAATTGAATTTAATTTATGTTTTCAAAAATTTAAATCAATAAAAATTTTATTTTTACCAAATTAAATATTAATTAACAATTAATCAAAGCATTAAAAATCTGAGTCATCACAAATAAAGTGTCATTGATAATGGTATTATAATTAAAATTTATTAATCATTAATAACAAAAATCATGCATAATTTAATTACACATATTTGTGTCCGTTACTTTCACTTTCACACTCACTTTTAGTTTCCTTTTTGTTCGCACTTTTAAACCCACAAATTTAATAACAAATAATTCAAACCTTTATACCCAAAGGTCTAAAGGGCGTTTGGAGATATAATATTTGGTAACTTATATATTTTTTATGGAAAGTTTTTAGTTGTAATTTGTAGTCTGTTTAGTGAAATAAGTAGTAATTTTTAATAATTTTTTATAATTTTTGAGTATTTAATAAAATTTTTGATAACTTTTAGTATTTTTAGCTATTTTTAGCCACTTTTAACAATTTTTAACAATTTTTAATAACTTTTAACTAAACAAATTACTATAATAGAGTAAAAAAAGTAAAAAAAAATAAAAATTAATAATTTATTAAATACTTAAATATTAAAAATTAATAATTTTTTATTAAAAATTTTACTACCGAAGGCCCTAATAACTAATAATTCAAAATCTTGAAAGCATCCACTTCCTTCCCCCTAACCTACGCCCAAGTCCAAAGTGGCTGTAATGCAGCCTGCAGAGTGATAGGCGCCAGCAGTCACCGTACTCCGGAGCGCAGAAAATTTATATGCATTATTGTTTGGTATCTCAAAAAAAAAAAATTCAAAAAATTTAAAAGAAGTTTCAAAAATTTTTAAATTTTTTTAATTAAATTTTACCACCTATCATTTTTACATCACATCAATATTAACTTTTGAGTTTTTTTAGACTTTCAAACACCCCCTGTCTGCATTTGGTGTACAAAAAAGTTAATGAAAATTTCTGAAAATCTTTAAAAATTTCTGAAAATCTGTATAAAATTTACACATTCTCGCTTCTTAAAATTCAAAAAAGTTCATTATCTTAAAAAAAAAAGAGTCGATAACTAAAATTCGGTTAATCAAATAGTAAAAATTTATTTGCAATTCTCACCATAAACTCCCAAACTACCAAATAACACCCACTTTGACTATTTTTTGTGATATTTTTAAAATCGTTCCAACGGAATAATGCGGCCAACGTTCGTCTAAACGGTTTCTACAATCCGTTTGTACTTATTGTAGTGTAAAAAAATCATGACTGCCTAAAATTTTGAATCCGTCCAAACAGAAATCTAGTCCGTCGGAATGAAATCTTACTATTTATCTCAAAAAAATACGATTTAAGTTGTGTGCATTAAATGTAAAAAATTTCTCAAAATTATATTTTATCTCATTTTTTAGTGCGACAAACGCAGCCTATAAAACCATTATAAACTAACGTTGGCATTAAATTTGTTATCAATTTCGTCATGTTTTGATATGAATTATTAAATTTTAATTTAACCAATTAAATTATAATTATAAATTTTGCAATTAAAAAAATATACACCCACATTTAGAACGTTAAATTTTAACTTAATAATCTTGGTCAAATTGTCACAAAATTAATAATAAAATTGATTTCAACCTCGGTTCAACCATTGGACCACAAATTGAAAGTTCCATTGGTGTTATTTTTCTGATCATGATGTCCACAGTGACTCCCTGAATGGACCCCAGAGAGAGAGAGAGAGAGAGAGAGAGTCTGTGTCGAATCCCTTTTTTATCCTAAATTTCCTTTTTCCTCTCTTGCAAAAGAGGATATATCTATAGGTCATAAGTCGCGCGCCGCGTCAACTTCTAAGCTGTAAGATATTTATAGGTTCAGTTCGATAATCTTGCCATTTTTTTTTCAATTCTTGTTTTTATCATTTTCTGTTCCTAATAACCAAAGTAAAATTAATTTGTAATGAGAACATTGAGTTTAGGATAAATGTAATAATTAATTCGTTTATTTTTTTTAATATGAGAATACATGTATAGAAACTCACTCATTAAAATATATTAAGTAATATTTTATTACTAATTTTAATAAAATATATATATATTTGGTTTAATAATAAATATAAGAACAAAATATTATAGTTTTGATACCTATTATTATTTACTTTAATAATAAATTATTATTTTAATTTTAATAAACTAAATAATTTAATAAAAATTCTTGTATATAAAAAAATAATTTTAATTTAGTAAAATAAACCATTGAAATAAGAAATTATCATTTTTTGAAAATTAATTTATAATTTAATAAAAGAGTATTTTTTATAATAAATTATCATTTAAAAATAATTAACTTCAATAAATATTTAAAGATCATTAATTTTGATAATAAATAATAATTCAAAAGTAAATAATTAATTTTAATTTTAATATCCAACATTCATCAACAAGAAGTTAGTGGGGATCCAACCACAGTTTCACTGTTCGCCCGCATATGTTTCAATTCGTTCCCTGAATATCTAGCTAGGAAACATCAAACAAATTCTGGGAATTTTAAGAATAACTCTTACATTCTTTGGAACAATATTAATGGGAACGATTTATGATTTTTATCCAACACATTATTGTTCTGAATTCTCAAAATTTTGGAAACAGAATCGAAATAACGGCGAACGACTACATTTGTTCATCAGGTTTTCAAATTGCCGAGTATAGATTTTATGTTACTGGTTTAATATAACATCGCTGACCAATCTGGTCCCGTCGGGTCCGAGCCTTGATTGTTCCAAATTGTTACTAAAAATATATATATATATATATATAATAAATATAAATAAAAAAAATGACAGCTTCATTCAACCCAACCCAAACAAGCTGATATATATATTTAAATACATCCACAAGCACAAAAGCCATGATGCTTACAAAACTGAATGGCAGCCAAAGCTTAATTTATATTAACATACCATATATATAATACATATATAGAGCAATAAAAGCTGTCGCTGGATTACAAATAGGAGTTCAGAGTAGAGTAAGCTGATGGATGGATCGATCTTCTTCATAGTTAAATCAATTTCTTGATGCCTCAATTAATGCCAGAGACTGAAGATGAGCCTTGTTTGAAGGAGTTCCTCCTTGCTAATGCCAGAACAGTCTTGTCTGCCACGATGAAATACGCTGCTCCCGCCGCTGCCATTTCCGGGGAAAAAAAACAAATCTTTCATCAACAACTTAATTAAAATTATAAAAATATTCAACAATTAATGAGAAAATTGGTAATTAATGAGTTATTTTCTATAAATTAACCTGTGGAAATTATGAGAGCTTGGGCAGTGGGGTTGAGGTTGGCTCTGGCCCAAGGCAGCATCCTCACACTGGCCAACTGCATGCATGCATGGTTATAAAAAAAAAAAAAAAAGGATTTAACCTCGAGAGATTCACTCCCTAGGTCAAACCCCTAGAGAGTGAATCTCTTTTGGTTTGTGCCACACATACCGGCCCCTCAACATGTATAGCGGTCAATCGCGAACTCGCGTAGCGGCGGGGAGTCGGACCCACACCCAAGAACTGGATACGGTTCGTCCAGTCAAGGAGACCCGTCCTACCAACCTTTACTACGCTTTGCGCCCGGGAGGCTGGCCCCAAGTTTTTGCTAGAGAGGAGACTTGAACTTGAGACCTTGGGGTGGTAAGCCCCTAAGTCACAGTCCAAGACCATCCCATCTAACCCCTTGGGGTTGCATGCATGGTTATATATATACAAGCAATGTGTGAGTCTAAAATTGTGTCAAAAATCTAGGGTTGGTTTGGAGATTAATTAGTTCATTAATTAAGCTTTAAAAACTCAGTGATAATTAATTAACGGTTATTTTTATTTTTTTTTTTATTTAGAAAATATGTGATCAGGTATTAATTGTTGGGTAGAGACTGCTTACAGTTGGAATAGCAGTTGCAATGGTGGCAACCATGGCTGCCTTTGCTCCAGCAACAACCCCCTCTGTCAATGCAAAGCAAAAATTTTAACAATAATAAATTAATTAATTAAAGAAGTTTACCTTTCTTATATTTTATGTGAATAATATTAAAATTTGGAAACAAAAGTTCAATGGATATATATATATATATATAAGTGAAGTACCATGAGAGCAACGCCTGGCCATGGCTAGCTTCTGGTCCAGAGAAGACAGCTGGCTGCTTCTTTCAACAGGAGATTGAGCCACATTCTTCCCCATTAATGCAGATTTACAATACAAATTAAACCAAGCAAACAACTGATTATGGTGAATAAAACTTAAAGAGCAAAAATGGTCTCGAAGGAACTGAGTCTGAAGCTCGGGTTGAAGTGGGTTTGAGCTCCGTTTGGATATTTATAGGCATTTTTGGGGAGTAGAAGTGGGCGTTAGTGAGAGAGAGAGAGAGAGAGATCTAGATAGAGTTTGATGGTTTTCAGTTGATTACTAGCGTCCGAGTCAGTTGTTTTTCTTTCTTTCTGTTGTTGCTTGATAGGTGGAGTCACTTTTTTTTTTTTTAATTCCCGGTAACCTCGGTTTCCGTTTAGTGGGTTCCTTTTTATTGTTGCCACGTCGTTCCATGCCATTAGAGTAAAATTACCATATCAGCCTTCGTAAAATGAAAGCTAGTACCTAAAATAGTAATTTGCACTATTTTAATTATTGACATTTTGATTTTCAAGCCATTAGAGGGAATGAAGCTGTGGTTGATATCATTGCTATCTAATGTACCTCAAAATAATTAAATATATATACATATAGCAAGGGTATAAATGTCATCTTGGTCGTGCAGTGGTTTGGCGGATCATAATGCCGAAAATGAGGGCACTGGCTTTGGGAATCAGCACAGATTATCCGCTCTTGTAAGAAGAAAAGCGTTCGTATCTCTGTGCAGTTTAGCAGAGGGCTAATGGTTTGGCACAAAAGTTGCCACTGAAACCGTGGGTGTGAAGCCATTTCAGTATGACGTTGGATACGGTTCAGGGCAGACCTACCAAGGCCATGTGATTAAGACGTGTCTCCCAAATGAAGGCATCCCCCTTTGCAGGTGGGAAAAAAAAAATGAAAACAATCTACTTTTGATTTAGATGTTTCATAAAATATCAAAAAGTTATCAATAATTCCAAGTATAAAATTATTTATGCATCAACTTTTGTAAACCAAATGTTTGGAATGATAGAAAGTGAGAAAAAATGAGATAAAGTGAAAAAAGTTATAAGTTTGTAATGCGTTCAGCGAAATAAAAAGTTGACATGATAAAAATTTTTAGAAATTTTTAATATTTTTTTTTTTATTTTTTGTAGATGCCAAACACAATGTAAGTTCGCTAAGTTGGCAAGAAATATAGTTAACACACCAACTTTAAAGATGCACACGGAAGGTGTTTGTCTCACTAATTTTTACACTAAAAAAATAAATTTTTACTATTTTTTTAATCATCTCCAATTCTCCATTGAACACATTTTTAATTTTTACTAATTTTTTAAATTTCTATAAAAAATTTCAAACTTTTATGTACGTTCTTCAATTTTTTTTGAATTTCTACTAACTATTTTCAATTTTCTCCTATTTTATAAAATATTACGAAATGCTTAATTAAAAACTAACATAATACATGTTACATTTTGGTACAAAATTACATTTTTTTGGCGTTGCCAAGCAGCCTAGGAGACATATTATTCCAAACATGTTAGGGCCATTTGACAATTATTTTGTTTTCAATTTTCTATTTCTATTTTATTTTGTTGAAAACTAAAATCTAAAAATAAAATAATTAAATTTAATAAATTTAATTAATTAACTACTATAATTACATATCAATTGACAATTATTGTAATCAAATGCGTTTTTAAATTTTTGTTTTATTTTCTGCTATGAAAATGAAAACTAACAATAAAAAATGAACACAAAAGTTAAAAATTGAATATAAAAATTAAACATAAAAACTGTCAAAAATTAAAAAGTGATAGTTTTACCAATGGGACTCCTTAATGTTTGATGGGTTTTCACTTTGTGATTTTGATGAAGATTTTAAATAACAATTTATGAAATTAAATATAATATAAAACTAATTTTTATGTGATATTATTTTTAAGTATTTAATTGATGGAATATAAAATAAGATAATAAATGTCATTTATCATAAAATAATTTTAGGCATAATTCGAGAAGAAAAAGTATTACCTTTTTTACTTTTTTCGTGACTTACCACTAAAAATCTAGATTTTTTATTTTTATTCTTCATTTGGAAAAGCAAAAAAATATTTATTTTTTGATTTTTTTTGTCAATTTAACATATTTACTGTTTATTATTCAAATAATCTAAACATATAAAAGCGTAATTATAGTCATTATAAAAAAATCAAAAAATTAAAAGTAATATTTTTTGAGTTTTCAAATAGAGTCTTAGACTTTTAAATTTTGATAAAAAATTAATTCGAGAGTAAAAATATTATACATTCTTTATTTTGGGGAT
This sequence comes from Vitellaria paradoxa, assembly GCA_019916065.1. Taxonomy (NCBI): domain Eukaryota; kingdom Viridiplantae; phylum Streptophyta; class Magnoliopsida; order Ericales; family Sapotaceae; genus Vitellaria; species Vitellaria paradoxa. The sequence continues at coordinate 32,672,550 of CM034241.1, read as the reverse complement.
ATAAAATCCCAGCCCAAAAACCCTTGGGAAAAAAGTTAAAACACATTTTTTGTGAATCCTGTTAAACTAAGGCATCGTTTCGTCTCTCAATTTTTAAAGAAAAACTACTAAAATTTACTTTTTGAATATTTGGTAAAATATCAATTTTTATCACTTTTTTATTCAGGTACAGTAATTTGTCTAACTCAAAAATTACAAAAAAATTATTAAAACTTATTACAAATTGTTAGATGTTACTAAAAATTGTTAAGAATCGTAAAAAATTTTATTAAACATCCAAAAATTATAAAAAAATATTAAAAATTGTTACTTATTTCATCAAACGCATCATAAATTATAACTAATATTTTTAACCCAAAAAAAAACATCATACAAAAATTTAATCTTTGAATCGGTAGGTAATTATGCAATTGAAAATCCTTCCAACAAAGACCGCCTCAGTAGTCCCGTTCATTGTTTTGCAGGGCGACAGTGGGCGTGACTGTTTGTGCACTTGTTGGCCTGGCCGTGTTGATGGGAGGTCTGGGCCCCCAGTTTCAGTCACTTTTCAGATGTTCTTTTGGAGTTCCTTCAAAAACAATTGGCTTTGGGCTAATTTTATAGCACTTTTCGCGGAAACTGTTGTGGTTTTGAGTTCAACCACAGATACTAAATTCAACCATAGTCATTCTAATTCCTCTAGGCTATTATATTGGTGGAACCAATGTAGGGCTTCCAGCCTTCTTATATATGAGTGGAACAAAGACTACAATAGGCCGAGTAAAGTCAGAAACCCGATTAAGTTGTATTTTAACAGAGTGGGGTAGGAGAAGGAAAAAAAAATAATTAAAATTCGGTAAGATTTGAATGAGGTTTTGATAAAATTTTCCAATTAGCACTAATTAGACCTAGGACTTATTTGTTGGTACCAAAAGTCACCAATTTTAACTAATTTTTGTACTTTCTTTCAATCAAATTTTTTTACGTATCACTTTTATATCATATCTTTTTACTTTATTGTACTTTTTACTCCATTTTTTATCAACCAAACAAACCCTTAGAATAATAAAAATATTTCTTACTAATGCCACCTTATGTTTAGAAGTTAAAATGTTTGTGTTAGAATGTTATCATTGTCTTTGTTTTGATAATTTATATATTGATATAATTTTTTATTGATTGATAGTTAATGTATGTATATTCTATTTATTGTTTTATTTTTAATCCGGTAGAGCAAATAAACAAACGAATTAAACATAACATTGGATGCACAGAAATTAACGATCATAGTAACGATATTTGAATTCAAGGTCAGAATACTAAAGCTACATACATATATTAAATCCCTAATGATTTCAAAAACCAAAAACCAATTAAAGTTGTGGAGAAATATGTTCAACAATGCCTATCAAATTAACTAATTTACACTTTCTTTGCCCGGCCTTAATTAAGTACTATTAGTTCACACATCTACTTTTAATGTCTACCAAGATCCATAATATCTTTTTCCTTTTTATATGTATACTAACAATAACTTGTCCTTACTGCACTCTAAATAAAATTAGTATTAAATTTCTTATATAGTTAAAATTTTGAACAAAAAATTTAAATTAAAAAAATTATGATAATATATGGGTTTTAATAATTTTTTTTCCAAAACTTTAGGTTTTAATAGCTATTATATATGTTTTGGTTTCTCTCTCCAATTAATTTTTGATAAGCACCATAAAAAAACACAAATTATGGTGCTTTAATTTCAAGGTTCAACTTTTTAGAAAGCATAATTAGGCAGAATTTAAAGTTGACAGTTTTAATTTACATATGATCTCCACTCTTGAAATATGATAAAATTTTAAATGTCTAAACCATTTTGTGAGATAAATGGTAGTAGAGTCTATGAAAATAAGAATTAAGTAAGAAGTTAAAAATTTAAAAATAATATCCATTGTTGAATAAAAAAATAATTTATAATTATTAAATTTTAATTTATAAGAGCGATATTTCCAAAAACTACCCTCTTCTATTAGATACATATGTATTTATAATCACCTCAAAAGTCATAATGCCAGCCAATAAAAGTAAATGGACAAACAAGTAAAGACATTGAGGGCAAGCCTAACGGGTAGAAGCCATAGCTAGGGGCCTAAGAGAAACGAGAATTGAACTAATTCGACATTGCTTGGTTTGGTTCTACAAGTGTATGTAACATGACGCATTCAAGTAGAAATCCAACTCCGGATCTGATGGGTGCGCGTGAAAATAATTGTATATATTTTATCCTTTATTTTATTTTTTTTTTAGTTTTTGCGAATAAAATTGAGGGGTTATTTTATTAATACTCATTTATTTTATTCATAAAACTTTTAGTTATTATATATTAATTATATTAAGTGGATCCAAAAAATAGAACTGAACCAAATCAATCCAAAAAAGATTGAGTTGGTTCAATTTTGTTTAAGAAAACAGACAATATTGTACTATAAGAATGCGGATCGTTACAAATGGTATCAGAGCCAATGTCAAGTTGGAAGTGTGGGATCGCACCTCGTTTGGAGTAAGAAAAAATAAGATAAATAGAGATAAAATGTGATTTGAAGTTAATTTTGGCTCCGTTTTCTGAAAAGTCGCAAATTGTGTTGATAGTTTTCTAAATCCATTCTCACGAATTCAAAATATCTATTCATTTCTCATAATTAAGGTTGTTGTGATATTTTGAAAGGTAATTTTGGTTATGATAAATTACAAAAATTACTCCTATATGTTATAGTAAATCTCATTATATTTTTTTTACAATTTAAATTATAATAGTTAAACTCATATAGTTTTTCAATTAATTTTTTTAACTATACAAAATAAACAAAAAAAATATTATAATTCATTATCCTGAAAAGACCTATGATTCTGCTCACCTAAATCATCCATCCATGCAAATCCAAATCTATACTCCCAATAGCTATTTATACAAAATAAACAAAAAAGATATCATAATTCATTACCCTGGAAAGACCTATGATTCTGCTTACCTAAATCATTCATCCTACATTAAAAAAATAAAAGTTAAACTGCACCAACACTGTATTTTTTTAGGGGTCAAGTCGAATCTACGACAGATTCAAAACTCATCTGCTAGTGGGAGTCAAATCAATTTGGGTAGAGTTATAAAAAGTAAAATAATTTATAATTTTGTAACTCGTATAATAAGATTAAAAAATAAATAAAATTTAAAAATTTTTAACATTTTACGTACTTGATGCAGTCGTGAATTTTAAGTTTATAATTTTACAACCATCAAAGTTGAATTAATTCTATTTTTATTATCATCTTGACCCGGAATAAATTGAATTTAGTGAATCAAATCTCAACCTCAGTTAAATTAGTGTTAATTGTTTATTGTTTGGTAATTGAATTGCATAAGTTTGTATGTTAAATAAGTGATGTTTAACGTTTGTTAATTGAGTTGTTTAAATTTGTATTAAGAGCAGAAAATAACATTTTTTTTTACAATTATAAAAAAGATGAATGTCAACTGTGTTAGGTAATAATCCTTCTCTCGTGATAGGGCTTGTATTAGTTGAATTAGTGATCTTTGACTTATATATCATTTGTTAGATTAAGAATACCTCGTCTCGTCTGAAAATCAATTGATACTTATAAGTGAGCAAAGTAAATTTCCTTTTATGACGTTTATAAGTAGTGCTATGGGGATAAAAACAACATTGTATTCACATAAAATCGACCCATGCATAGGGCAACAATTAACAAATTATAACATGAATACAGTGGTGATTGAGAATTGTTGTATCTGAAACCAAGATTTGCAGATGATTTTGATGATTTAGTATGCCTTCGCGTCTACGACCCAAAACAAGGACGCTGTTAAAATTTTATGGTTAGCTCAATGATCAAAAGTTTTAAAGTGAGAGGGGGGAAAAAAAAAAAAAAGAATTTAACTAGTTGTTGGGAGGCTGCAACTAACAAAGCAGAAAGTCTAAACCAACTTTCAAAGGCATAGCTAGGCTTGATCCCTGGAAATGCTTTAACATAATTATTGTGATACAATCAACAAAATAGTCTCGGAACAGTATGGCATTTGAGAATAAATATATATATATACACGCATATATGACATGAGGCGTGATTTCATGAAGCAGAAACTTAGGCTTTTATGGGTAGTTCTAATTCAACTTTGTGATTTGAGCATTATATGTGACTCACATGGCATGATTCACGAAGCAGGAATTTAGGCTTTCTAAGATTTGAAGTTTGGATTCTTAATTTAAGGCAGTTCAACAATTGCGGCGAGAGATAATCAAATTAAAAGCCAAAATTATTATTTAATTAGTAATTAATTAGCTGAAATTACATTTTGTTCAGTTGCACAATATACCCTCCAATTTCCCTAGTTTGTGTGCATATACATGATTATTCAATTCCCACAATACATTTTTTTATTCTCTTGTAACAGTTGCAAGATTTTGGGTTTTCTAACTTTCACCTCTCTCATGGCATATTAAATTAAATGTCTATAAACACACAAAAACAAAATCATACGCACAATGAGAATCCCAGTTTATATGGTAATCATGTCTCCATTTAGTAAACTTGGGTTTAATATTGTAATACGTACATATATACTAGTCATGAGTTGTATCCATTTCTTGCATCTTGTGCAATTGATGTTTGTTAATTCATTTGTTTATATTAAGGCTTTTGCTAGTCACAAGGGAAATACGTTGGTTTTTTTCCACTTCAAGCTAATTAAGATCGATCTATAAACAAAATGAAAAGCCTTGAGCTAATTTAGAACAATGCATGCAAAGGAATTACGAGGTAGACTAGCTTGCGTACCTCTCTGTTTTTTTTTTAATAAGGGAGAAGGAGAAGATTTGAATTCGAGTTATGAACAGACAAGAGAGACTCTTAACCACTAAGTTACGAGATACGCTCTACTAGCTTGCATACCTTCTATCTCTCTTTTCATATCTATGAAAATCTTTCCCATGAACACTTCATTCATTACATTAATAATTTATTTGGCAGTAAATATGGACTCTATGACATCATATTTAATTATAACAAAATAACAATAAAAATAAATTAAAAAAACTTTCTTTTTTAATTACTTTTATTTTATTTGTTAACTTGTATCTTCTGGGGTTGGAAAGAAGCCCGCAGCCGCAACTCATGGGTGCGCATTGGGTGAAACCCGCCCCATGGCCCTAGTCGGCAAAGAACCACGAAGAGGTAAACCAGTCTAGGCAAGCCCTAGCTGACCGGCTCAGCCGAGAATGCTGTTAGATGGCCTTCCACAATTAGAGGAAGGACTGCCTCCAAGAAGAGTCGAATCCGGAACCTATTGGTCCCAAACCCTTCAGCCCGCCATCCGAACCAACTCGACTACCCCTTTCGGAGCATTTGTTAACTTGTATCTTGATAAATAGATTGCAAGTTGTTATGCCAATCCCCAAATTCTGATGAAAATTACTAGAATAATTGGTCTTGATTGATGAGATATTAATGTAAAACACACGCATATATTTGTATATATATATATATATATGTTGGGAAAGAGAGAGTTTGGCTATACAGCACCAACCAATATCACAGTGCATGTGTCATTATGTAATGTTGATTTTTTGTTTTTCAAACTCTAATTGGAAAAAAATTACCAGTCTCTTGCAGATTTCAGTAGTACTGCATTTATTGTGGGCGGTGCATCCGTGTTGAGAGCTTGCAAAAGTCCAATTTGGATTACCGTGCAATCTGCACCGTTAATATACGTAGATCCCATACATCACAACCGTGCTATTGTACGTAACATTGCACTAACACTTTACTTTTATCAATAATGGTAAATAATTTGTAGAAAATATAAGCGGGATTTGTTTATTGTGTCACAATAAACATGCAATTTGGCAGCCCAAAATGGGGAAAGTATTAATTTTCATGTCTCCATCATTAATTCCTTCGTGCAAATAGGAATGTGGATCATTTCTTCAGAGGTTAGATGCAGAAAGTCCTCTGTGCGCGCAGCTGATACAAAAACATACTCACAGCTTTGCATAGAAATGGTTTTTGAAGTTTTTTTTGTCAAACTTAGGTGTTATTCGGATGTGAAAAAAAATATAAAAAAAATTATAAAAAAATTGTATAAAAGTGGAATGTAACAAAATTTAATTATAAAAAATTAAAAAATGATAAAAATTGGTAAATTTTGGTATTTGAGTTCAGATAATATATTTCGGGTGTGCTTGGCACATTGTAAATCTTTAAAAATCTCTGAAATTTTCAAAAGTTATTCACATTTTATTTTAATGTATGAATTACGAACCCACAATTTATATTAAGGGTATGTTTGGTGCACCAAATTTTGGTGAAAATCTCTAAAAATATCTGAAAGCATTTGAAAATCTCTATACATTTTTACACATTCTTACCTTCTTAAAATAAAAAAAAATTCAATATTTTACAAAAAAAAGTCGGTAACTAAAATTCAATTTATCAAATAGTAAAAATTTTTTCACCATTTTCACCATAGATTCTCATGCTACCGAATGACATTTATTTTGACTTTTTTTGTAGGATCCTAAAAACCGTTCCAACGGATTATGAAAAACGTTCCACGGATTCACGTGGCAAACTTCTATCCAAACGGTTTTTATAATTCGTTTGGACGGACTGTTCAAAATTTTGAATCCATCCAAATAAAAATCCAATCCGTCAAAACGGAAATCTTACTATTTATCTCCAAAAAACGTAGTTTGAGATGTGTGCACCAAACATAAAAAATTTTCTCAAATCACATTTTATCTTACTTTTTATCACTCTAAACTCACCTTAAATTATCTTTTTTTTTTTTTCACTTCAAACGCATTCTGCTTATATACATTAATCCCCAAGTCACTGATTACGAACTCCTGAGTTAATGCTTCGAAAATCTAGGTAAATATAAAGCTGTAAAGCAATGGTTAAAGTTGATATCTCAACAAGATCAAACAAGTACTTTTATCAACAGAAGGACTAACACATCGTGTATCGACAATTTAAAAAAATGCGAATGTACAGTGAAAAAAGAAGAGGGGAAAATGCCAAGGAAACATGATGAGCTGGTTTTGTGCTACTTCTTTAATCAGAAGAAGTACATATGAAAATGCGCGGCATGTAAGTACCTAGATGAAAAACATTAAAGTCACACAAATTAACAAAAAGAAAATTTATAGTTAACTTTATTTATTTATAATTATTATTATTTTCTCCCATCATTAATCGAGAAAGTAATAATGGTGGTCACATGAGTTCATGAGTTCTCACGAGGAAAACATGGAAACAATTATGGGCTGCCTCTCCCTTTACACGCATTTTCAAAATTAAAAATATAGCAAAGTATAATTTCAGTACAGAACTAGTTGCATCTCTCATAAAGACTTCCCTCTTTCATGAGATTGGTTGTGCTTTTTTTTTACCCCCTTACCCGTCACAAATAGTAAAAAAAAGTAAAAAATATATAAATAAAATTAACATTACAATTACTATATGTAATCCAATTATCCAAGTAGTAGCTAGGTTTATTTTCACTGCATATATATGAACTTGTGTTTGTTTACCTATAAATCCAAACTCGTTTCCGCTGATAGAGAGAGGCCTTTTATGCAAGATAACTTCTAAACGAGTAATAATCTAAGACAAATTTCACTTTGATTTCCTTGACTTAGCTCACTAATGTTTTTTCTTTTTGATTGGTAAGTGAGATTTGGGGGAACCCGGGGTCGAACTCAGGCGGATAAGGAGGTCGAACGGGAGCTCACCAACTGAACTATGACACTTCTTTAGCTCACTAATCTTATTTTAGGTTTCTTCTTCTTTTTTTGGTAATAATTAAGATTTATCAATCAAGTGGCATTTAATTATACAAAAATTGACAGCTAGACTTTTGTAAAACTTAGCACTTTGAACATTTAAATACTGTTTGACATGTCAAAATTTATCAAAACTTATAAAGAGTTAAAAACATTTTTTAATTTTCTCGTACTAAATTTTGCCATATTCTTTTTTTTTTTGGTAATAATTAAGATTTATCAATCAAGTGGCATTTAATTATACAAAAATTGACAGCTAGACTTTTGTAAAAATTGGCACTTTGAATATTTAAATACTGTTTGACATGTCAAAATCTATCAAAACTTATAAAGAGTTGAAAATATTTTTTAATTTTCTCATACTAAATTTTTCCATGTGACACTTTTATATCAACTTTTTTAATTTTTGTTATCCAAACACAACTTTAATTAACCAAATAGCGAGAATGAAACAAATTAATTAAAAATTTTGACCCTAAATTATTACCCAAAAAAAAAAAAAAAAATCAAATCATGAAGCGTAATAATTAACCTTGAAGAAAATTTGTGCAAAGTAAAGTTTACCCTAATAATCTAATGCAAATGGTGAAAATTAACAAGATTGTTGTAGAACTTGAGATATATAACTATATAAAACTTGTGATTTAAGAGACAAATCTTATCACATTACCCAAATCTTTGTCATTAGCTAGATAAAACCAAGGAAAACAGCCCTTTCATTGGACATGACAACAAATATACGCTTTCCTTTTGATCTACAATTCATTAATTTACAGTAAATTAAAAGTAGTCAAAATGAGGAGGGATCTGATAGGGTGCATCTCTATCTTTCTTACTAAACTTTGGCAACACAACTCTAGTAGTAGTAGCAGTGTTCCTACTCTTCCTCAATTCACTGGGCACCTCAGGTGGCCTAACTGACCTAATCAAAGCCCAATTCACACCCTTGAAGAACTCATGCCTTTTGATCTCAACAGAACCCTTTGAGCTCCCAATCCTCTTCTTGGGATTTTTAACCAGTAGCTGACTTATGAGGTCTTGGACTTTCACCGTCTCTTCACACTCTTTACAATTACTATTAATACTACTACCATCAACACCTATCTTTGGGAAGCTTAGTGGCTGCTTCAGTATGTTAATGAGAGTTCTCTCATTGTTCTCTCCTTTAAAAGGCGTCCTACCATACAATAGCTCATACAAAAACACCCCAAAAGTCCACCAATCCACTGCACTTCCATGGCCTTGACCTGAGATCACCTCCGGCGCCAAGTACTCGTGGGTCCCAACGAAGGACTTCGATCGTGCGTTGATTGGTTCGGCCACCAGCTCTTGATCATATTCTTCGAGATCGAATTGATTGGTTATGGTGCTTGTTGTGGAAGGCTTGTTTTCCTTTGAAGGAGCTGATGATGAGAAACATGAGATCACAGGCCCCATGGGAGTAGCACACGGTGTTAAGCAGATTTCAATGTCCTTTTCGTTTGATGATTCTGCTCCTGGGTTACGCCTAATGAGCCTCGGAACGACGTCGCATTTGAGAGAGAGGTCGAAATCCGAAAGCATTATGTGTCCGTCTTCTCTGACAAGCACATTTTCTGGCTTTAGGTCTCTGTAAACTATGCCCATCATGTGGAGATACTCTAGCGCTAAGAGCGTCTCTGCAGCATAGAATCTGTTCAAAAGATTAGTACACTTCAACTAGATGTTTATGAATCAAAATCAGCAATGCTAATGGAACAACTGTAACAACAAAAAAGACTACCCCTACTAATCCATGAATTTGAAAATTAGGGTTAGCTGTATGAATCTTATTTATTGATAATTAGTTATTTGTTTTTAGCTAATAGTTATAAATCAAAGCTATCAGGGTGACCTTTGGGCAATGAAAAGATTTTATTTTTCTATTATTATTATTATTTTTTTTCCCATTTGGACATCCCGAGTTCAATACTTAAAATCGTTACTAAAAGTAAAATTGTACACATTTTTTAAATTTTACGTAGCCCTATTTGGAGGAGCATAAAAGAGCGGAAAAAAAAAAAAAAAAAAAAAGGCACACTCGTTGGTGTTTTGGGTGTTTAATCAAACACTAAGATTTATTAATTTTGTTGAATTGTCAAGTTATTAAAATATCAATTTTTGTTGAGTTAGTAAAGAATATAAGGGTAAATTCTTTATAATTCAACTAAAAAATTATTAAAAATTTTATCAAACACTTAAAATTTCTATTTGTTTCACTAAGCACTTAAAAATTACCAAACATTACAAGAAAATTTTATTTATTTCACTAAATATACAAAAATTTCAACTATAAAGTTTTGTCAAAAAAATTACTGAAAATTACAACCATAGTTAGAAATACTCTTGAATTATAAATGAAAACCATAAATTTGACTCTAATAGTGTACTGAATCCCAACCTATAAACTTCAACAAAAACAGAATTCAAAAGAATTGGAAAGCCTAATCTTTAAACAAACTTACTTTGCAGATGAAATGCTAAATCGTCTCATGGGTTGGAGGTGAAGAGCGGCATGCAAGTCCCCACCGGGACAGAACTCCATAACCAGGCAAGAATAGTGAGAAGCGTCAAACTCAGCATACAAAGTTGGAAGAAAAGGATGGTCAAGCATGCCCAAAATTTCCTTTTCCATCTCTGCTCTCTGTAGCTTCTTCCTTATGGCAAGAGCTTCTCTGTCAACCACCTTCATGGCATACAAGCACGACGCCGGCCCCGCCACGGCCGGGTTCCTTATCTGGCAAAGGTAGACGTTTCCAATGTCACCGCTGCCCAGCCGGCGGAGGAGACGGAAGTGGTCGAGCCCAACTTGGCCGCCTTTCTCAGCCTGGAGCCTTCTCATGGCTTCCCAAGCGGCTTGGTTCGCCTTGTGTGGTTTGTGGCATTGGGAAAAAATGGTGTCGCCGGAGGAACAAACGGAGACGGAGCTCCGGCGGCTCCCGGAGATGGAGCTGAGGTTGCTCCTCCCGCTCCGGCTGGAGTCAAGAACCGTTGTGGAAGAACATGAGCTGCTGTCATAGTCTGATTCATCTCGAGCTGTGGTTGCCATGATGGTTGGGGCACCATGTACGAGCTCGTTTTGCTTTCTCAGGCTTTATATATATAAATATAGACCGGCTCTGTGGTCACTAACATTTGCTTTATATATTTTGGGTGTATTTGGTGTGATAAAAAATAAGATAAATTGAGATAAGTTATTAGTTTGTAATTTATACAGTGAGATAAAAATGAATAATTTTTAAAATTTTTTTATATTTTTTTATCTTTTTTTAAGGTTTTTTTTACCACTTGAGCCTTTACATCACAAAGCCCAGTGGAAAAAGGAAAAAAAAAAAAAATGGTGCTATGTTTTTAGGTAGCGATCACATGCATAATATATGTATACTAACTATATATAATAACACGTACATACAAATATTTAATGCATACACCTACGCATTAAGAGTTACACATCTAAAGTCATGGGTAATTTTTCCCATAGACAAATATAGCATAGGGCTTGCAAGTGTCTGTCATGGGATTTTAAATGGATATATAAGTAATAGTAGCAAGTTTAGCAATTCTTTTTAATGTTTACTTAATTTATAGCATGTCACATCTTTTTAATGTATCTACTCGGGACCCCGCCTAATTTAGATTCCGATCCGATTAATACTCGAACCTAATTATTTGATACTTAACTAAACGAATATATTCATACCCCAGCCTATAAAATAATTTTACATTATTATATATAATATTGTAATGTTATATAAATTTAAATAATATTATAAATTTTGTACAAATATTATAAATTTTATTGGGTTGGGTGCTCTATTATTTAAGGGTACAAATATAGATATATAGAAGAATTATTTACTCGATATATCTATATACAAGTTTAAATCTATAATTTTCTTAATGAGTCTGGGTTTCCTTTTATATTTCAAGTGTATATTGTGGATTAGTAATATATCTGTATATATATATATATATATTAAGTAGTTGTCAAATTAGTTGATTAACCGATGCTTTTTGCCTGAAACACACTCAATTCAAGTCTAATGTTATTGCTGTAAGAATTGTGTCTTTTTAAGCATGACGGTCAAAAGGGCTGTTATCCTCCTGTAAAAAGGTGAAAAAGAGTTGCCCCTTTTATTTGAATGGTGGTCTCCTCCAAGCTATGGAAATTTTGGTGATCAAACACGAAATCTATTGCAGTGCTAATAATTGCATGAAGCAGTGTTGAAATTAATAAAGCTACAGATCAGCACATGAATCACGCATGCTACATTCATTTCCACCTCTCGTACTTAAACTCATACAAGCCCCTTTTGCATCTGTTAATTGCTCTCACAAACATATGAGGTGGTTGCCATGCATGTGAGCCCCATGTAAGGGACCTGCATGGAGCTTGGACCAGAAAGGTCCAGAACCAAACACGTTTCTCCAGGCTGAAATTCGAAATGTTTTTGTATTTTTCTCATTAATTATACATTTATATTTTCTAGCTAATATCAGAGAAACAAAATTTTCCTCCGGCGTTAAACTTTCAGTTCATGCGAAAATATCTATCTGAGTTCAAGAGTTTTTCCCTTTTTTTTTTCATAGAAAAAAAAAATAATAAAAACATCAGGATTATAGGAAAACGTTGTGGTACAATCAATTTAACTAAAATAAAAAATGGACGAAGTTGCTTTCTAATTTACAAGAATATCACATTAATCTTTTTTTTTTTTGTTTTTTGTTTTTTTGGTAATTTAGAATCTACACCGATTTATTGTAACTTTTAACGAATTGCGTAACCGATGAGTAAACTGGAGAGATGTACGCTACTCCTCATGCACATCCCGCTTAAGTCAAAAATTGAATTCATATAATTTCTGTGAGGAGTATACCCACGAATCACTTGGAATAACCCCCAAGGAGCCTGTCACAATATTCTTGTTATAGTTGTCCGTAGAATTGCATTATGATAGAATTTTTCTTCATATGTATATATACACACATATTTATATGTTCATGAGTTTGATTAATTTTGATATACTGATTCTTTACATTGAGTTCATCAACTTTAATTTAAACACGATAAAATATGGTGCTACTATTTCCATTGTATAAAGGAGCTATGGCTTGAGTGTTCATGAAAGCCGAGATGTTTCTTTTGTTCTGTTTGCCAGCTGTGAGGATAAACAATTAATCTCGACATCACAACAAGACATATTTGTAAAAACATGGCTGGTGCAGTAAACATTAATTTATATACATATATTCATCTGTAATCTTAATTATAATTTTCATTTTCCATAAATGTTCCATATTTTTTTAGAAGCAGAAACTCGCCCCATAAATGTATTATACTCTTATCATGTAACAGGCCAAATTTTGAAACGAAAGAGATGAATATCTCGCCACTCCTCAACATTTAAGTAATGTTACCATGTAATAGGCCAAATTTTGAACGAGTATCTCACCTGAAATAATCGCTGAGCGAGTTTAAATGCACTATTATAAAGTTGTGGCCCACCCATTGGTTACAGTACCTTGGTGGGGGCGGATTCACTCTTAATTTTCACAGTGGTGAATAGCAGGGGGTCCCTGAAGTATGGTTCGTGACGGTCACCAAGGCAGCACCATAATCGTACACAAAATGGTTTTGAATATGAGTTGACTGACTGATATGATGAAGATAGTACAGAATCTTGCTCATTCATGGATCCTTTACAAGAATTCAGTACCTTTCGCTTCGAAAGGAGTAGTCGAGTTGATTCGGATGGCAGGCTGAAGGGTCTAGAATTAATAGATCCCAAGTTCGACTGCTCTTGCGGACAATTCTTCCTCTAATTTTGGAGGGCCATCTAACAGCCTTCTCGGCTGAGCCGGTCAGTCAAAACTTGCCTAAGCTGGTTTATCCTTTACCGGCTAGGGTTACGAGGCAAGTTTCACCCAGTGCGCACCCATAGATAGCTGCTGCAGGTTTCTCCCCGACTCCAGAAGAATTCAGTACCTTTGTATCTTTCAGATAAAAACAAACAATAAAACTCGTTTCCTTTTTCGTTTTTTTTTTTTATTCTTGGTTGCATCCCCACCCTCCTCTTACTCTGCAAGGATCTTATCGGTTTCGCTTTTGGTTGCAATTTGAGGCAGCATTACCCAGCAGAAATTGTAGTAATTCCGAGTGGCACATATATTGGAACTCTCAAAGCTCCATAACTTGCCCCATACATTCATTCTTCCCTCCCCCTTTAACCTTCTGAATCTGATCACAACATCACCATTGAGCCTTCACCGACCGACACTATTCCAAGTTTGGTTTTTTACTTCTTCCATTTCTTTCATTCTTTGTGAAATGCATTTTTTTTTTTCAGAAAATTATTGTACTAATGTTTTTGAGCAACATTTTTTTAAATAAAATAAAATTAATTTTCAAAAAACATTGTATTATTAATTCAAATGATGCTCTCTCTCTCATTTTCTATAGATCATCCAGTAAAGAAAAAAAAGGAAATGGATGCATATACTGAAGAACTGCAACTGATCTTTTTTCCCCGTTGATTCCTTTGCTTCTGTCTGGGACATGTCACAATGGGCAGCTCCAACTAATGGGGTCCAAGACCTTTATCTTGTTTTCGTCTCATCAGTTGACTTTTTGATTTTTGATTTTTGATTTTGATTTTTTTTTATTTTTGTAAGAGTAAATTACAACTTATACCATAAAACTTTACCCTTAATTTTAATTCGATCCTTTTAGTTTTAGTTATTATATTAGTTATAATACTTAATCTTATATAATCAAGTTTTAATTTAGTCATTTGATTAATCATTGTTAAGTAAATATGATAAAAAAAAAATCACGTGTTATCATGTTTGATTCATAATTAAGTGATATTTGCTATCAATGAAATTGATCGAATAGTCAAATTAAAATTTAATTATAAATATAAGGATTAATTATTACAATTAAAAATAAAAGAATTAAAATAAACTCAATATAATATACAAAGTGTAGTTAACTTTTTTTTTTTATTTTTTTATTTTCAATTTGCTTTTGTGTTTTAAATCGGCTAACTGAAAATGCTTGTCGAAAGAATTGTTATCTTCCATTAATATATATATATATATATATATATATGGGTCAGGTGTAAAAATGAAAGGAATATATTGGAATAGTGGGCCTAGAACCCTCAGCCTTAGCCCATTAAACTGTTAAAAAAAAGTGGGTGAATAGATAGTGGATGAATATTTAAAGAAAAAATGCCTTTGATTTCAAAAAATTCTTCTATATCAC
Source organism: Vitellaria paradoxa (assembly GCA_019916065.1). NCBI lineage: Eukaryota > Viridiplantae > Streptophyta > Magnoliopsida > Ericales > Sapotaceae > Vitellaria > Vitellaria paradoxa. The sequence goes on along the minus strand of CM034241.1, from coordinate 32,657,430 downwards.
TCACGTTCCTACCATTACTAATTTCAAAAAATTTTAATATTTCATTAAAAAAAATAAAAATCTGAAAGAAAGTTAATCGAATGCGTAAATTTTTTTTACAATCATATTTTTTGTATCGAAAGCTTTCAAATGAGTAGTATTGTCGCTATTTTATGTGAATTTTTTTGAATCCGTGAGAACGATTTAAAAAACTATTCCCATGATTTGCTAATATTCAAAAAAAGGTACCAAAATTAACTCAAAATCACATTTTATCTCAATTCATCTTATTTTTTGTTATACCAAACAATGTAAAGATGATAGTAATTAATATTACAAAATTCTTAGTCCGTTAAGAGTCCCTTTAACTTTATTTTCTAAAAATAAATAAAAAATATATATTTCACAAATTGGGTTCGAATGAACAAATCCTACATTCAAATCCACTTCTATACTTCTTAAATCCACACGACTCGTGAGATTCTCTATGAATCAAATAATTTCGGTTTAATTCATCAGAATTTATCACTTTTATTCAATTCGAATGTAAGATTCACATGTATAAATTATATAGCATCCCGAGTCGAATTGTAAGATTTTCAAATCAAGAATCGAAAAATTCTAACTGCTGTAGTCTTCTTCAAAAGCAAACGCCTTAGTCAATGAAGCTCTCTTATTTAGTATAAAGTATAAAAGTGCATAATATATAATTTATTATGCAAATTATAAGAAAATTTTTTGTTTATTACACAAATTACAAGATTATAACTTTTACAAATTTAAATAATTTAATTAAATTTAAATAACTCCAAATATCCTTACTTGAAGAATGATCATGACAAACCACTAACAAAAGATTCTATTTTGTAACAAAAGATTCCATTTTGTTTCAAAGTTGGTTTGCTGAGTTAGTTAAAGTTACTTATAATGTATGATTAACTGTTGAAAATTAAGTTCAATATATATATTTTTATCAGTAAATATTTTTATTTTTACCTGTATATAAACCAAAATACACCAAAAAATTGAATGGTTAATGGATGACTAAAAGGTGGCGCTTGACCAATCTCTTTGATTTTTTTTTTTTTTAGTATGTTCAATCAAACTTAAGGTATGGGCCAAACGGGATTAGTAATATGGATTCTTATGAGGGACTAGTATTTTTGCGAATCTAAAATTGAGTTTATCTTACTACTAGTTAATTATTAAAAGGTTAGTCTTTCTTCTAGAAAGAAAAAAAGTTAATTTTTTACTAGTTAGTTTTTTAATTTTTTATTAATTTGATATTTTTTACTTTTTATGGTTAAAAATAAAATAAAATGCAAGCGAAAAAATTTGATCTTTTTAAAAAAATATCAAAATTCTCCAAGGAAAGAGAAAAAATTAAGGAAAAAAAATGATTAATGACCATATTGATTTTAAAAGACATTATTTGGCATTCCTCGACTTATCTCAAATAAGATGGTCTTTTTTCATAAAGGTTTCTTCTTTTTTTTTTTTTCCCCTTGCATATATATATATATATATATATATATATTTTTATAATATGTTAACTCAATTTATCTCTAAGTAAATTTGTTTATTTTAAATATATATATTTAAAAATTTTTCTTAAAACATGAGAATAACATTTTAAAAAAATTACCCAAAAAAGTCAAATTTTCATAAAAAAGCATTATTGGTGCAAGATCAAGCCAAGTCTTAGGCGCTTTTGTTACGTTACCATCCTTTAGTCGTCTCAGTGGGTTCGGGCAAGGAGATCGAGCAACTAATTGTGGAACCAGAATTATTAGAATTCAGGGGTGCTATATTATTAGATTTTTTTTTTTAAATATAAATTATCAGAATGATATAGTCCAGAATTTACCATTTCAAAAACAATAAAAAAAAAAAAAGAAAAAACGCCATTTGAAAGAAATCTTTTATTTACATACATCATTTGGGTAATACTTTTTTATTAAAACTTTTTATAGAAAAATATTTTCTACTATAATTTGGTGATTCAAAATATAATGCTCGAAAATGCAGCAGTAAAACTATTTTGGATTGGACTCTTTCTATTTTTCTTATTTTATTTAATCGAGGTTGACACATCATATATTTCAAAATATACGGATCAAATTAGGTCACAATATTTTAACTTTTAATAGTTAATTAAAACCTTCTAATTTAGACAAAAATCTTTGACTAATTATTTAAGTAATTTAATATTTTATAAATTAATTAATCTAACACATGCCGTTAGTTCATGCGTACTTCCGTCACGATTCAAGATTTATTCCTCGTCTTTGCATCATCTCTTTCTTTTTCACTTTGAACCACAATTTATATAATAATAAAACAAATATTTTGATTTGATATTTATCTCAATCATCATTAAACCTTCATCACATCATCATTTATTATACATCTATATAATACAACACATCATTTGGATTTGAAATTTGAAATTCAAATAAATATATATAAATATTATATTTTATAAAATTATGCATACATAATATTTTAAGACTTAAATTTTAAATATATATACTTTCACACTATATGTCATTTATATAATAAGAAAGTTTAAAATTTTAAATTTGAGATACTTTCGACTGTTAAATTTACTAAATGGACAGGTTCATTTTTATTTTTCTCTCACTCTTTCCATATCTTTTTAATACTTTTTATATAAACGATTTTAAATTAATATTTTAAAAAATATAACATACACTTTTATACTCTGTACAGAAGTTTAAAATTTTGAATTTAAGATATTTTAAACTGTTGAATTTATTAAATGGTCTGAAGCTTAGATATTAATATAACCTCGTTCTTGAACTCTTCTAGCCCTTGTTGAGAGTTTTTAAGAAGTCTTTTGACAGCAATTTCTTGTCCGTTATCCAACTTACCCTGTAATTAATATGTTTTAAATTAGATACATATCCATATGCATTTAATACGTCAAAATCACATCAACAATTATTCGATAGTCAAGAAAAGTAGTAAGACAAAATCAAATAGTTCTTCCATTACAAAATGTTATATTGATTACTAAACTTCATTTCAATTTGCTGACTGCATAATTTAGGCAACAAGTTTTTTTTTAGCAATAGTTGTAGAAAAAAATGCAAGTGAAAGGAGTAAAATTGTAACTAGTGAAGAAAACATATATTACCTTATAGACAGGCCCAAAACCACCTTGTCCAATCTTATTTACATCAGAGAAGTCATCTGTACCAATTCTTATGCTTGAAAAATGGAAGAAAGGCAACTCCAAATCATTCTTCCCACAGTTATGCTTGACCTCAAAAATTGCTAATTTTTTTTTCAACTCATACATTAATGAATGCATCCCTTGGTTCATCCCATCTTTGCTTCTTCCATTATTCCCTGCTTATTAGAAAAGTTAAATTATCTATGAGTAGCATGGCTAGAAACTACACAGATATCTATATAATAACCAATATTGTATGACAAAGATATATCTATGTTGTTACCTTTACCATTGCGATTTCTCTTCAGATAGCAAAATAAGGAGAGTAGAGTAAGAATTAGCACAGAAACTACTGGTCCAACCATGGTTAACCAAAGCCACCTTTTTGTCTGATTTTTAGTTGTCCAATTGTCGGCTGCTCGAGGTGATGTAGCTTGAATTGTCTCTATTAGTGATTGAGGGGAGAAATCAAGGATTAGTTGGAGGAGCATATACATATAAACATATAGACATATAACCGTGTTATGAATTGCATGCAGAAAGAGTTCAGTCAAGACTAGCAACACATATAAATTAAATAATCTGAAAGGAGAGATCAAATCAATAGGAATTAGCTTAATTACCTTTTACGGTGCCATTTCTAAGGTAAAAAGAAGCATCTTGGAGTCCTTCCTGCCCACGAAAAAGTGTGCCTCGATAAAATATGCAACCCTTTCCATCGTCATGGCGAGAAGAATAGCCATCACAAGAACAATTTTGTGTACATAGAAACTCGCAATCACTAATCCCAAGGGTGTCATCGTCCAAGTAATCTATGAATTCCATGATTCCAGCTGTCAAATTGAACACATGACGGCCCGTCCCGCAGGCGGTTATCTCTGGATTCGCACACCCTTCATTCCTCGAGTTCAAGCTATCATCATCGCAGTTAGTTACATTAGTGGGATATTCACTTCCATCATATGGGCCACTTCCATCAAATGGGGCCACGTAAATGTTTCCGTCGGAGAATAGAAGAAACAGTAAAGGACGCTCAGTTGTATAAGTGAAATAGCTGTGGCTCTCATTATATAAAAATTTCGGCAAATACGATTCATTGAGAAATGGAAAATAAGTAAAATTGTGGCCGTTCCACAAATCACTGCGCCAGTAAACAACCCCTCTTTCCCAGATAACAAGCTCCTTTGAGTTGTTTGGATCGACACCTAAAGTAAAAGCCCCTCTACCACCAGGAATATGTGGATGCAATGAAGTGAGAAACCGGTGCTTGTCTGCCGCCTGTCCTGAAGCCGATCGGAAAACTCCCAATTTCATGCCTGGTAGCCACGTGTCAAACGGATAATCAAAACTTTGCCACACGATATGATCTCCTACCCGCAAAACCAAATTTCCTGTATCGAGTAGTGTTGCACTAGTCGTGTTATAATTAGCAGCAGGGTATTCTGCATGATCATATATAGTGAAAAGTTTCCCCCTGAAATCACCAAGCATCATCTTCCCATCTTGGCTGATATTAAACTGTCCAGAGTCATCTTCCCAGGGATCATCAAAATTGGCAACCCAAACCACACTACTTGACGACCTATGTTGAATTCCGAAATAGCGGCGGCCAGTTTCCCCTATGTCAAAGAACTGCAAGATGAAATAATCGTTTGAAGACTCTCTGGACTCCCCCACCCAGTCTCTCACTACCTGTCCAACTCTAATTGTATCCTCAGCAAGGGAACCGGGGATGCAAGAGAACCCAATATAAGCAACAAAATAAAAGAGAATTACAATCAAGAAGCAGCAGTTTGTCGACCTTCTCATCAAAGCCATCTTCCTTTGAGATTTTGCAGAGGAAGAGAGAGGAGACCATTAATTTTAGTCTGTGAATTTGCTGAATCGTATGGTTATCGCTACGAGGTGATGAATTGGCCGCAACCTCATCTCCGTCCCCATCAATTAAGACCATTGACTGAGCTTTATGGATTGACAGGGAAGTTTAGGCACTACTCTGGACGTGCAAGGTCAAGTCTATATCTGCTGCCTTTATTCCATTACGTTTACACAATGCAGATGGCCTAACCCTTAATTTAAGTCTTCTCACTTGGTTTCCAGGAAGGAGCTGCGTCCGGATCCATCAATTTCGGTTGAACAGTTTATCCGTGCCCTGTTTCCAAACTCGAAGTTAATTTCCTTAATCATTTTATATGGAATCACCAATCAACCAAAACCTTTGTTTATTGATGTATTTATACGGAATCTGTGAATCACACCAAGTAAAGTGATAGACATCAACGATAAGAATAGATAATTACTAGTGTAACAATTAACAAAGAGTATGACACAACAATAGAACGATTACATCACCTATTTCACCTCATTTTTTCAATCTCCAGCATCATCAAGAACTAACCATGATGGCCTAACAAAAAAATTTTATGTTAGTCTATTCAAGAAAATATCGTTAACACATAAATTTTTCACTTAAAAATATTTTAGGTGATACATCTACCTCCCTAAAATTTAAATATTCCTTACTCTCTATATAGTATTTTTTTGGTGTATTTTTCACGGCAGTATTATTTTTTTTTTTTGGGAAAAATTCATATATATATATGTATATATATATAAATATCATGTTTTCACACCATCGTTGTTAAAGAGTCTCTTAGCTAATTATACCCATGAAGAATGGTCATGACAAACCACTGAAAAAGACTCCATTTTGTTTCATATTTGGTTTGCAAAAATTGAATGGTTAATGGATGATAGAAAGGTGCCGACCAATTAATCTCTTTGATTTTTTTATTTTTTATTTTTTCTTTTTATGAATTTGAGTATGTTCAAACAAACTTAAAATCTGTTTTAAAAAAAATAATAAAAACTTTAAATATGGTCTAAACGGGATCAGTAGCGTGAATCCTTATTACAGACTAATTTTTTTTTTTGTAAAACTAAATGTAATAAATGGTCAACACGCAATAATTACTTTGGGGTCAACATGCGGACAAAAGAAAAAAAAATAAAGAAAAAAATGATTAATGATTAAATTTATTTTTATAAAAGCCATTATTTGGTATCCCTGAACTTAATTTAAATAAGTTGGTCTTATTTTAATAAGTTTTTTTTATATGATTTCTTTTTTTTTTTTAATATGTTAACTCAATTTGTTTCTAAGTAATTTTTTTATTTTAAATATATATATATATATATATATATATATAAATTTTTCGCAAAACATGAGAATAACATGTTAAAAAAATGGATCGGGATAGGTTCAATGTATCGGACCGTCCGGTACACTACGGACTGTTAGATTAAACTAAAAAATTTAAATATTTTTTATTCAACGGTCAGTATTACACCAGACCTACCCCTTCCCTAAGAAAATTGCCCAAAAAAGTCAAGTTTTCGTGAAAACGCATTATTGGTGCAAGAAGTCAAGTCTTAGGTGCCTTTGTCTACTACCCACTAGTCGTCTCACTTTAGTCATCTCAGTGGGTTCGCAGAAGGAACAACCAATTGTGAAACTAGACTTTTTACAATTGAGCGGTGCTATATTATTAAAATTTTTTGTTAAAAGATAAATGATAGCAACTTCTAGGAAATATCATTTCGGGAAAAAAAAAAGTAAAAAAGAGAAAGTTATTAAAGAAGTGTCAATGTGTCACATCATTTTGGTAACATTTTTTGGCCTAAATTTTTTATTGAAAAATATTTTTTGTTATAATTTTGTGATTCAAAATATAGTCCCTGAAAACGCATTAGCAAACCATTAATTTTTTATTGGACTCTTTTTTATTTTTCTAGTGAAATGAAGGTCTTAACTGAGAGATTGACACCTCATACATTTTAAAATAAACCCATTTAATTAGTTTATGCATACTTGGATTCAAAAATAAAAACTACAAAGATGAGCATTTTAAAATAAACCCATTTAATTAGTTTATGCATACTTGGATTCAAAAATAAAAACTACAAAGATGAGCAAGCTTTTTTTCCTTCAAATTCATTCATTCATTCTTCAAGCTTTTTTTTTTTTTTTTTTCCTTCAAATTCATTCATTCTTTCTTTCTTCTTCTTCATCATCATCATTATTGTAACTTTTAGTGGTGGTTATTTGTATTTTCTTAATTAAGTATTACTTTTATTTTTTTAAAAAAATTCCCTTTAAACCTATCCAGCCGAATATCGAACTAAATTATTTCAATTTTTCGATTTTCTTAGAAAGTTCAGTCGGCTCAACTAAGGGAAAATCAAATTGAAAAAACTCTGAGTCGTTTTGATTTTTGGCAGAATAGACCATTTATTCACCCCTCTCCTCCGTTGCATTTAAATTTTTAAACATAATTAAAATGTGTTCTGCACTGTTTCTTTAAACTTAAGTTTTTCGTTAGTTTTTTAAATATAAAATTATGCTAAATTTAAAATTTTAATTATTTTATTCGTGGATTTGTTAGATTCATCTTGGTCTTAATTTCTTTGTTATTTTGCAACACTTAAGTTTGTTTGATCTGTTCTTTTTTATTTTTTAATTTTTTATGGTAATCTAATTGTTAACTATGTTAGTTGAATTGATTAATTTGTATGATATTAAATAATTTAAATAATTAATTGAAAATTTTTATCAAAATTACAAAGTCTGAATTAGTTATTAAAAGTTAAAATATTATAACTTAATCTAATTAGTTCGTTTTAAAATGTATGACCTACCAACCCCTTATTAAATTAAATAGAAATTATAGAGCCAGATCCATTTTTATCAAAACTATGTAGTCTTTTTAGATATTAAAAGTGAAAATATTGTCACTTAATTTAATTAGTTTATTTTAAAATATATGACATATCTAACTCTCTAGTAAATTAAATGAAAATCGAGAAGCTAGATCTATTTCTTTTGTCCGTGTCCCCACACGAAATTTCACCCTCATTTCTGGCAACCTTTTCAATCCTTTATTGCTTGATTATATTGCTCCATTGTACAACTTGGAAGTCACGGGTTCAAATTTCACTGCTGGCATTACTCCGTACATGCAAGGTCAAGTCTCTGTCTGCCGCCTTTGTTTCATTACGTTCACACAATGCGGACGGTCTAACCCCTAATTTAAGTCATCTTTTCACTTGGTTTCCAGGAAGGAGCTGCGTTTGAATCCAGCAATTTCGGTTGAACAGTTTACCCATGCCCTGTTTCTCCAAACTCGAGCTTAATCTCCTTGATCATTTCATATGGAATCACCAGTGTACCGAAACCTTGTTTATTGATGTATTTATACGGAATGAGTGAATCACCAAGCAAAGTGATAGACATCTATAATAAGAATCGATAATTACCAGTGCAACAAAGGGTATGACACAACAATGGAGCGATGGCGTCACTTTCTAACCTCAAATTTTCAATCTCCAACATCTATCAAAAACTAGTCATGATGGCCTAGCAAAAAATTTTTATGTTAGTCTATTCAAGAAAATATCATTAACATATAAATTTTTCAGTTTAGATGATAAATCAACCTCCCTAAAATTTAGATATTCTCTATTCTCTATATAATAATTTTTGGTGTCTTTTTCACGATTGTATTTTCTTTTTTATAATATATATATATATATATATATATATATATATATATATATATATATATATCATTCTTTCACACCATGGCCTCTTACCCTATTATACCCATGAAAAATGGTCGTGACAAACCACTAAAAAAAGACTCCATTTTGTTTTATATTTGGTTCGCAAAAATTGAATGGTTAATGGATGATTTGCAAAAATTGAATAGTTAATGGATAATAAAAATGTGACGACCAATTAATCTCTTTGATTTTTTTTTTTTTTGGATTTGAGTATGTCCAAATAAACTTAAAATCTGTTTAAAAAAAAAAAACTTTAAATATGGCCCAACGGATTAGTAATATGAATTTTTATTAGGAACTAGTCTTTTTGTAAATCTAAATGCAGCAAATGATCAACACGCAATAGTTACTTTGGGGTCAATATGCGGGCAAAAGATAAAAAAAGAATTAAAGAAAAAATGATTAATGACCAAATTTATCATTATAAAACCATTATTTGGTGTTCCTCAACTTATTTTAAATAAGTTGGTCTTATTTTAATTAGTTTTTTTTTTTTACATGATTTCTTTTTTTTAATATGTTAACTCAATTTGTTTCTAAGTAATTTTTTTATTTAAAAAAATATATATATATATATATATATTAAATTTTTCGTAAAAAATGTGAAAACAAGTTAAAAAAAAACTTCCCAAAAAAGTCAAATAGTCCGTGAAAACGCATTATCGGTGCAAGAATTCAAGTATTAGGTGCTTTTGTCACATTACTACCCATTAGTCGTCTCACTTTAGTCATCTCGGGGGGTTCGTAGAAGGAACAGCCAATTGTGAAATCAGACTTTTTGCAATTGAGTGGTGCTATATTATTCTTTCTTTTCAGGAAATATCATTTCCGGAAAAAAAAAGTTAAAAAAAAATATCCCTTTGAAAAAAAAAATTATTAAAGAAGTGTCAATGTGTTACATCATTTTGATAACACTTTTCGATTTAAATTTTTGATAAAAAAATATTTTTTATTATAATTTTGTGATTCAAAATATATAGTCCTCGATAATGCAACAACAAATCATTAATTTTTTATTGGGCTCCCTTTTATTTTTTCTAGTGAAATGAAAGCCTTAAATGAGAGGTTGACACGTCATATATTTTAAAATATTAAATTAATTAAACAATGTGATTTTGACAAAAATCTTTTAATTAATCTAACACACACCATTTAATTAGTTTATGCATACCAAGTGAGCAAGCTTTTTCTCCAAATTCATTCAGTCATTCTTTCTTTCTTCTTCTTCATCATCATTATTATAGCTTTTAATGGTGGTTATTTGTATTTTTTAATTTAGTACTACTTTTATTTTCTAAAAAATATTTCACTTTAAACCTATTCAGCCGAATATAGAATTACATTATTTCAGTTTTCTGATTTTATTAGAAAGTTTAGCCAGCTCAATTAAGGGAAAATAAAATTAAAATAAATTAGATTCGCTTTGATTTTTGGCAGAATAGACCATTTACTCACCCCTATCCTATGTTGCATTTAAATTTTTAAATTTAATTAAGATGTGCTTTGCGGCGTTTCTTTAAACTTTAGTTTTTCATTAGTTTTTTAAATATAAAAGGGTAAATTATACCTAGACTCCCTAAACATTAGGCTAATTACACCTAAACTCTCTAAACATTTGAACTTTATACTTATACCACTGATTCCCAAATATTTATAACACTTAGATCATTCCATTAGTTTTCTCCATTAACGTGTAATTAACTTAATGTTCAAGGAGTCTAGGTGCAATTTATTCTTATTAAAATGATTTATTTTATTAAAATATTTTATTAAATTACATTAATTTTATTAAATCTAATAATAATTTGTTATTAAATTAAGTTATAATGCTACATTTTATTAAAACTAATTATTATTAAAAATAAATATTTATAACATTAAATTAATTAATTTAAATATATTTTATTAAATTAATTAATCAAATAAATTTTAAATATATTTTATTGAATTCAATTAATTTTATAATTTTTAATAAAATTATATATTTTATTTAGATAAAAGTAATTACTCTAAATAAAATTATATCACCAAACATATTTATGTGTTTATTTATTTTTTAGTAAAATTAAATATTTATGTGTTTAGAAATATCCAGTAAAGTTTTTCAACTGGTATGACTAAAAAATAATTGTTCTACAAACATTTTTTATCTAAAAATTTATTATTTTTAATTACATCAATCTTTAAAAGTATTGAACTAATCCTTTAAATTATTTTTTTGTAAAACTCTACTCTCACTAATAAAAATATTTCAAATTATCTCAATTACTTTATTACATATTTTTTCTCATTTCAATTTTGTTTTAATTATATGATTAAAGTTGTGTCAAATGAAACATTAAATTAAATTGAAAAAGACTTTGCATTTAAAAAATTTAAAATAATTGATGTTTTAATTTTTATTATTTAATTATTTTTAGACATATTTTTCTTCGATCAAACTCAATTTTAGTAGAGGATGTTTTAAAAAAAATTAGTAATTTCTAACTTTTATCCTATTGTGATCAAAATAATGTTTATAAATTACAAAAATTACAACTATATAAAAATTAAAAATTGAATCGATAAATATCAATATTTTTTTATTAATTAATAATTTTTAGATTTTATCTTCTAATGTTCGAAATAATTTATATAAATTAACGCTATAAAAAATCAAAAATTGAATTGATAAATATCAATATTTTTGTTTTATTAATTATTTAAAAAAAAAGTCCTCTACTAAAATTGATTCTAATTGAAGAAAAATATATTTAAAAATAATTAAATATCAAAAATTAAAAAATTAATTATTTCAATTTTTTAAATGCAAAAGTCTTTTTTAATTTAATTTAATTTTTCATTTGACATAGCTTTGATCATATAATTATAAATAAAATTTAAATGAGAAAAAAATACGTAATTAAGTAATTAAAATAATTTGGAACTTTTTTATTAGTGAGAGTATATTTTCAAGAAAAAATAATTTAGAGGATTAGTTCAATATATTTAAAGATGGATGCAATTAAAAAAAATAAATTTTTAGATAAAAATATTTTTAAAGCAATCGTTTTGAGACATGCCCAGTTGAAAAGCATTTACTGAATATTTTTAAAACATAAATATATAATTTTATTAAAACATAAATAAAGACATAAATATGTTTTGTGATATAATTTTATTTACAGTAATTAATTTAATTTGATTAATTAATTTAATGAAATATATTTAAATTAATTAATTAATGTTACTAATATTTATTTTTAATAATATTAGTTTTAATAAAATGTATCATTATAAATTTATTTAATAATAAATTATTATTAGATTTAATAAAATTAATATAATTTAATTAAATTTTTAATAAAATAAACCATTTTAATAAGAATAAATTATACCTAGGCCCTTGAACATTTGCTTAATTACACGTAGACCCCTAAGTGTTGCTGATGTGACAGGAGCATTTTCGTCATTTTATAACGCAATTAATGGAGAAAACTAATGAAAGGACTTAAGTGTTACAAATATTTAGGAATAAGAGGTCTAAGGTTCAAATGTTCTGAAGGTCTAGATGTAATTAACCTAATATTCAGGAGTGTAGGTGTAATTTACCCAATATAAAATTATGTTGTAGTTAAAATTTTAATTATTTGACTCGTTGCTTTGTTAGATCCATCCGGGTCTTAATTTTCTGTTAGTTTGCAACACTTAAAATTGTTTGATGTGCTCTGTTTTTTTTTTTTTCTCTTATTTTTTATAGTAATCTAATTGCTAGTTATGTTAATTGAATTGATTAATTTGTAGGATATTAAATAATTTAAATAATTAATTACTAAGAAAAATGAAAAATCTCTAACTTCATTGTCAAGGTAAATATAATATTCTAAAAACACATTTAAAAATATAATAAATATTCTAAAATTAAATGTAAATAAAAGAAGAATATTAGTCAAATAATATTCTTTGACAAATAGCTAAAACTAAGATAGAAAATATTAATCATAAAATTCTTTATATATTCTACATGCATCATTCTTCTCATATTGGAAAGAATTCATTCTTGAATTTAAATTTTCATACTTCATTGATTTTTGAGTATGAAGATATGATTTAACCAGAAGAAATAAATTTTTACCAAAATATTAACTGTGATCTTCACAAATTTCTTTAACTGCATAATCATTAAAAATTTAAAAAATTCGTTTAAAAATGGATTGTAATGTAGGAGGATGTTAACAAGATTTTATTTGGCTCCTCATCAATAATATTTGTCTCTTCATAAAAAACAAACGATTAACTCCAATTTATAATTCGATATGGAATAATTGTTGGTGTGAATTGAAACTCATTTTTTGTTGGTTTCTCATCTAAATATTCTTCTTCTCTATAATAATTATCAAAAGGAAGCTGATACTAATGATGTAGGGAAGAAGCTGACGAATTGTATAGTTGATTAAATGGATTGCAATTTTTCTGTTCAGTCCAAATTCTCAAAAAAATGACACAGTGATGGAAAATATTTTTTTATCAAAAGTTTTAGTCAAAAAGTGTTAATAAAATGATGTAACACAATGACGCTTATGTAACAAAGGATTTCTTTTAAATGGGTGCTTTTTCTTTTTTTTTTTAATGACTCGGGATGTCCGGACCAAGTTGCATGCATCTCAACTAATTCTTGAGATTTTGAAGTTAACAATTAAGTAAACTTTCAACAACTCTAAGGGGATTCGAACTGGCAACCGCTGAGGAGTGAACCCAAGATTTTGTTAGTTGAACTATCCTTAAAGTTAACAAATTCTAGGGGTTGGTATATCATTCTAATCATTTATCTTTTAATATTTTTTTTAATAATATTACCACTCAGTTGTAGAAAGTCTGGTTTCACAATTGGTCGTTCCTTCTACGAAACCACTGAGATGACTAAAAGGACACGACTAATACTTCGTTTGGAGCGACAGATTTAATGGAATTTGATTTCATTTAATAAAAATTCTCATTAATTCTTATGTTTAAAACTAAAATAAAATTTTATGAATTAGATTTGATTGTATTTCTTAACTCAATTTTTGAAATTTTTATAGAATTTGAAATCCAATCCAAAAAATAAGATTTGATGAAAATTCATTATTTTCTTAAGCAATATAAGTAGACAAATTTATTCTCTTATATCATATTTACCAATTTTTTATTTCCTATTCACATTGTCAAACTTGATATTTCACTTAAATTAAATTAATTCAATTCTTAAATTCAAAATGTATTAAAAACATAAAATTTTATTGATCAAATCAAATCAAATTAAATTAATTCTTTATTTTAAAATGAAATCAATTCTAAAAATGAAATGTTTCCAGACAAAATGTAAAAGGTAGAGATGTAACAAAGCACCTAAGACTTGGCTTGATCTTGCACCAGTAATGTTTTTTCGTGAAAATTTGACTTTTTTGGGTAATTTTTTTACCATGCGTTATTCTCATGTTTTAAGAAAAAAATTTAAAATATATATATTTAAAATTAACATATTATAAAAAAAAAAAGTCTTATTCAACTTAACTTTTAACAGTTAATCATATTATAGTTTAATCTTACATTATGAGTAAATTTCTCATTGATTAACTCCCTTTTTCCCCGTGGAACTTAACAGGAAAGGCCAAGACCCCCTCAACAAACCAACTTAAAAAAAAAATTGGAGTCTTTTTTTAGTGGTTTGTCATCGCCATTGTTCACGGATATAATTTCCTAACAGACTCTTTAACAAAAGACACTACTCTTTTGTTACTAAATAATAATTTCAGTGATGAATTGTAATCCTTCACTGACAATGATATTAAGGTAAATTATACTATGTACTTTTTTGTTTTATCCTGAGTATATCAAATTTCACGTCGATTCCTAGAATTTCAATTATGACAACAAATCCGAAATTCATATTTTATTTGAATAGTCATTGGATATAAATGGACATTCTCAGTTCTCCCAAGTAGAATCAATAAAGCAATGAAAGAAACAGAAAGGGTATGTTTAAAATAATAAAAAGTGAGATAAATTATAAATTCGTAATTCGTATATTGAGATAAAAAGTAAATAAATTCTTTTTCAAAATTTTTTATTACTTAAAATGAAGCCAAGATATGGATCCCACTCCACCCTTTTTCCTGGTATCAAACGTAATCTTAATATTAGTAAGTTTCTTCAAATTTCCAGTTTTGTGTTCTTGGAGAAATACAAATGCTACTTTATATTTGGTATTTGTGGAGGTACAGCATAGATTTTTAATTTGTCCCGTGAAAGCAACCGGAAAGTTGAACAGAAGCTCATCTGTCTATCCATCCATTTCTAATTTCTCCAAACATTTTAGAATAACCCTGAACATGTGCCATGTTACCAGAGCCGGCTCAGGGGTAAGCCCAACAAGCCCCTGGGCTAGGGCAACTCCCCGGGCCAATGAGCAAGGGACAACCAACTTGAGCTAAGGCCCAAGGGTTGGGGCAACCAGGCTGAGACAAAGGCTGGGACAACCATCCCACATGGGCCGGCATTACGTGTTACCAAGCGATGACGAAAAGTGCTTGGCAAGACTAGAGTAATCAAAGGGTGATTGAAGCTGGGTCTCACCTCGTTGTCGAATTGAATAAGTCTGAGCCCTAACCATAAATGCGAAATAGTTATAAAATGAATTAACTTAATTGCTTAAAAATTAACTTAATTAACTTATCTCTTTATAAGTGACAGACAAAAATGACATTTGAGTGTCCAAGAGAGCAATCTTATTTTGCCCACGCGCATTAAATGCAAAGTGGGGCATTAAATGAGAATAGAAAGACATTTAAAAAGCCGGCGATTACTGCATACTATGATATATATATATATATATATATATATATATACGAGATATACAATAATTACAATCTAATTATTTGTTTATTTATTTATTTGCTAATTTATTAATATTGTCTAACTATGAATACAACACTTAGTTCTAAAATCTAAGTACGCTTTTTATTGTCAACATAATACTATTTCCTTAATTTTTCATAAAATACTTCAGGTTTTTGCGGACTTTATAAACAGAGGGTTTTTCTAGTCGGAGACTCTTTCTCCAGCCATTACCTCTCTCCGGCCATAACCTTCTATTTCTTTGTATTCGGCAAACTTGATTTCGAGTTTCTAGTTGACGTGGAGGGCAAATTCTGACACGGAAGATTTTATTGCCGCACACCCATATATAGATCAAATCAAACTAAGCCTTTTTCCCGCACACCCATGTATATGAAGCAAAATTTTAGAGACTTCTTTACAATCAAAAGGACAGACAAATGAAAAACACTTGCAGGTAAAACAGATGCTGCTTTCAAAGACACCAGAAATAGAAACAAAATTTCTTGGTTAAATCTCTTGGCTCCTCCGTGTGAATCGATACTGTCCGAACGTCCACTATACTACAACAGCAAAACCGTTTGTGAGTACAGAACGACGCCTATACTTTTTACAAATTCAATTGCTAGTGCAGTTCACTGCGTTCAAAATTGAAAAACTCCAAACTTTCACTGTAAAAGCAGGGACGGAAAGAAAAGAGATCGGCAAGTTGAGTTAGAACTTGGGGGAGTATAATGACGAAAAAAATGTCAGTCAGAATCGGCTTGATCCATCCAATCAGAGTTTGAAGCATCTGAATTCTGATGGGAAGACGAGTTGTCTTCCCTTGAAGATTCTTGATTATGGCTGTTGTCTTCATAATCGACGGAACAAAGGACGCATTCAGGATCCTGAGCTTCAAGATGTGATATGGCATCTTGGTTACACTTCTGCCTTAGCTCTGCCTGTTCCATCACCAAATCAAATCAGTACTAATTTCCCATTTTAATACCCCACACAGGCAAGATGGCCTGTGTTGTAAAATAACGGCTGGTCCTGCCCAATAGGCCCATGCTATGATGAACAAAGGCACTTCAATCTATCCGCGTTGGACAGTTATTTAGACACAGAAGTTTCTTTCGAGTTCTGTTCGCCCAAAAAATGAAAAATTAGACTATCTGTAGCTCTACCTACAAGAAGAAGCATATAACACAGTTCAAATTCATCAATATTTCACTTCTTTTAATTCTCTAGCTACCATGAATGCTCGGTACGCTGGGAGGGCGGGCCAAATGAACGCCTAAAATTTGGCATTATCTGCTTAAAATGGCCATTCTCATGCTGGAATTTGGTATTTAATCTATATATTATTACACTATATATATGTACACACTTATTACAAATGTTCTAAAATAATGAATTTAATTTTTAATTATTTTATACACATATTAACACTTTCCTAAAATAATAAATTTAATTTTCAATTATTTCCATTATTTTAGGATTCCATCGTACTCAAATTTCTCTCCTCTTATTTCCTTTTATTTTCTATAGTTAATATTCCTTGATTTAACTCCTTAATTCTAACCTTTTAATTCATAATTTATGAGATTAAATTGTTAGAATTTTTGTATATATATAAGCCTTTTAGGCCATTGGAGTGATCAATGAGAAATATACTACCCTTCTCTACATATTTTAGTTTCCTAACATGGTATGAAAGTAGCCTAGTTCAAGGTCCTAACCAAATCAATCCTTTTCCAGTCTCACCATAGCGGAACAAACACCAAAAACACTAATAGTAATTCTCTTTAAGTCAAATCCATCCAACAACATCACTGCTGATGAAGTGCACAAATTACAAGCTTTTTAATTGTCGTTACTATTCGTCAATTATATGGGTAAAATCCATCCAACCTAAATGAAATGGATCATAGATAGTGGCACCTCTGATCATATGACCCTACATCTTGATTTTTTTAGTATTTATCAAAAAAATAAAAATGATTTTTCAGTATACCTTCCTTCTGGTACCACTCATTCTGTTGCCCATATTGTAAATGTGCATTTATCTAATTTTATTCATCTCTCCAAAATGTTTTGCATGTCTCAAATTTTTGTTTCAATTTACTATTTGTTCAAAAAATTATTTCGCAGCTTAATTGTCAATTAATTTTTTCTCTTCTTTTTGTGTCTTTTAGGCTAATCATTCAAAAACAGTGATTGGGGTAGGTAAAGCACGAAACGGGCTTTACAACCTTCGACTACATTTGACACAAACCAATTCCGCATCCCATTACCTACCTTTTAGCTTATGGCACCAGAGGTCAAGGCACTTGTCAATAGATGTTAAGTTTTTTTTTCCATTCCTTCAAATAAAATTAATTGTGATGCTTACCTTTGTGGCAAACACATGCGATTACCTTTTAAAAACATTTCAAATAAAAGTTTATTTCCTTTCAATCAAATCTTTTGTGATGCTTGGGGAGGTTACCACATGCCTTCCCCGTGTGGTGCTCGATATTTTCTGACTATTGCGGATGAATATATTCGTGTTACACGGATATGTCACATGACTCACGAATCAGATGCCATAGAAAAATTAAATTCATTCTTGCCTATGGTTAAAAATCAATTTAATCTTACTGTCAAACAAAATTAATTGTGGACGGTTTGTTTTCCTTTGAAGGAGCTGATGATGAGAAACATGAGATCACGGGCCTCGTGGGAGAAGCACAAGGTGCTAAGCAGATTATTCTGCTCCAGGGTTACGCCTAATGAGCCTCGGAACGACATCGCATTCGAGAGAGAGGTCGAAATCCGAAAGCATTTTGTGTCCATCTTCTCTAACGAG
Organism: Vitellaria paradoxa; assembly: GCA_019916065.1. Lineage (NCBI taxonomy): Eukaryota > Viridiplantae > Streptophyta > Magnoliopsida > Ericales > Sapotaceae > Vitellaria > Vitellaria paradoxa. The sequence continues at coordinate 32,638,942 of CM034241.1, read as the reverse complement.
CACATTTTCTGGCTATAAGTCTCTGTAAACTATGCCCATCGTGCGGAGTAAGAGTGTCTCTGCAGCATAGAATCTGTTCATAAAATTAGTACGCTTCAACGAGATGTATATAGGCTCCGTTTGGAACTCTACAAAATAAAATAAAATCCTACAAATCTCTACAAACACGAATTATGAGATAATAAAATTTAAATTTTTCACTTACTGCACGAATTACGAGATATTTACTTTTACAATTTTATTTTATTTTATACACTTTTATACAACTCCAAACACACCCATAATCAAAATCAGCAATGCTAATGGAACCAACGAAAAAAGACTACTAATCTATAAATTTGAAATTAGGGTTAGATGTATGAATCTTATTTATTGATAATTAGTTAGTTGTTTTTAGCTAACAGTTATAAATCAGAGCCATCAGGGTGAGCTTTGAGCAATGAAAATATTTTAACGTTGTTATTATTATTATTATTATTATTATTATTATTATTATTATTTCATTTTGGAGATCCCGATTCAATACTGAAAGTCGTTATTAAGACTAAAACGGTATACATTTTTCAAATTTTACATAGTTCCTGTTTGGAGGTGTAAAAAGGAATAACAAATAATAATTTTGGTATTTTAGTTATTAAGTAAAATATTAAGAGTTGTTAATTTTATTAAGTTGACAGATTGTCCAAACACAAATTCTTACCACATTGGGAAGGGATATAATAGTCATTTCACTTTAATTTGACTCAAAAATAACCGAAATTTTTACCAAATACCTAAAAGTTATAAAAAATTATAAAAAAATTTTATTTATTTTATCAAACATCTAAAAAATGTTAAAAATTGTTAAAATTTTCTACTTATTCTATCAGATACACACTAAATTTTACTTACGAACCTTTATCAAAAAATTATAAAAAATTACTAAAAATTTAACTCCCAGACAAAAAATTACCAGAAATTACTAAAAACTTAATTTTCAAACGAGACCATAGTGAGAAATATCAATGCACTATTGCATTTTGAATCAACACCGTAAATTTGACTCTAATGGTAAGGATTCAATCCCCACCTATAAATTTCAACAATAACAGAACTTAAAAGAATAGAAAGCCTAATCTTTAAACAAACTTACTTTGTAGATGGAATGCTAAATCGTCTCATAGGTTGGCGACGAAGAGCGGCATGCAAGTCGACACCGGGACAGAACTCCATAACCAGGCAAGAATAGTGAGAAGGATCAAACTCAGCATGCAAAGTTGGAAGAAAAGGATGGTCAAGCATGCCCAAAATCTCCTTCTCCATCTCTGCTCTTTGTAGCTTCTTCCTTATAGCAAGAGCTTCTCTGTCAACCATCTTCATGGCATAGAAGCACGGCGCCAGCCTCACCGCCGGATTCCTTATCTGGCAAAGGTAGACGTTTCCAATGTCAGCGCTGCCCAGCAGGCGGAGTAGCCGGAAGTGGTCCAGCCCAACTTGGCCGCCTTTCTCGGCTTGGAGCTTTCTCGTGGCTTCCCAAGCGGCTTGGCTCGTTTTGTGTGGTTTGTGGCATTGGGAAATGGTGTCCCCGGAGGAACAAACGGAGACGGAGCTCCGGCGGCTTCCGGAGATGGAGCTGAGGTTGCTTCTCCAGCTCCGGCTGGAATCCGGCTCTGTTGTGTAAAAGCATGAGCTGCTGTCATAGTCTGATTCATCCCGAGCCGTGGTTGCCATGGTGGTTGGGGCAACATGTACGAGCTTGTTTTGCTTTCTCTGGCTTTATATATATACTAGTTTTATAATTCGCGCGATATACAAATTTGTTATATTATATAATTAAATTGAGTATACTATCATACTAAAATAATTAAATTGTAGAGATATATTTAAAAATAACATATATTATTATTTATGCAAATTTAATTAAATAGTAAACGTAAAATAAATTAAAATATTGATACAATTAATAGTATTGATTTAATTAAATTTAAGTTCTAATAAATAAAATGAAAAGAAAGAAAATTAGAGAGATTAAAGAATAATAGCACTTACACTTATAATTAAACAATTTATATATTAAAAAGATTGAAGAATAACAACATTTACAAACAAAAACTTACAAAATACGCATCAATTACATATAAAAATTATAAACAATTAAAATTTAAGTACGTAACTAATAAATTACAAAGTCGAATAGAAAATTATTGTAATCAAAAATTTTCAAGCAATTTGAAAGAAAAGAAGTTTTTGTATCCATTTATAAATTTTACATGCAGGAGAGTCATATTCTATTTAAATTAAAATATCATTTTGAAATCCCATCTTATTCCGATTAGAATACTATTTTGATTGAATTGAAAGTTCAAATCCAATAAAAGTTTCAGCGGCGACACTTCAATTGGATTGATTTATCTATTACTAATTTTATTTTTTAATTTCTAATATTGTTTGATATGATATTTTTAATAAATAATATTACAATATATATAATTCTAAAAAACAATATTATAATTTGATTTAAAATATATTACTTATTTTGTATAATGATAAAAATAATAAGGGACATGTTAGTTGTTGATAAATTAACATTTTTATTTAATAGGTTAATTATTTTTTTGGTATTATTTTATTTAATGAAAATAATAATTATTATATTTACTATTTTTAAATAATGATTTATTAAATTATAGAAAAATGAAAATAAAAAGTTGTATGATAAGTAGAAGTGTAGATTAAATAAAAATATTAAGTGATATCTAAGAACATTCTAATTTAAATAAAATTGCGAATAAGTGGTAATTATATACAATACTAAATCTATTTAGATTATTTAATTATAAATTAAAATAATTATAATTATAAATTTATAGTAATAAATTAAAATCTTTATTTAACGGGCTAATTATTTTCTTGCATTATTGTGTTTAATAATAATATTTATTATTAAAACCTTTATTTAACCGGATAAATATTTTTTTTGTATTATTTTGTTTAATAACAATAATAATATTCATTATGTTTTAAATAATAATTTATTAAAATAAAAAAAATAAACAATAAGAATATGTTTTAAATAAACACAAAAATAAAAAAAATAAGGAATTATAAGGTAAACAAAACTGTAGATTAAATAAAAATATCAAGTGATATTTATGAACATTTTAATTTGAATAGAATCGAAACTTATGAATAAGTAATAATTATGTAAAATACTAATTTCTTTATAAGATTATTAAAATAACTATAATTAGACATCACTTGTCACAACTATATACGTGTCACAACCGTAGTAGAAAGTAAATCTTACGTGGCGCATGATAATTATACTTAAGTACTATGTGTCACAATTATAACAAAAACTAATTTCTACGTGGCACAACAACGTTATCAGACTCTACTTTATATATATATAATATGATATATAGAGAGAGACCGGCTTTGCGGATACTAACGTTTGATTTATATATTTTATATTACAAAGACTAATTGGAAAAAAAAAAAAAAAATTGGGGTTATGATTTTAGGTAGCTGTCACATGCCTAATATATATATATATACACTAACTATATAATAACACGTACATACAAATATTTAATGGATTCACCTACATATTGAGAGTCATATATCTACAGTCATGGGTAATTTTTCCCACAGACAAATATAGCATAGGGCTTACAAGTGTTTGTCATGGGATTTTAAATGGATACATAAGTAATAGTTGCAAGTTTAGCAATTCTTTTAATGTTTACTTAATTTATAGTATATCGCATCTTTTTAATGAATCCAATACTTAACTAATTCAATTACAAATATATTCACACCACAGTCTATAAAATAATTTTATATTATTATATATAATATTGTAATGTTATACAAATTTAAAATTTAATTAATATTACAAATTTTGTACAAATATTATAAATTTTATTGGATTGGGTACTCAATTATTTAAGATTACAAATATAGATAGAAAAATTATATACTCGATGTATCTAGATACAAATTCAAATCTATAAATTTTTTAATGAGCTTGCGTTTATTCTTATTCAGTCTGATTAAAACACATTTATATTTCAAGCGTATATTGTGGATTAGTAATATATATATATATTAAGTAGTTGTCAAATTAGTTGATTAATCGATACTTTTTACCTGAAACACACTTAATTCAAATCTAAAGTTATTGCAAGAAGAATTGTGTCTTTTTAAGCATGACGGTCAAAAGGGCTGTTTTCCTCCTGTAAAAAGGTGAAAAAGAGTTGCCCCTTTTATTTGAATGGTGGTTTCCCCCAGGCTATGGAACTTTTGGTGATTAACCATGAAATCTATTGAACTGCTAATAATTGCATAAAGCAGTGTTGAAATTAATAAAGCTACAGATCAGCACATGAATCACGCATGCTACATTCATTTCCACCTCTCATACCCAAACTCATACAAGCCCCTTCTGCATCTGTTAATTGCTCTCACAAACATGTATATGAGGTGGTTGCCATGCATGTGAACCCATGTAAGGGACCTGCATGGAGCTTGGACCAGAAGGTCCAGAGCCAAACACGTTTCTCCAGGCTGAAGTTCGAAATGCTTTTGTAGTTGTGTCCTTAATTATACACCTACATTAATATCAGAGAAACAAAATTTTCCTCTGGTGTTGAAACTTTCAGTTCATGTGCAAATCTGTATCTAGGGTTTTTCCCCCTTTTTCCTAGAAAAAAATAATAATAGTAAAAGCATCAGGATGATAAGATAACGTCAGGGTCCGATCAATTTAACTAAAATAAAAAATGGTTGAAACTGCTTTCTAATTGCAAGAATGTCACATTACTCTTGTTACAATTGTCGGTTGAATTGCAGGATGATAGAATTTTTCTTCATATATATACATGTTTATATATTTAAGGGTCCAATTGATTTTGATGTACTGATTCTTCACGTTGAATTAATGAACTTTTAAATGCAATAAAATAAGTACTATAGTGGTACTACTACCATATTATTAGCGATGTCAATAGGACAGGTACATGAGGGTACTCAACTCGATTAAATCCAATAAAAATTCATTGAGAAACATTCCAATGAGATTGGGACATGTTTGAGATTTATTTGTAGTGTACCCGATACTCATAAGATACCTTTTAAATACATGTTTAATAAAATAAAATAAAATATATATTTATTTACTTACAATTTTATCTCTAAAATAAAAAGTGCAACAATACTCTTTAACTTTGTTGGGATACTTTATTTAGACTTATTTAATTTATGATTTATTGTGTGTTATTTTCATATGTCATGGATTGTTTTATATTGGATTTGAATATCCTTTATAAATTGTGATTCCTATTGTACTGTTTCAGGGGAATGCCCCTGTATATTTTGTACATTTATTTCTATTATTTATAGTATATTTCTTTTATCTTCCAAAAAAAAAAACTTAGAAGTCCTTTGACCAATGAATTTATTTAATTTAATAAATTTAACTTTTTTGTCACTTACTAATTTTTTTATTTTTTTTATTTCAGATCAAGTACTTAACGAGTAATTTGACTAATTGAATATAAACAGATTTCACAGGTTTGGGATGGTTTTGTAGGTTTAGGATGGGTTTCGGATTCTAACTAAAAAAATAAACGAGTTTGGGATGGTAATGGTAAGTAAAAAAAAAAATTGAGTTTAATAATGGAATTGACTAATTAAGTAAGTATCCTACCCGTTTATATCCTTATATGATATAAAGGAGCTATGGCATGAGTTCATGAACTCAGAGATGTGTCTCTGGTTTTGTTTTCCACCAGTGAAGATAAACAATCTCATCAGCTTATAATTAAGAGGCATTTTTTGAGAGCATTTTATCATCACAACATGATATATTTGTAAAAACATGACTAGCGCCGTAAACTTTAATTTATATATATATATATATATATATTATTTCATCAATAATCTCGATTATAATTTTTATTTTTCATAAACGTTCTTTATTTTTTAGGGGAAGAAATTCGCCCCCACAAAGGTATGGTATGTCTTGGAAGTAATATTTTTACGTACGTTAAGAGGGCAAACCTATTTATTTGGGTGTGCATGGAGGCTTTGGCCTTAAGGATTTTATTTTAACTATATGCTTACTTTTCGCATTAAACTCTTACTTCTCATATGATGAAAGTAAAAATTGAGAAGTACACCTGATCTATAATAATGTAAGAAATTAGGGTTCAAGACGGTATTTTGTGACTCCTTAACTTCTAAATACTTTTATCATATAACGGGTCAAATTTTAAAACAGAGGACGAGTGATATCTTATCTAAAATAATTGATAAGTGAGTTTAAATGCACTATTAAAGATGTGGCTCCACCCGGTGGTTGCAATACCTTGGTGGGGGTTGATTCACTCTTATGGCCTGTTTGGCGCTCCAAAAAAGATAAAAAAACACTAAAATTTTTTTAAAATTTCTAAAATTTTAACACATTTTACAGTTCTCGTACTTTGTAAAATTTCTATAAATATATATATACTTACATATCCTAACAAATTTTTACAAACTCCAACACTATTTCACGAAACCAATTTAGAGTAGATTTTTTTTTTCACTTAACCTTTTTTTTTTTTTTCATGTATTCCATTCTTCAAAAAATGATTCATAGAGAAGAGAGATATTTTTTCTTAATAACTTTTTTTATAAATCCCAAGAACTGTTTAATTATTTTTAATAAATTTTGATACAAAACCATTTCGACAGAATCAAAAAATCGTTCAGACGGTTTCTCTCTCCAAAAAACTAACATAAAGGTTAAAAAGTTTCACTATTCATATCAGAAAAACGTAGTTTGGTTGCTGTGCGCCAAACGCCAAAAGTTTTCTGAAATTACTTTTTTTTTTTGTTTTTCATTATTTTTCGCTGCGTCAAACAGACCCTTAATTTTCACTTAGGGTGGATCATGACTTGAACGGTCTTAACTAACTTAGGTATGTGTATATATATATATATATATTCAAATTTACTTTACTCTAAATTTTTGTAATCTAACTCACTTTTTCTTTCAACTTTTTATTTAGTCTAAATTTTTATATTATAATCCATCCAATCGTTAAATCCTTTACTCTGCCCATAGGAATTCGAAACACTAATTCTATCCCAGATTTTCACATTGGTGAATTGCGGGGTCATAGAGTATGGGCCACGACGGCTAGCAAGGCAGCATCATAGTCTAATTATATCCCATATTTTCACATTGGTGAATTGCAGGGTCATAGAGTATGGGCCATGACGGTTAGCAAGGCAGCATCATTGTGATGACTCAGATTTTTAATGTTTTGATTAATTGTTAATTAATATTTACTTTGGTAAAAATAAAATTTTTATTGATTTAAATTTTTGGAAACATAAATTAAATTCAATTTTTATTGTGGATGCATGAAATTAGAAGTCTAGTCTAATTTGAATTCTAATTCTTTCTCCATTAGGATTCTACCAACTAATAGCGAGTACATGGAATTGGAAGTCTAGTTTGATTTGAATTCTAATCATTTTTCCATTAGGATTCTACCAACTATTAGCCAGTACATGGAGTTGGAAGTATAGTTTAATTTGAATTCTAATCTTTTTTCCATTAGGATTCTATCAACTAATAGCTAGTCTAGATATACGTGTATATATATATAACATGCGCTCTTCGGTAGTCAAGGTAAAGGGTTAAAAAGAGAGAGAGAGAGAGAGAGAGAAAGAGAAAAGAAAAGATAAGGGGTAGTCACGGCAGAGGAGAAAAAAAAATCTAATGTGAATGCTGTGGAGATTACCAACTTCTTGATGGCCGCGGTGATCTTAGTCTGATATGCTGATTGAGTTTTGGGTTTCGTTACGACTTGGGTGTTCTTTCTACAGATTTAATTTGAGGTAAGGGGTGGAACTTTTAAAAGTAATGCATATATATATGTATAAATATATATTTATTTTCTGGGCGAATGACCTGTGAGACTGTATTGTAATTAACAATACATATATGTGTATTAATTGATTAGTCCTCATACAATTCGGTGATATGAATATAATGATATATATATATATATATATATATATGTAAATATATATATTAGACTCATCAGATTTTTGTTGTTGTGAACATATGATTGATTAGATCTTTTTTTTTTCCCTTTAAACTCATAACGTGATTGATTGGAATACGAGATTCACTTGTTATTTATTTACTTATTTATTTATTTATATTTTTTTAGTTGGTAAACGTGAATTGTATTGAGTTCCCAGATTTGCTTGGCTACTAGAAGGCAAAAATTTCTATTATATATATTTGAAGTCTTCAACGATTGGATGGTATACATATTATTACTTTATATACATATATAGGTTAAAGGTGTGGAAATTAGGTGTCCAGCAAAGCCATTAAATGAATAAAGCAAAGAAACTTTAACTTTTGTCCTTATATGATAGTTTGTCTTTTTGTGAATTTTGTCTTTACATGTTAGTTTGTTTTGAAAGCTTTTGCATTAATTGTAAGAAACATATTTGGTAATTTGTTGTGCTGCGATTCTTCGGTAATTATGGTTATTATTATTTACGTGTTGAGGTTTACGGATTATTTAAAATATTATGATGAATTCATAAGGATTTAATAAATAATGAATTTAAAATAAAGAATTTATTTGATGTTTGTTTAAAATGAAAGTGGATGCGTTTTGTAATAACCCAGATTTTTCTTATTTAATTTGGATATTTTTATTTGATAAATTTAGTTTGCTATTTAAATTTAATGATTTTAAATTTTAGGAAGAATGTGTAATTTTCCTAAACCTATGGGGAGTAGGAAATAAATTAATTGGTTGGGGTTAAAATTCTTCTTTATGAATATATAAATTTGTAATTTATTTTAATGTATTAAAAACCCTAAGTGAGAGAAGGAGAGACGGAGGGAAGAAGAAGAAGAAGAGACGGTAGCTTGTGTTTTCTTTCAATTGCCAGATTAATAAAGGTAAGGGGCGGAACCTCTAATGCCTTATATGTGTCTCTGCGTGTATATATATATATATATATATAGGTTTGATTGGTTGAGAAATTCGGTGTACAAGACGTTTAATGGAAGTTGTTTTTATATACACACATACATATATCTATGCATACTTGCTAACGTGTAAGGTTTGGTGCCCAGCAAGGCTTAAATTTTCGTCCTTGTGTGTCTTTTGTCTTTTTCTTAATTTTGTCTTCACATGTTCATTTGTAAAAAAAAAAAAAAAAAAAAAAAAAAAACTTGCATCAGAAATATACTTGGTGACTTTTCGAACTGTGAGTATTTCGGTAATTATTATTTATATGTTAAAAAAAAGGTGGGTTCATTCCCAGATTTGCACGGTTAGAAGACAAAATTTTAATATATATATATATATATATAGTGGGCGGTACAAGTATTGCCATATTAAATTTTGATTATAGTGGTATTGATTTTTAAAGTAAAGATGTGACTGGCAGTGTACTCGCATGGGTAAATTTATTATTTATAATTTTTTTAAATCTTAAAAAAAAGAATTTATTTAATGTGGAATTATAAAGGGAAATTTAATAATATGTTTGATTTGGATTGAGGGGTGTTGAAAATATTGGGTATACGTACCCAAGGGTTGAGAGTCCCGAAACCCGCGCGGGGGTGGTAATCGAGTCCAGTAGGCTAGTAACCTACGAACGATGCAGATGCCTAAGGGTGGCATATTATATTTCTAAGGTTTCGACCTAAGAAGCAGACACCGAAGGATGGTGTATATTGGTTAGGTCCTGTTTCTACGGGACAACCAAGCAGACATCAATGAATGATGTATATTGGTTGGGTCTTGTTTTTACGAGACAACCAAGCAGACATCAATGAATGATGTATATTGGTTGGGTCTTGTTTCTACGAGACAACCAAGCAGCAATACCTTGAAATTAAATTATTTTTCTTTGACGCGTTGTGTGGTGCTGAAACACAATTAATTGTAACGAAAAGATATTGATAATTAAATTTAAATTCTTGTTTGAAATTGCTACTTGTGCATAATTGTCTCATATAGTAGCATGTTAGGACATACTGCATTTATATTATTATTATTATTAGGGTTCCGAGCACACGTGGTATTAGTGCTAAACCCCTTACAGCTTGTGATGCAGGTAATGAATTTGAGTCATGTTCGGGACCTTATGAGCATAGGAATTAAAGTTTTTATTTATTATTTTTTTATGTAATTGTTTTAGACTCCTGAAAATTTATTGTTCGTAGATTGTAATATACCTTTGTTTGTGAGGTGAAGGCTATTTATTTATTTATTTATTTTTTTTTTTTAGAGATTGTTTGGGCATAGTTGTGGAGCTTTGTTGCCTAGTTAGTTTTGACTAAGGCATTTATTTAAATTTAAAGTATGAATTTTATCTATTTTTATTTCATTAGCTCCATAATATGTGAGTATGGCTCTGATGTGGAACAAGAAATGTTATTAAATGGTGTAATGTGCGTTCTTTGGTTCACGTACTGGGATTGTGAAATTCAGGGCGTGACAACTTGGTATCAGAGCCTAGGTTTAGAATACCTAGGGACAGTGGGTCTTTTATTTTTCTAAGTATTATGTGATTACATGTTAGTTTATTTAGTTGTGATACGTGAATTTGATGCTTTGTTGGACTTAAAATTGTTACGAAGGTGTTGACCTTAGTATATTTTTGTGAATTTTTAGAGAAATGCCGCCACATGTAGCTCCAGGTGTTAGAGGTAGAGGCAGGGGCCGAGGTCGTGGTCGTGGTAGAGGCCGGGTCTGAGGCCGAGGGATTCAGGCTGGGCAGGGCCATGAGGTTCCAGTTGATGATGTTCCCGTTGCTGCAGGAGTGTCACAAGAGCAGGGGTCATATGCTGGGGTTGGAGCAGAGGTTCCATTAGGGGTGCCCCATGTGGCTGAGGTGCAATCTGAAGCACCAAGTGTGCCGCAACCAGGAATGGTGGACCCACAGATGTGGATGCAACAAATGGCTGCAATGTTTGCGGGAGGAATGCAAACGAATCAGCCTACAGCTCCGTATGAGAAGTTTAGGAGAATGAAACCTCCTACATACTCTGGCACAGCAGACACTGAAGAGGTTGAGAAATTCTTACACGAGAATGAGAAGATATTCGAGGTGATGCAGTTAAATGAGGATAAGACCAGAGTCTTACTTGCTGCTTTTCAGTTGGAGGGTGCTGCAGCGGATTGGTGGAGTACTGTGAAGGGGTCTCGTGGGGCGTCTGCACTTACTTGGGAGGATTTTAAGGAGCGTTTCAGAGACTACTTCTTCCCACAGTCTCTAAGAGATGCTAAACTTGATGAATTTCTGAATTTGACTCAAGGACCAATGACTGTGCTGGAGTATGGGCGTAAATTTACCTCATTGGCCAAATATGCTAAGGAGTTGGTGTCCACTGAACGCACCAAGTGTAGACGGTTTGAGAAAGGATTGAGGCCTGCTGTCAGAGATCAGATAGTGCCTTTGGGGCTTAATGAATATGAGACCTTGGTTGATCGAGCAATGGCAGTGGAGAAGAATTTGGCAGATACCAGGGCACAGAATAAAGCTAGGCAAGGAAGGACTCAGCACCAGGAGAACAGACCCACCAAAAGGCAGAGAGAGAATTTACATGGGACACAGTCTCAGCAATTTCAGCAGGGGAGTATGGTCCCAAGTAAGTCAGCGGCAACTGGAGTTTCTGCACAGAGTCCTATTATTTGTCATAATTGCAGACAGCCTGGGCATCGTCAGTTTAACTGTCCTTACAAAGGCGTGTCGGGTGGATCTGAAAATAGGGCCGAGGTAAAGATTTGTTACACGTGTGGTCTACCAGGTCATGTGCAGAGGCGTTGTCCGCAGAGGCAAGGCAATGGAAGTATTATGAGACCTCCACAGCCAGCTCAGTCAGTACAGAGTAGCAGGCCAGCAGGGTCACAATCAGTGCAGACTCATTTTCAGAGGAGTACTCAAGGAGGGGCACCGCAGTATCAGATGGGTGTTCCAAGTGGTGTTCAACAACATCAAGGAGTTCAGGGTGGATCCCAACAGGGACAAAAGGGGGGTAGACCACAGACGACACCAGTTCAGGGACGAGTTTTCACTGTGGCCCAGAATGATGGACGTGCAGAGCCTATAGTGACGAGAGGTACCTTTCTCATTTATGCTACTAATTCCACAGTCCTTGTAGACACAGGAGCATCTCATTCATTTATTGCTGCATCGTTTATGTCTACATTGAATTTATCTGCGGACGAGTTAATTCCACCATTGCACGTTGAAACACCGATAGGAGGTCATTCAGTGTTGAATCGAGTTTGTAAGAATTGTGAGATCACTATTAGGGATGAGACTTCAGGACGAGAGCACTTGTCAGTTTTTGACCTAATTGTGATAGACATGGGAAGCTTTGATGTGATTCTTGGCATGAATTGGCTGTCAGTCTTTCGGGCGATGATAGATTGTGCTAAGAGTCGAGTGACCTTATTTACTACAGAGGGACATCAGATACGATTTTCTGGTGATCGTTGTAGTCCTCAACTTTTGCCTTCCCTCAATGGGCAGGGACGAGTAGACTTGTGCAGTTTGTTTGCTTGTATGGCTCTAGAGGACGAGGAGGGTGACAAAATTGAGTTACCACGAGTTGTTTGTGAATTTCCAGAAGTGTTTTCAGAAGTAGCTGGATTACCGCCTGAACGGGAGATTGAATTTGGGATTGATCTGATACCTAGCACAGAACCAATTTCTATAGCCCCGTATAGATTGGCACCTGCAGAGTTGGTGGAGTTAAGATCCCAGATAGAGGAGTTGAGCTCTAAGGGATTTATCCGCCCTAGCACTTCACCTTGGGGTGCACCAGCACTATTTGCAGCTAAAAAGGATGGAACTCTCAGGATGTGTATAGATTACCGAAGGTTGAATCGGGTCACGATCAAGAATCGGTATCCTCTACCGAGGATTGACGATCTGTTCGACCAACTGAAGGGTTCGGTCATTTTCTCAAAGATTGATTTGAGATCTGGTTACCACCAGTTGAGGGTGAAGCAGGAAGACATTTCTAAGACGGCATTCAGGACTCGATATGGGCACTACGAGTTCTTGGTGATGCCATTTGGGCTGACCAATGCTTCTGCCGTGTTCATGGACTTGATGAACCGGGTGTTCAGTAGATATTTAGACAAGTTTGTTGTCGTGTTTATTGATGACATATTAGTTTATTCCCAGTCAGAGGAGGAACATGAGGAGCATCTGAGAATGGTACTTCAGACCTTGAGAGATCACCAGCTCTATGCTAAATTGAGCAAGTGTAAGTTCTGGCTCAAAGAAGTGAAATTTCTAGGGCATGTTGTTTCTGAGGAGGGAGTTGCAGTTGATCCATCTAAGGTTGAGGCAGTTATGGATTGGCAAAGACCGAAGACAGTTTTTGAGATTCGGAGTTTTCTGGGTTTGGCAGGGTACTATCGAAGATTTGTCCGTGATTTCTCGAGGTTAGCCGGGCCGATGACTCGGCTGACTCGAAAAGGGGTCAAGTTTATTTGGGATGAGAAGTGTGAACAGTCTTTTCAAGAGTTAAAGAAGAGGCTAACTATTGCACCAGTGCTTGTGATTCCTGAGAGAGGATTGGGTTATTTAGTTTATTGTGACGCATCCAAGGAAGGTTTGGGCTGTGTGCTGATGCAAGGTGATAAAGTAGTAGCTTATGGGTCTAGGCAGTTGAAGACTCATGAGCATAACTACCCAGTGCATGATTTGGAGTTGGCAGCAATTATCTTTGCTCTGAAAAGTTGGAGACACTATTTGTATGGTGAGAAATTTGAGGTGTTTTCTGACCACAAGAGTTTGAAGTACCTTTTCACTCAGAAGGATTTGAATTTGAGGCAGAGGAGATGGATGGAGTACATGGAGGATTACGATTTTGAGCTCCAGTATCACCCAGGTAAGGCAAATGTGGTTGCTGACGCACTTAGCCGAAAGACTCGTGGTACTGTAGCGGGTCTTTTCGTGCAAGAATGGGAAATGATAAAAAGCCTTAGCGAGTTTGATATGGAGTTGCGAGAAGATGAAAGTCATGCTATCTTGTGTGCCATAGCTACTCAGCCAATTCTATTAAGTCGTGTGATAGAAGCTCAAGGGACTGATGTTGAATGTGAGACGATACGAGCTAAGTTGTCGAATCCTGATGAGATGCCAGGATGGGTGATTGGTGACGATAACGGTTTGAGGTATTTGGGGAGACTTTTCGTGCCAATCTCTGCCCGAGATACGATTTTAAAGGAGTTCCATCACTCTAAATTTACAGTACATCCTGGAGGTACCAAGATGTATCATGACTTGCGCCGTCAGTTCTTTTGGGCAGGTATGAAGAAGGAGGTGGCAGAGTTTGTGAGTAGGTGCCTTACTTGTCAGCAAGTTAAGGCTGAGCATCAGAAACCAGCGGGTCTTTTGCAGCCTTTGCCAGTGTCAGAGTGGAAGTGGGAGAACATTACAATGGATTTTATTTCTGGTTTACCGAGATCACCGAAGGGCCATGATACTATTTGGGTGATAGTGGATAGGTTGACCAAGTCAACTCACTTTTTGCCGATTCGTTTGACGGACTCCATGGATGTCTTGGCTAAATTATATGTTAAGGAAATCGTAAGGCTTCACGGAGCTCCTGTATCCATCGTCTCGGACAGGGATCCGCGCTTTGCTTCTCGGTTTTGGCAGAGTCTCCAGGTGGCCATGGGGACAGAATTGTTGTTTAGTACTGCCTTTCATCCTCAGACTGATGGACAGTCAGAACGTACAATTCAGATCTTGGAGGATATGCTTAGGGCATGTGTGCTTGATTTTCGTGGCAGCTGGGAGAACCATCTTCCTTTGATTGAATTTGCGTATAATAATAGCTACCAATCAAGCATTGGGATGGCTCCTTTTGAAGCTTTGTATGGCAGACCATGTAGATCTCCTATCTGTTGGGCTGAGGTTGGAGAAACTGCAATTGTTGGGCCTGAGTTTGTGCAGGAGACGACTGAGAAGGTCAAACTAATTCGACAGAGGCTTGAGACAGCACGGAGCCGCCAAAAGAGCTATGCTGACAAGAGGCGAAGGCCTTTGGAGTTTGAAGTAGGAGATCATGTGTTTCTAAAGGTTTCACCACGGAAGGGTCAGTTTCATTTTGGGCGCAGAGGGAAGTTGTCCCCGAGATATATTGGGCCATTTGAAGTTTTGGCTAGGGTTGGAGAGGTGGCTTATCGTCTTGCTTTACCACCGCAGCTTTCAGGAGTACATGAGGTGTTTCACGTGTCTATGCTCAGGAAGTATAATCCGGATTGTTCGCATGTGTTAGACTGGACCGAACTTAAGGTTGATTCAGATGTAACTTATGAGGTGAAACCAATTGAAATTTTGGATTCTCGGGAGCAAGTGCTACGAGGGAAGACTATCCCCTTAGTTAGAGTGTTATGGAAGCACCATGGTGTTGAAGAGTCAACTTGGGAGCGAGAGACAGATATGCGGGTTAGATACCCTGAGTTGTTTTCTTAAATGTTCTTTTGTTACCTCCTAAATTTCGAGGACGAAATTTTTGTAAGGGGGGTAGGATGTAATAACCCAGATTTTTCTTATTTAATTTGGATATTTTTATTTGATAAATTTAGTTTGCTATTTAAATTTAATGATTTGAAATTTTAGTTATTTTTAATTATATTTAAAAAGATTAATTTTTTTTGTTTGGTTATATTTAAAAAGATTTTAAATTTTAGGAAGAATGTGTAATTTTCCTAAACCTATGGGGAGTAGGAAATAAATTAATTGGTTGGGGTTAAAATTCTTCTTTATGAATATATAAATTTGTAATTTATTTTAATGTATTAAAAACCCTAAGTGAGAGAAGGAGAGACGGAGGGAAGAAGAAGAAGAAGAGACGGTAGCTTGTGTTTTCTTTCAATTGCCAGATTAATAAAGGTAAGGGGCGGAACCTCTAATGCCTTATATGTGTCTCTGCGTGTATATATATATATATATATAGGTTTGATTGGTTGAGAAATTCGGTGTACAAGACGTTTAATGGAAGTTGTTTTTATATACACACATACATATATCTATGCATACTTGCTAACGTGTAAGGTTTGGTGCCCAGCAAGGCTTAAATTTTCGTCCTTGTGTGTCTTTTGTCTTTTTCTTAATTTTGTCTTCACATGTTCATTTGTAAAAAAAAAAAAAAAAAAAAAAAAAAAAACTTGCATCAGAAATATACTTGGTGACTTTTCGAACTGTGAGTATTTCGGTAATTATTATTTATATGTTAAAAAAAAGGTGGGTTCATTCCCAGATTTGCACGGTTAGAAGACAAAATTTTAATATATATATATATATATAGTGGGCGGTACAAGTATTGCCATATTAAATTTTGATTATAGTGGTATTGATTTTTAAAGTAAAGATGTGACTGGCAGTGTACTCGCATGGGTAAATTTATTATTTATAATTTTTTTAAATCTTAAAAAAAAGAATTTATTTAATGTGGAATTATAAAGGGAAATTTAATAATATGTTTGATTTGGATTGAGGGGTGTTGAAAATATTGGGTATACGTACCCAAGGGTTGAGAGTCCCGAAACCCGCGCGGGGGTGGTAATCGAGTCCAGTAGGCTAGTAACCTACGAACGATGCAGATGCCTAAGGGTGGCATATTATATTTCTAAGGTTTCGACCTAAGAAGCAGACACCGAAGGATGGTGTATATTGGTTGGGTCCTGTTTCTACGGGACAACCAAGCAGACATCAATGAATGATGTATATTGGTTGGGTCTTGTTTTTACGAGACAACCAGGCAGACATCAATGAATGATGTATATTGGTTGGGTCTTGTTTCTACGAGACAACCAAGCAGCAATACCTTGAAATTAAATTATTTTTCTTTGACGCATTGTGTGGTGCTGAAACACAATTAATTGTAACGAAAAGATATTGATAATTAAATTTAAATTCTTGTTTGAAATTGCTACTTGTACATAATTGTCTCATATAGTAGCATGTTAGGACATACTGCATTTATATTATTATTATTATTAGGGCTCCGAGCAAACGTGGTATTAGTGCTAAACCCCTTATAGCTTGTGATGCAGGTAATGAATTTGAGTCATGTTCGGGACCTTATGAGCATAGGATTTTAAAGTTTTTATTTATTATTTTTTTTTATGTAATTGTTTTAGACTCCTGAAAATTTATTGTTCGTAGATTGTAATACACCTTTGTTTGTGAGGTGAAGGCTATTTATTTATTTATTTATTTTTTTTTTAGAGATTGTTTGGGCATAGTTGTGGAGCTTTGTTGCCTAGTTAGTTTTGACTAAGGCATTTATTTAAATTTAAAGTATGAATTTTATCTATTTTTATTTCATTAGCTCCATAATATGTGAGTATGGCTCTGATGTGGAACAAGAAATGTTATTAAATGGTGTAATGTGCGTTCTTTGGTTCACGTACTGGAATTGTGAAATTCAGGGCGTGACACGTTTTGTTTGGATTTAGGGTACTGAAAATATCGGGTATACGTACCCAAGGGTCGAAAGTCCCGAAACTCGCGCGAGGTTGGTTATCGATTCCAGTAGGCTAGTAACCTACGAACGAGCAGATGCCTAAGGGTGGCATATCATATTCCTAAGACTTCGGTCTAGGAAGCAGACACCGAAGGATGGTGTATATTGGTTGGGTCTTGTTTCTACGAGACAACCAAGCAGACATCGAAGGATGATGTATATTGGTTGGGTCCTGTTTCTACGGGACAACCAAGCAGCAGTACCTAGAAATCAATTTGTTTTCTTTGATATGTTATGTGGTGCTACAAGGCAATTAATGGTAATGAAAAGATAAATTGATAAATAAATTGAAGTTCTTGTTTGAAATTGCTACTTGTGCATAATTGTTTCACTTAGTAGCATGCTAGGGCATACTGCATTTATATTATTATTATTAAGGTTCTGAGCACACGTGGTATTAGTGCTAAACCCCTTACAGCTTGTGATGCAGGTAATAAATTTGAGTCACGTGCTGGACCTTTTGAGTATAGGATTTAAAGTTTTATTTATTATTTTTATGTAATTGTTTTAGACTCTAGGAAATTATTTTTTTAACAGATTTTATTAAGCCTCTGTTTGTGAGTTTATTATTAATTATTTTATTTAGTTTTGGAAGAATATTTGGGCTTAGCTTTTGGAGCTTATTGCCTAGTTGATTTTGACTAAGGCATTTATTTAAATTTAAAGTATAGTTTTATTTATTTTTATATTCATTGCTCTGTAGTGTGTGTTTATGGTTCTGATGTGGAATAGGGAATGTTATTAAATGGTGTAATGTGCGTTCTTTGGTTCACGTACTCGGGTTGTGAAATTCAGGGCGTGACAACTTGGTATCAGAGCATAGGTTTAGAATACCTAGGGGCAGTGGGGACTTTGATTTTGAGTGCTCTGTGGTTATATAAGAGGCCTAAATATTTCATAGGATGTCTTTTGACCGCGGGTAGTGAGACTAGAAAATTATCTTATGAGCAACAATTGTTATTTTAACTAGCTATGTTGCTCATTAGTAGTTAACATAGAAAACTAGCATCCAGTAATAGTAATTATAGGAGAGTTGCGTAAATCGGTATGGCTGACAGATTTGTTTGAATTTTTTTTTGAATGAATGGCGATCTTTAGTTTATAATGACTTGAGGTGTCGTTGGTTAGATATTTAATTTTTTTTTTTAAATTGTCTGTCTTGAAAAAAATTGAAAAATTATATGAGCCTACTAGTATTTGAATCTTGAGGTAGAATAACGTGCCACTACTTGTTTTTTTTTTTTTCATATATGTGGATATCATTTAAATATCAACACGTGCATTCTTCTATTTAGATCATTTATGACCAATGAACGATAAATTTTGAATGCATGAATATTTTGATAATACTTTAGGATTTAAGTAAATGCAATCATAGAATTAGATTTCCTTGCTTGAGTTTGACTTGATGATTTTAAGTATATAAAAGTATAAGTATATTGTTGTGCTTTTTTTTTGGGTTGCGAATTGTTTGGTTTTTGATAAAATGTTAAAGAAAAATAAATATTTGTTTTGAAAATAAAAAAATGGGCTTTCAAAATTGTAAACGTTTAAAATATATTATTTGGGTCATGTTACAGTATATCTTGTAATGGTTTAATATATTCTTAGTAGACAACTATCATTCCCTTATTTATCTAAGAGTTTATTTTATGATTGCTATGATTGAAATATGTGATATTGTCAAATTTTGTAATTGAATGCTTGCAAATATTAGTTTTAGTTAAAAAATTTATAGTTATATAAATGGTTATCTGAACATATTTTTGGAATTTTTTTTAGCATTGTATTTAGTTCTCTTAACGTTTGATTTTTTAAAAATGCAAAACATATAATATGTTACCATTGAATTCTAGTTTTTAGAACTATGAGACTTTAAAATATATATATATATATATATATATTTGGAGTTATGTTAAAAAAAAAAATCTATGTAACGACTAGTATGTTTGGATGTTATCTTCTGTTAATTAATGATGGTATAATATAATAAATGCACTTACTTAAGAACTTGATTTTGTAAAAAAAAAAAAAAAAAAAAAAAAAAAAAAAATTTATGTTGTTGCGTGCATCGAATTTAAATTTGTATGAGTTTAGTTTAAAGTAATTGATAATATCGTTATGAGTAAGTGTTACGTGATTTAGTTTAATCTCATATGGTTTTAGTGAATTGTTATTGTAAAAAAAGGATTAGTTTGTCAGGTGGTTGTGAAATTAATGATTTGAGTAAGAATATAGGTGATGTTTGATGAATTTTGTTTTGAGATTTATTTTAACTTTTGATTTGAATTTTTATCAAATAAATAAAGAAGAAACTGGCACTGTAAAATTAGTTCATTTTAGATATCTGAAAGATTTTTGAAGAAAATATGAACTTGATTTGATGTAAAATTGGTGTGACAATGGTATTTTTGAAATTGAGATTCGAATATAAAATAGTCAGGGGTGAAAGTTGAATTGTATTGTTTTAACATGTATATATTGATAATCATGAGATGTGATATTTGTATGATGACTTAAATCGCATTTTAATTTTAATTTTTTTTTGGTATATATGTATTGGAATTACTCTAAAGTTGTGATAATCTATTATTTTGATATACTAATATCCTCTTACACTTGTGTGATATGACTAGTTTACTTTGTAAGTTGAATTAAATTTGACGTTGGATGAATAGGGCTGATAAATTAATTGTTTGGACTAGGAGGGATTTCAATGAATGACAACCGTTGTAGAAACCTTAATGTGAGATTTAATAATAATAAAATTTGCTATTGGAATATTGCATATTATACCTGATTTCTTTATTCCACTTTAAAGGATTGAAGTTATCATATCTATTCACCTGGCCACTATGATATGAGAAATTTAGTACTTAGTAGTAACTAATTTTAATGCATGTTATCTTGTGAGAACTATAAATTTTAGTTCGTTCAGTTGGATTATTATTTAGTTGAATGTCTGTGACATTTTAGTTAAATTGGATTTAATTGATTGAATTATTTATTTTCTTGTTATGATACGATAAATTGAATATTACTAGATTTTATTTATTGGAGTAAAAAAAAAATTCCTGAATTGTGTACTCTGTATGTTCGGTTAACTATTTGTTATTTAAATTAAGGTATGTGAGAATTATTAAAATTTTATCTTTTTCATCTTGAGTGTACTTTAAATTGTGTGGTATAAATAATTGTGTACTTATCATTTGATTCGAGAGAACTGGTATTAACTATTTGAATTATTATATTCGCTATTTAAAAGTTTTATTTAGAGAAGATTGAAAATTTTGCAAGTTATCACAACTTTAAATATTTAGTTCAATTTCTGACTAAGAGTTTAATATTTAATATTGTGACGAATTTTTATAAGCTTAATATTGCTTTAGATGTCGATATTTGCAAAATTCAGAGGGATATATTATTTTTTTGCTTCAAATTATTGAAACATTTGGTTATACGTTATTTTACATAATTATTTTGGATATAATGATGTGTTAAAGATTTTATCTATAAAAAAAAAAATTTACTAGTATTAACTCGATTGTCATTTTCATGATAATGTCGATTCAAGTACTTTGGAACTAATATTATTTTGTTACTTTGGTAATTTATGATTTTAGTCTCGAAATGTGCTGAATTGTGGACTTTATAATTTTCCTGAATATTATAGTTGAAGATAGAATTTTAATATTGTTAATTTTATTTGGGGCTTCTCGAGACCCTAGACCGTGAAATGTATTTTTGGCTAAATCATATTTCTAAGAATCTAGAAAACATTAAACCCCAAATGGTAAGTTTGTTGTGAGTTCGGGTAACTCAGAGGACATTAGTCTTTATGATTATATTATCTAATATAAGTTTGAATGATAGTAAGATATTATGATTGCATATATGTCGAAATAAAAAGTTTATACCAAGATTCGATGGCATCATTGTTTAAACTTATGCGAGATTAGTATTTAGAAAATTTTAAAAATTTGTATTAGGCGCATGCTTCTCGATGATCTTAAAATTTAAAGAATATGTGTTTAGATTGAAATGTATATTTGGGGTTACTTTTGAAGTGTAAGTATGTTTATGATAAAGTTCTATTACGAAAATTTTAAAAGTAAGTTTTGAAACTTGGTAACATATAAAATTTGATTTAAATTTCTATGGTTGGTATTGAACTTATTTGTATTGGAAGAAATTTTATTAGGAGGAGAGATTGTAACATCTTGGATATTTATTTTCAATATATTAATTAAATTAATAAAAAAAAAATTATTTCTTCAGAGTTAAAAAAAAATATTTATTTTAGATATAGTGATTTTGTGCGGAGATTGTTGGTTTGATTGGATGCTTATATGAGTTGCTTTGTGCAGCTTATCAATCTTTGTTGGTTTGCTATGTATGGTGGGGTAGATGCATACTACTTACAATTTGATTGTGGGTAGTGCTAAGACTGGTTTACATTTAGTGATATATGCTTATTGTCATTTAGGCTGTGATTTTGTTCTCATTTGTGAGTTAGATTTATATCGATTGTAAGCTATAGTTGTGAGCTAACTGTTTATTCGAGGATATAACTTTCAAATTTTGTAATTACTTCTTCCTTAACTAAAAACATAATTTTGTGTGAATAATATGCATGGATTTACAAATGTTTAAACTTATCAAGGCAATTTATTATTAAAGTGCTATATAATAATCGTGAATGCATGTCATTTAGGTTTTACCTATAAAATTGTGTTATAAATTTCGAGGACGAAATTTTTTTTTTAAGGAGGGGAGGATGTGATGACTCAGATTTTTAATGTTTTGATTAATTGTTAATTAATATTTAATTTGGTAAAAATAAAATTTTTATTGATTTAAATTTTTGGAAACATAAATTAAATTCAATTTTTATTGTGGATGCATGAAATTAGAAGTCTAGTCTAATTTGAATTCTAATTCTTTCTCCATTAGGATTCTACCAACTAATAGCGAGTACATGGAATTGGAAGTCTAGTTTGATTTGAATTCTAATCATTTTTCCATTAGGATTCTACCAACTATTAGCCAGTACATGGAGTTGGAAGTATAGTTTAATTTGAATTCTAATCTTTTTTCCATTAGGATTCTATCAACTAATAGTTAGTCTAGATATACGTGTATATATATATAACATGCGCTCTTCGGCAGTCAAGGTAAAAGGTTAAAAAGAGAGAGAGAGAGAGAGAGAGAAAGAGAAAAGAAAAGATAAGGGGTAGTCACGGCAGAGGAGAAAAAAAAATCTAATGTGAATGCTGTGGAGATTACCAGCTTCTTGATGGCCGCGGTGATCTTAGTCTGATATGCTGATTGAGTTTTGGGTTTCGTTACGACTTGGGTGTTCTTTCTACAGATTTAATTTGAGGTAAGGGGTGGAACTTTTAAAAGTAATGCATATATATATGTATAAATATATATTTATTTTCTGGGCGAATGACCTGTGAGACTGTATTGTAATTAACAATACATATATGTGTATTAATTGATTAGTCCTCATACAATTCGGTGATATGAATATAATGATATATATATATATATATATATGTAAATATATATATTAGACTCATCAGATTTTTGTTGTTGTGAACATATGATTGATTAGATCTTTTTTTTTCCCTTTAAACTCATAACGTGATTGATTGGAATACGAGATTCACTTGTTATTTATTTACTTATTTATTTATTTATATTTTTTTAGTTGGTAAACGTGAATTGTATTGAGTTCCCAGATTTGCTTGGCTACTAGAAGGCAAAAATTTCTATTATATATATTTGAAGTCTTCAACGATTGGATGGTATACATATTATTACTTTATATACATATATAGGTTAAAGGTGTGGAAATTAGGTGTCCAGCAAAGCCATTAAATGAATAAAGCAAAGAAACTTTAACTTTTGTCCTTATATGATAGTTTGTCTTTTTGTGAATTTTGTCTTTACATGTTAGTTTGTTTTGAAAGCTTTTGCATTAATTGTAAGAAACATATTTGGTAATTTGTTGTGCTGCGATTCTTCGGTAATTATGGTTATTATTATTTACGTGTTGAGGTTTATGGATTATTTAAAATATTATGATGAATTCATAAGGATTTAATAAATAATGAATTTAAAATAAAGAATTTATTTGATGTTTGTTTAAAATGAAAGTGGATGCGTTTTGTTTGGATTTAGGGTACTGAAAATATCGGGTATATGTACCCAAGGGTCGAAAGTCCCGAAACCCGCGTGGGGTTGGTTATCGATTCCAGTAGGCTAGTAACCTACGAACGAGCAGATGCCTAAGGGTGGCATATCATATTCCTAAGACTTCGGTCTAGGAAGCAGACACCGAAGGATGGTGTATATTGGTTGGGTCTTGTTTTTACGAGACAACCAAGCAGACATCGAAGGATGATGTATATTGGTTGGGTCCTGTTTCTACGGGACAACCAATCAGCAGTACCTAGAAATCAATTTGTTTTCTTTGATATGTTATGTGGTGCTACAAGGCAATTAATGGTAATGAAAAGATAAATTGATAAATAAATTGAAGTTCTTGTTTGAAATTGCTACTTGTGCATAATTGTTTCACTTAGTAGCATGCTAGGGCATACTGCATTTATATTATTATTATTAAGGTTCTGAGCACACGTGGTATTAGTGCTAAACCCCTTACAGCTTGTGATGCAGGTAATAAATTTGAGTCACGTGCTGGACCTTTTGAGTATAGGAATTAAAGTTTTATTTATTATTTTTATGTAATTGTTTTAGACTCTAGGAAATTATTTTTTTAACAGATTTTATTAAGTCTCTGTTTGTGAGTTTATTATTAATTATTTTATTTAGTTTTGGAAGAATATTTGGGCTTAGCTTTTGGAGCTTATTGCCTAGTTGATTTTGACTAAGGCATTTATTTAAATTTAAAGTATAGTTTTATTTATTTTTATATTCATTGCTCCGTAGTGTGTGTTTATGGTTCTGATGTGGAATAGGGAATGTTATTAAATGGTGTAATGTGCGTTCTTTGGTTCATGTACTCGGGTTGTGAAATTCAGGGCGTGGCAATCATCGTCTAATTCTATCCTAGATTTTCACATTGGTGAATTGCAGGGTCATAGAGTATGGGCCATGACGGTTACCAAGGCAGCATCACAGTCATACACA
Organism: Vitellaria paradoxa; assembly: GCA_019916065.1. Taxonomy (NCBI): domain Eukaryota; kingdom Viridiplantae; phylum Streptophyta; class Magnoliopsida; order Ericales; family Sapotaceae; genus Vitellaria; species Vitellaria paradoxa. Next base: position 32,614,209 of record CM034241.1, on the reverse strand, counting down.
AAAATGGTATTGAATATGGGTTGACTGACTGACATGATGAAGACAATATAGATTCCTGCTCATTCATGGATCTTTTACAAGAATTCAGACCTTTTCCTTTGTGTCTTTCAGATAAAGACGAACAAGAAAACACGTTTCCTTTTTTTGTTTTGTTCATTTATTTCTTCTCACTCTGCAAGGATCTTATAGGTTTGGCTTTTGGTTGAAATTTCAGGCAGCATTGCCCAGCAGAAATTGTAGTAATTCCGAGTGGCACATATATTGGAACTCTCAAGGCTCCATAACTTGCCCCATACATTCATTCTTCCCTCCCCCTTTAACCTTCTGAATCTGATCACAACATCACCATTGAGCCTTCACCTACCGACACTATTCCAAGTTTGGTTTTTTACTTCTTCCATTTCTTTCATTCTTTGTGAAATGCTTTTTTTTTTTTTTTTCAGAAAATTATTGTACTAATGTTTTTGAGCAATATTTTTTTTAAATAAAATAAAATTAATTTTCAAAACACATTGTATTATTAATTCAAATGATGTTCTCTCTCTCTCTCTCTCTCTCTTATATTTTCTTTAGTGGATGCATATACTGGAGAACTGCAACTGATCTGTTTTCTCTGTTGATTCCTTTGCTTCTGTCTGGGACATGTCATAATGGGCAGCTCCAACGAATGGGGTCCAAGACCTTTATCTTGTTTTCATCTCCTCAGTTAACTTTTATGATTTATTTTTTATTTTTTTTTAATTTTTGTAAGAGTAGATTACAACTTATTCCATAACACTTTTATACTTAATTTTAATTTGGTCCTCGTAATATTAGTTACAATACTTAATTCTTTATACTTATATTATAAAGGGTCAAATTAGTCATTTGATTAATTATTGTTAAGTAAATATGATAAAAAAATATCGCGTGTGTTATCATGTTTGATTCATAATTAAGTGACATTTGCTATCAGTGAATTTGCTGAAATACTCGAATTAAAATTTAATTATAAATATAAGGGTTAATTGTTATAATTAAACAATAAAAGAATTAAAATAAATTCAATATAGTATACAAAGCGTAGTTTAATTTTTTTTTTTCCTTTTTCAAATATTTGCTTGTGTGTTTTAAATCGGCTAACTGAGAAGGTTTGTCAAGAGAATTGTTATCTTCCATTAATGTATATGGTAGGTGTATAAATCGAAGTAATATATTGGAATAGTGGGCCTAGAACCCTCAGTCTTGGCCCATTAAACAATTCTTCAAGAAATGTGGGTGCAACTGACTGTCTCTTTTATTCTATATGGTAACGAATAAGCTTCAGTTTATTCTACGAAAAATTGTATCCAAGTAATACTTCGTAATCTTTTAAAACTATTAGTCACAAAAAAAAAAAAAACGTATTACTTTTAAGTCACATTAATGTAGAAAATTTTGTATTTAAGTCACACTTTTGAGTAAGTCCCACGACTTTGTTTTAAATATAATTTTTAATATACCGATAATATCCTTTATTTCTATATTTCTATAACAAAGTTACACAAGTTATTTCCGAGAATTCCGCGAATCACGTGAAGATATGGTTTACCGAGAATCACGCTTCTTTTGTTTTTTTTTTTTTTCTTTCATTGTTTTCAGTTTCATTATTTACAGTTTTAGTCGTGAAAATATTAAGAAGATAGAGCTTATTTGGCCTATCTTTTTCATGAATTGATTTTGCTGATTGGCATTTTGAGTTATCTTCAAAATAGTACCGGTACTGTTTCAAAAAATACGATGATGTTGGCTCGTATGGTTGGTTTGTGTTACGTATTGATTGACGTTTTTTAGGCAGTATAAAAACAGTATCGGTCCAAAACAGTACCAGTACTGTTTTCAAAACAACACCATGAATTATAAGCAGATGATGAGTTTTAAGGGCAAGAGAAATCTATTGGGCCGATCAACGTTTTGAGCTATTTTCAAAACAGTACCGGTACTATTTCAAAAAATATGATGATGTTGGCTCATATGGTTGGTTTGTATTATGTATCGATTGATGTTTTTTAGGTAATATGAAAACAGTACCGGTCTAAAACAATACCGGTACTGTTTTATCGGTACTGTTTTCAAAACAACACCGGTACTGTTTTCAAAACAACACCATGAATTATAAGCAGATGATGAGTTTTAAGGGTAAGAGAAATCCATGGGGCCGATAGGCTTTTTGAGCTATCTTCAAAACAGTACCGGTACCATTTCAAAAAATATGATAATGTTGGCTCATATGATTGGTTTGTGTTATGTATCAATTGATGTTTTTTAGGTAGTATGAAAACAGTACCGGTCTAAAACAGTACCGGTACTGTTTTATCGGTACTATTTTCAAAACAGCACCATGAATTATAAGCAGATGACAAGTTTTGGGCAGAAGAAATCCATGGGGTTGATTAGCATTTTGAGTTATTTTCAAAACAGTACCAGTACTGTTTCAAAATAAAAAAAAATAAAGATACTTAGGAATAATGATCGATTTAAGTTTTTCCCAAACAATTTTAATTTTGTTTCCAATAATCGGTTTTACTTGTTTTGTAAAGAAGATGGAAAGTCGCAGAAGTTATGAGTGAAGTGTGCACTATTTTTGGATAAAACTGGCAGTTTTGAAATGTGGTGAAAAACGCGTGATGTCTTTTTTTGTCTTTTTGTTGCAAGTGTGACTTATTTACAAATAAGTTTTTTGGGCATGACTTAAATCCTTATAAGTCCATAAATAGTGACCGGCCTCCAAAAACTCATTTATTCTATTATTCTCACAGTTGTCTTGGATGGGCCGTCATTAAATGGACCTATATTGGAATGGGCTTGAGCTATATTAACAGGATGATGATACATAACAACACAGAATGAATAGGCCCAACGGGGTCTGCACTTTCTGGCCCAGCTATTGTTAACCCAGCCTCAACTGGGCTTACATTTGTGAAGCCCTTCTTTTGCTAGGCTGTCTGTTTCTTTTTGAATATGGGGGAGAAACAGTATAACAATTTCAAACTGAATTGTTGATTAAAATTTAATAATTTAATATATTCATAAATTTTTAATTTAAAAGATACTGAATATATTCAAAAGTCCAACGACTAAATTAGAATTGTTACCGAGCTAACATCAAATCTGATTTCAGCCTTCATTTTTTCTTTTTTTTTTTTTCTTCTCCTCCTCCTCCCCTTCTTGTTGCTTATAATTATTAAACTAACTAGCTAGGAGTATGTAACAATTTCCTAAGCCTTGATTAAATATCTAATCTTAAATTTAGTGGCCAAACATTAATGATCCCATTCCTTATTATTTCCATCCTAACCAAACATGGTGTAAATAATTTTATGCAAAAATTTTTAATATAATTCCAACCTATCCCATAATATTTATTTACCACCTAATCCTATTGATGCAAACTAATAATAGCCTTTTAACTCCTTATTTTCATGAATGTGTTTTTCATAGTTGTCCAATCGAGATATGATTCTTAAATTAAAATCTTAGATTTGGTAATCATAAATGATAATATTCAGTATAAACATGAAAGCATAATAGAAAGATAATTTCATACATTTTTTAATATATAAAATATTGAATAATAACTATTATTATACTTAAAAATTTTTAATTTATGATGATCATGATGTTTAAATAGAAAGAAGTTATTCTAATAACTATAATGGCGAATGTAAAAATTATATTTAATAGGAGCAAAAACAATATATTTAATAGGAGCAAAAACAATGTTTAAATATTGAATAAATCGAACCACAATATATGTACATTTTGTCATATTCAAAAATAAAAAGTGCAAGTGAGCAAGCTTTTTTCCTTCAAATTCATTCATGCATTCGTTTATTCTTTTTTTTTTCTTTTATTATTAATATTATTATAGCTTTTAATGGTGGCTAGATATATATTTTAATTTAGTATTACTTTACTTTTTAAAAATATTTCATTTTAAACCTAACCAACTAAAAATCAAACTAAATTATTTCAGTTTTTTAATTTTCTTAGAAAGTTCATCAGTTCAATTAAGTAAAAACTAAATTGAAAAAACTTAGATTCGTTTGCTGAATTGACTCGTTACTCACCCCTAACTAACTATGTTGTATTTAAAATTTTAAACTTAAAAAATATTCAGCACTGTTTCTTTAAACTTAAGTTTTTCATTTTTTTTAATATAAACTTATGCTGCACTTAAAAATTTTAATTATTTAACGTGTTGTTTTTTAAGATTTCAGCTGGGTCTTGATTTTTTTGCTAGTTTGCTGCACTTAAATTTGTTTGATTTTTTTTTTAATTTCTTTTTTAGGATTTTGGTTGCTGCTAAATAAAAATCAAATTAAACTAATCCTTTTTTCAATAGGTGAGGTCGGTTATATGGATTTGACGACGCCAATCAAATTTATTTAGGAGTATGTAATTTGTTAGATTCAGGTAAGCTTTAATTAAATAATCCGACAATTGGTTGCTAGTTTTAATTATTTTTAAACTTTGGTAATCTAAATGTAAACTATGTTAGTTTAAATCGACGAGCCAGATCCATTTCTATTAAAATTTGAGGAGCCAGATCCATTTCTATTAAAACTATGTAGCCTTTTGATTAGTTAAAAAATTCAAAATATTATAATTTAATCTAATTAATTCATTTTAAAATGTATTACATGTCAACTCCCTATTAAATTAAATGAAAATAGAGTAAGATCCATTTTTTTTTTGGCCTGTCCCCACGCCAAATTTCACCCTTATTTCTAGCAATCTCTTCAACTCTTTATTATTCAATTATCCATTGAAATTTGTGACTTGCAGCGACAACATTATAACCTGGAAGTTACGATTTCAAATGTGATTTTATTGTTTGAAGAGGGAGGTTCTTTATATTGCCCAACCTTTTTCAACTTCAGAATAAATAGTTTAGGCACTAGTTAATTTTGTGTAAGTTCTGTCATAATTTTTGAAGACTATTACGTCATCTCACTACTTCTATTTTAAAAAAAAAAAGAAAACTGTAAATATTAATAGACGTTGAAGAGGATAAAGAAAGTTATAGAAATAAAAATAAAATAAAAATGAAGCTTAACAAATCATAAAAAGAGAAGGAAATAGGTTGGAAATGGGGAAAAAAATTAAAGATGATGAAGGAATGAGTTGCAGGCGAAAAAAGAAATACACAACGACTAGGATATTTAATTAACATTAATATTACTAATTATGTTTGGAATATTAATTTAGGGGAAGAAATCAATCCTCAAGTTATACCAAATGAATAAAAATGTAAAGAAGAACAATTTTCAATGATAACAAATTACAACAATTTTTAGTGACAACAAACAACAGCGTCATTCAATCTATTTATCTCAACATCTATTACATATATTGACCATTAGAACACATTGAAAAGCATACATGCATGGCCTTGTTCTCTGTCTTTCAAAGTACATGATGATAACTTTGTTTTTAAAAGAAAATATTAATCTTTCTACATATATATATAAATAAGACACCAACGTCATCGACCCCCTTCTTCTAAAATTGTTATGTCAATTAAAGAACAAGATTTTGGAATTTCTGGTGCAGAGGCATGATATGCACTTACAATTGTAGAAAAAGTAGGTTGTTTAGGAGTAGGTATGGTGGTCATTTCATTACTAAGCATTGACAAAACTTCAGAAATAATTGGCCTATCTGCTGGACTTTCTTGAACACATAAGAAACCAACTTGAATGTATTGTAGAATCTCACTTGTTGAATATGTTTCAACTAACACATCATCCATTATCTCAATACCCCTTCCTTCGTTCCACAAGTCCCATGCCTACAAAAATAATTAATCATCAATTTTGTCAAAAGTTAGTCTTAGAACTAAAACAAAAGATATGTATAATCAAGTTGTAGTTTCACTTACATATCCAAGCAAATTCAAAGGACGATCAGGTTGATAAAAACCTGTGCTCTTTTTTCCACTTATGATTTCTAGAATCATAACCCCAAAACTAAAAATATCGGATTTCACAGAAAAGAGACCATCCAACGCGTACTCAGGAGACATGTAACCACTGTTTGTATCATTCACCAAAATATGTTATTACAAAAAATATTATATTTGACATATATATTAAAGATTTTTCATTTGACCATGAACTAGCTTACTAGGTCCCAACGATTCTATTTGTATTTGCTTGTGATTCGTTATCTCCAAAAATTCTTGCCGTGCCAAAATCAAATATTCTTGGATTCATGCTATTGTCGAGTAAAATGTTGCCAGTTTTTAAATCTCGATGAATAATTCTTAATCTAGAGTACTTGTGGAGATAAAGAAGTCCTTGAGCTATTCCTTCAATAATGGAGGCACGCATTTTCCAGTCTAACAACGCTTTTCTTTCTACATCTGTCAAAAAATTGGCATGAAAATATGAATATGCATCACGGACAACATAGATAGAGAAATTAATTATGAAGGTAGATAATATGTCATCTGAAAGTAGAAAACTAGTAACGAACCAAAAATAAATGAATCTAAGCTTTTATTCGGCATGTACTCATAGATTAATATCCTCTCGTCTTCTTCAATGTAGCAACCCAAGAGTCTAACAAGATTACGATGCTGAAGCTTAGAGATTAATATAACCTCATTCTTGAATTGTTCAAGCCTTTGTTGAGAGTTTTTAACAAGTCTTTTGACAGCAATTTCTTGTCCGTTGTCTAACGTACCCTGTAATTAATATATTTCGAATTAGATACATATCCACGTGCAATTAACACGTCAAAATCATATTAACAATTTTTCGATAGTCAAGAAAAATAGTAAGACAAAATCAAATAGTTCTTCCATTACGGAATGTTATACTGATTATTAAACTTCATTTCAATTTGCTGAAGACATAGTTTAGGCAATAAGAAGTAAATTTGTAACTAATGAAGAAAATATATATTACCTTATACACAGGCCCGAAACCGCCTTGTCCAATCTTATTTTCATCAGAGAAGTCATTTGTGGCAATTCTTATGCTTGAAAGATGGAAAAAAAGCAACTCCAAACCCTTCTTCCCATGGTTGTGTTTGTCGTCAAAAATTGCTAATTTGTTTTTCAGTTCATACATTAACGAATGTATCCCCTGTTTCATTCCATCTTTGCTTCTTCCATTATTCCCTGCTTATTAGAGAAGTTAAGTTATCTACGAGTAGCGTGGCTAGGATACCTATATAATAACCAAGATTGTACAACAAAGATATATATATGTAGTTACTTTACCATAGCGATTTCTCTTCAGATAGCAAAATAAGGAGAGTAGAGTAAGAATTAGCACAGAAACTACTGGTCCAGCAATGGTTAACCAAAGCCACTTCTTTGTCCGACTGTCGGCTGTTCGAGGTGATGTAGGTTGAATATCTTCTATTACTGATTGAGGGGAGAAATCAAAGGATTAGTTGGAGGAACATACATGTGTATACATATAGATGTATGTAATTGTGTTATGAATTGTATGCAGAAAGAGTTCAGTTATAACTAGCCACACATAAAATAGTCTAAAAAATAGAGTTTAATCAACAGGAATTAGCTCAATTACCTTTAACAGTGCCATTTCTAAGGTAAAAGGAGGCATTTTGGAGTCCTTCCTTCCCTGGAAAAAGCGTGCCTCGATAAAATATGCAACCCTTTCCATCGTCATGGCGAGAAGCATAGCCATTACAAGAACAATTTTGTGTGCATAGAAACTTGCAATCACTAATTGACAGATTGTCATCGTCCAAGTAATCTATGAATTCCATGATCCCAGCTGTCAAATTGAACACATGACGGCCCGTCCCGCAGGCGGTTATCTCTGGATTCGCACACCCTTTATTCCTCGAGTTCACGCTGTCACCATCGCAGTTAGTTACTTGAATGGGAATCTTATTATCGAATGGGAGTATTTTAATGTTTCCGTCCGAGTACAGCTGAAACATTAAAGGCCGCCCGGTTGTATAATTGAAATAGCTCTGGCTCTCATTCGAGAAGTAAGAGAAATTCGTTCGGGCGAGATCATCAGAATATTGGCTCACATTAACTAAATAATTCAGCGAATACGATTCATTGGTTAATGGCAAGTAGGTGAAATTGTGGCCGTTCCACAAACCACTGCGCCAGTAAACAACCTCTCTTTCCCAGATAACAAGCTCCTTTGATTTGTTTGGACCGACACGTAAAGTAAAAGCCCCTCTACCAGAAAGATCTGGAGCCCATGAAGTGAGAAACCGGTGCTGCTCGTCCGCCGCCTGTCCTGATGCCGATCGGAAAACTCCCAATTTCATGCCTGGTAGCCACGTGTCAAACGGGTAATCAATACTTTGCCACACGATATGATCTCCTACCCGCAAAACCAAATTTCCAGTATCGAGTATGGTTGCACTGATAGTTTTATTAGCAGCAGTAGCAGGGTATTCTGCATGATCATTTAAAGTGAAAAGGTACCCCGTATCAGCACTCAGCACCATCTTCCCATCTTGGGTGATCTTAAATTGTCCAGATTTATCTTCCAGGGGATCATCAAAATTGGCCACCCAAACCACGTTATCGAACCGCGTATATTTAATTCCGAAATAGCGGCTGGATCCCCCCATGTCAAAGAACTGCAACAAGAAAAGATTGTTTGAAGACAACAAGGACTCCCCGTCTCTCACTACCTGTCCAACTCTAATTGTATCTTCAGCAAGCGAAACGAGGATGCAAGAGAACTCAATATAAACAACAAAATAAGAGAGAATTACAATCAAGAAGCAGCAGTTTGTCGACCTTCTCATCATAGCCATCTTCCTTTGAGATTTTGCAGAGGAAGAGAGAGAGAGGACCATTAATTTTAGTCTGTGAATCTACTGAATCAAGTGATTATTGCTACCATGTGTTGGGGTATTCCCGCATTGGCTATGACACAACAATAGAACAATGATGTCCCTTTTTCACCTCATTTTTTTAATCACCAACATCTATCAAAAATTAGTCATCATGGCCTAACAAAAAAATGTTTATGTTAGTCTATTCAAGAAAATATCATTAACACATAAGATTTTCAATTAAAAATAGTTGAGGTCATAAATCAATCTTCCTAAAATTTAATTATTCCGTATCCTCTGTATAGTATTTTTTTGGTGTCTTTTTCATGGAAGTTTTTTTTTGTAAGCTTCATATATATATATATATATATATCATGTTTTCAAACCATAGTCTCTTAGCTGATTATACTCATGAATAATGGTCATGACAAACCATTGAAAAAGACTTCATGTTGTTTCATATTTGGTTTCCAAAAATTGAATGGTTTAAATTTTAAATATTCTTTATTTTCTATATAGTATTTTTTGGTGTCCTTTTCACGGTAATATTTTATTTTTTGTAAAATTCATATATATATATATATATATATCATGTCTTCACGCCAACGTCTCTTAGCTAATTGTACCCATGAAGAATGGTCATGACAAACCACTAATGTTTCATATTTGGTTTGCAAAAATTAAATGGTTTAAAAATATTTTAGATGATAAATCAACCTCTCTAAAATTTAAATATACCCTATTTTCTATATAGTATTTTTTGGTGTCTTTTTCACGATAGTATTTTACTTTTTGTAAAATTCATATATATATATATATATATATCATGTCTTCACGCCATTGTCTCTTAGCTAATTGTACCCATGAAGAATGGTCATGACAAACCACTAAAAATGACTCCATGTTGTTTCATATTTGGTTTGCAAAAATTGAATGGTTTAAAAATTATTTTAGGTGATAAATCAACCTCCTTAAAATTTAAATATTCCTTATTTTCTATATAGTATTTTTTGGTGTAATTTTCACGGTAGTCTTTTATTTTTTGTAAAATTCATATGTATATATCATGTCTTCACGCCATCGTCTCTTAGCTAATTGTACCCATGAAAAATGGTCATGACAAACCACTAATTAATGTTTCATATTTAGTTTGCAAAAATTGAATAGTTTAAAAATATTTTAGATGTTAAATCAACCTTCCTAAAATTTAAATATTCCTTATTTTCTATATAGTATTTTTTGGTGTCTTTTTCACGATAGTATTTTATTTTTTGTAAAATTCATATATATATATATATCATGTCTTCACGCCGTCATCTCTTAGCTAATTGTACCCATGAAGAATAGTCATGACAAACCACTAAAAAACACTCCATGTTGTTTCATATTTGGTTTGCAAAATTGAATAGTTTAAAAATATTTTAAGTGATAAATCAACCTCTCTAAAATTTAAATATTCCTTATTTTCGATATAGTATTTTTTGGTGTCTTTTTTACAGTAATATTTTATTTTTTGTAAAATTCATATATATATTTATATATATCATGTCTTTACACCATCGCCTCTTAGCTAATTGTACTCATGAAGAATGGTCATGACAAACCACTAAAAAAGACTCTATGTTGTTTCATATTTGGTTTGCAAAAATTGAATGATTTATGGATGGCAGAAAGGTGACGGCCAATTAATCTATTTTATTTTTTTTTTTTGGGTGGATTTGAGCATGTTCAAACAAACTTGAAATCTATTTAAAAAAATAAAAAACTTTAAATATGGTCCAAACGGGATCAATAATATGAATTTTTATTAGTGGCTAGTCTTTTTGTAAATCTTAATGCAACAAATGGTCAACACCCAATGGTTAGTTGGGGTCAATACGCGGGCGAAAGAGAAAGAAATTAAAGAAAACGCATTATTGGTGCAAGTAGTCAAGCTTTTTGATTGGGGGGGTGTTTGTAGCAGCTAACATTAAATTCCCACAGGATAATTTGAACAACTTCGACGAAGGCAAAAACTTGGAGGTTAACTTATTTGGTAAAACCTTAGATTTGTTTCTTAACGGATACTAGTTCGAGTTTCCATAGATTCATTGGACGATTATCTAGTCGTTGATTTCAGGACCTTCAAAAATTAGTCGAGATACGCGTAAACTGACCCAGACACTTAAAGATATGAAGAAAAAAAAAATTTCAACGAAGGCAAAATAAAAAAGCTAGCAACTTGAGTTTCTTCCATTTTCCTCTTCTTTTTTTTTTTTTTTTCATATATTGGGTGTATTTGGAGTAACAAAAAGTAAGATAAATTGAGATAAAGTGAGATAATTTTTGGGTTCATAATTCATGCAGTATGATTAAAAGTGAATACTTTTTCGAGATTTTCAGAGTTTTTAGAGTTTTTCAGCATTTTTTTAGCAAACCAAACACACTCTTGCAAAGGTAATCAAGTGAAACCAATTTTTTTATTTTTATTTTTTTTTTGTTAGAAAGTGCTTCAAATGGCAAAATTACTAGCTTGGTATAACAATTATATTGAATATTAAAATATTTAAAAATAAAATTTATCAATATAATTAAAAAATTATAATAAAAATTTATTTATTGTAAAACTTTTCATAATTCAGGTAACAATATCCGTCTACTTGTTAAAATATTAAAAAATTTAAAAGCCAGTGACTTGAGTTTCTTTCATTTTCTTTTTTTTTTATTATTTTTATTATTTTTTGTTTTTTTCAATACTTGAAATGCAAAGGTAAAATCAAGTGAAATTAACATTTTTATTTTTATTATTTTGTTGGAATGTGGTTCAAATGGCAAAAATATCTTTGAGTTATTAACTTAAAATATTTAAAATATTTAATATTAAAATTTAAAATATTGAATATTAAAATATTTAAAAATAAAATTTATCAATATAATTAAAATATTACAATAAAAATTCATTTATTGTAAAACTTTTTTAAAATTCAGGTAATAATATCTGTCTGTTTATTAAAAAATTAAAAAAATAATAGTTTATCAATATAATTTAATTTTTTGCTAGCTAACATCAAATCAACATTTTTATTTATTTATATTTGTCGGAATGCGGTTCAAATGACAAAAAAATCTTTGAGTTATTAATTTGATATATTAATTATATTGAATGTCACTGTCATACCCCAAATTTAAGAATGAAACTGGCCGTGAACCACAGTGCCTTAGCCCATAGCACATGTAAGTTTTCATAAATCCAAACTACTAACTAATAGTAAGGGCTCGGTCAGGTATTTTCTGATCGGGCTTTCTGACAGATCGATAGGGTCGGGCTAAAATTGCTCACGTCACAATCACATGTATAATCACCCTCTAACGTGTTCCGTGATATCTGCCTATAAACATGTTGCCCGCCCAATAACAGTTTGGATAACTAATTATGGAATATCTACATGGGGATTTGCAAGTACACATGGCACAGTTTGATTCGATAAGAACTTGGATTCGGTATGGCTCACATTTATAGAGCCTATGCAAGTTCACTCATCCTCCATATATATCACCACCTTCGGTGCATATGTAGAGAACACATTCTGAACCCTGCTGTTGTTTCGCCAAAATACTCTTTTAATCTCTTTATTCGCTAACTTAAGCATTGGAGATTCCTAGGCAGACACCACACCGGTGTCAGGGCAGGAACAGTCCCAGTAAGCAGCATCATTAGTTGGCGCCATCTGTGGGAAGCGATTTTTCTCACCGAATTTCAACTTTTCTTACTGATTTTATGGTCCAAACCAGATTCGGCATAAACACTCAACCTACAGAAATGATGGACAACTAAAATGGTGAAAGACTTAACGCCATGGAAAGGTAGATACAAGAAATGATGGCCATCATGCAGACTCTGATGGCCCAAATCAAGCGTTACTCCAAAAGTTAATGCCACACCTCCTATCGTAGCTCCGCCTTCGGCTCATTTACTGGTAAGCGGAGCTTACAATGGAGGGGCGGTGGAACGTAACGGAAGAACAAACGAGGATGTCCTAGCGAGGGCCAAAGTTAGCTTTGCTATGGCACAACAGGCCTACAAAGCTGGCGTCGTTGGGGAAAACAATGTCCCCAACAGATTATCGGAGGACTCAAGAAGGGGGGAAAGGACAGTAGAACCTAATAGACAAGTTGTTGCCTACCCAGATGCGTTAAGGGTGGAGGTGACAAGCGTGAAAGGCATTTTTGCCAATCCTTGAGAAGAGTAGCTCTGGGCCATACAGGCTCAGATGGATGAGGTTTTAGCGGCCGTAAATGCACCGAATGCCATAGATGATTTGCTGGGTAATGCAGATTCACCATTTGCTCCGGTGGTAATAGCTTGCTCGTTGCCACCTAAATTCAGAATGCCAGTGTTTGACTCGTTTAATGGGTCACAAGACCCATTAGATCATCTAGAAACCTTCAAGATGCTAATGCACATTCATGCTTACCCGGATGAATCATGTGCCAGGTGTTTCTTGTGACACTAAAAGGACCAGCGTTCTTGTGGTTTTCCAAAATCAAAGTTAGCAGCATTGCCACTTTTTCCCAACTAAGCAAGCTCTTCGTAAGCCACTTTATTGGGGGACAAAGGCAGAGGAGGCCTGCCACGCATCTCCTTACAATCATACAAGGAAAGGAAGAATCCTCGAGGGACTATGTTGGGAGATTTAACAGGGAAAGTTTAGAAATAGATGACGCAAATGACAAGGTGGTCATGACTGCATTCATGAGCGGGTTGAGATCACCTACGTTTATGGCTTCGTTGGTAAAAAAGCCCTCTACCGATATGGCTGAGCTCATGTTTCGAGCTTAGAAGTATATTAATGTGGAGGATGCCATGAGGGCTAAGAAGGATAATGAGGGAACTGGAAGCACCAAGAAAAAAAAAAAAAGGCCAGTTGGCTTTGACGCTACCAGAGAAAACAAGATCTTCAAGAGCAAAAGAGCAGATAATCGATCTGACAAGGGCCCTAGGCGGTTTGAAGAACGACAAGATTTCACTCCTCTCAATATAAGATTGGAGAACATTTTCTTCAAAATTCAAAATGACCCGACCCTACGATGGCCAGAAAGGTTAAAGACCCCAGCGAAAAAACGGTCCCGAATGAAGTATTACAAGTTTCATCGAGATCATAGTCATGACACTGACAATTGTTATGACTTAAAAAGATAAGTGGAGGAATTAATCCGCTGAGGATGTCTTGATCGATTTGTAGTCGGTTGGAATAACAATGGGCGGAAAGAGCATAGAACGCTCAATCAACAAAGTCTAAGAAGGAGGAGCCGCGAATGAAGAAGTCATGATCGGAGTAGAATGAACGAATAGCCGATCAAAGGAATTAGGGTTATTTCCAGAGGATTCACCCTAGGAAGAGAGTCCTCAACAGCCCAAAAAAAGTATGCGTGGAAACAAGCGAGCCTCGAGAAGTGTTGGCGACCGATCAGCCAACGAAGAAGACAGAAGCTGAATGCCAGTTGATCACTTTCACTAAGGATGAGGCAAATGAATTATGCCAGCCCCCATGACGATCCCCTGATGATATCAGCTATCATAGCCTACTACAAAATTTGGAGAATCTTAGTAGACAGCGGGAGTTCGGCAGACATCATATACTAGAGGGCATTCAAGAAGATGAAGATTGGCCAAGAAAAACTACAACTCTCCTTCCCGCTTATTGGATTCACAGGAGACCGAGTTAGGCCACTCGGGTCGATCATGCTGCCGGTGACCTTAGGGGATGAGCAGCACAAGGCGACGAAAATGAGTAATTTTTTAGTTATGGATTGCCCATCGACGTATAACGTGATCCTGGGGAGGACAGCTCTAAATTAGTTCCAGGCTATCATGTCCACATATCATCTCCGTGTCAAGTTCCCTACCGAACATGGTATTGGGTGCATCAGAGGTGATTAGAAGATGGCCCAGGAATGCTATATGTCCTCTCTAAAAGAGGATATGCGAAAGAAAGCCTTGGCGATAGATGGGTTGGAGGTGAGAGATGACAAAGAAATAAAAAAGGGGGAGCCTGAGAGTGAAATGGAAGACATGATTATAGGTTCCCCCGAGTAAGGGAGGACAATAAAGATAGGTTCAGAAACCCTGGAGCCTTTGAAAAGTAAGATAAAAGATTTTTTGTTGAATAATGTGGATATCTTCGCTTGGTCCCATGAGGATATGCTAGGGATAAGCACAAGTATGATCGCTTATCGCTTGAGTGTTCTTCCGACGGCTAGACCAGTGAAACAAAAAGGAGAATTTTTTGCCCCGAGCGCAATGAAGCGATTGCTGGGGAAGTGGATAAGTTACTAAAGGTCAAGTTCATCAGGGAAGTTCACTACCCTGCCTGGCTATCAAAAGTAGTGATGGTGAAAAAGTCAAATGACAAATGGAGGATGTGCATGGATTTCACCGATCTCATTAAGGCTTGCCCAAAGGATAGTTTCTCCTACCGAGCATCGACCTCTTAGTTGATTCTACAGCTGGTCATGAATTGCTATATTTTATGGATGCATTTTCCGAGTAAAACTAAATAAAAATGGCCAAGCAAGATCAAGAGCATACAGTGTTCATAATCGACCGAGGATTAACTGCTACAATGTTATGCCATTCGGGTTAAAGAACGCGAGGGCACATATCAAAGATTGATTAATAAGATGTTCAGGGAACAAATTGGCAGAAACGTCGAAGTATACGTAGATGATATGCTCATAAAAAGCAAGAAGGCTGATTCTCACGTTGCTGACCTACAAGAAATGTTCGACACTTTGAGGAAGTATGGAATGAAGCTTAATCGAGTCAAATGTGCATTTGGTGTAGCATCTGGCAAATTCCTCAGCTTTATGGTTTCCAGCCGGGGAATCAAGGCAAACCCTGAGAAATTCAGAGCAATAATGGAAATGCAGCCACCATGGATGACTAAGAAAGTGCAAAAATTGGCTGGAAGAGTGGCCACTATTAATAGATTCATTTCTCGGTCTATAGACAAATGCTACCCCTTTTTCAAAGTGCTCCGGAAGGCCTTTGAGTGGATGATAGAATGCGATGAAGCCTTTCTACAACTAAAGCAGTACCTGGGATCAGTACCGTTGCTCAGCCATACTGTTCTCGGGGAGGAGCTTTACTTATACCTCTTCATTTCTGCCACAGATGTGAGTTCCACGCTTGTCAGAGAGGAAGATGGCATCCAAAAGGCAGTCTATTGCACGAGCAGGGCCCTAAGGAAAGCTGAAGAACGGTATTTGAAGATGGAGCTAAGGGCCTTTGCTCTGGTAACAGGGGCTCGGCGACTGAGAGTCTACTTTCAAGCTCATACCATTGTGGTTCTCACAGATCAACCTCTCGGGAACATCCTCTATAAGCAAGAAACCTCGGAAAAATTGATGAAGTGGTCGGTCGAACTTAGTCGGTTTGACATTCAATACAGACCAAGGTTAGCAATAAAAGGGCAGGCAGTAGAATTCATTGCAGAGTTTACGACCCGCCCAGAAGGCCCACCCAAAGAAGAAGATAACGATCAACTATAGACACTGCATGTAGATAGTTCATCTACTCGGAATGCAAGTGGAGCAGGCATTATCTTGACTTCCCCTGACGGTCACAAATTTGACTATGCCCTCCGTTTCAATTTCCCAGCCTCCAACAACGAAGCTGAATACAAGGCCTTACTCGCTAGACTCTAGATGGCTCGGCGAATGGGGGCACAGCAGATTAAGGTTTATAGCGACTCTCAGTTAGTTGTGGAACAAACACAGGGGGATTATGAAATGAGAGGCGGACACGTGGCCGAGTACTGCCAGAGGGCAATGGGTCTGTCCTAAAAATTTTTAAAGTTCTAGCTTCAGCGAATTCCAAGATAGCAGATGAGGAGGCCGGCCAATTGGCAAGAATTGTGTCCTCAGTAGAGGAAAACTCTGAAGTCCCAATTAAAGTACTCGATTCTCCGATCATCCGAACTCTAGAGATCAACCAGGTAGAGGGACACATAGAGTGGGCCAGACCGATCAGAGCCTATCTAGAGAACGGAGAATTACCCACCGACAAGAACGAGGCTTGAAGGATACAAGACCGAGAAAGCAAATACCTAGTCATGGATGGAGTTCTCTACAGAAGGAGGTATAACTCCCCTTTATTGCGATGCCTAAAAGAACGAGAAGCTGATTATGTGATGAGAGAAATCCATGAAGGGGTCTAAGGCAACTACTCAGGTGGCAGAGCTTTTGCTAGAAAAGTCTTGAGGGCGTGCTATTATTGGCCTACCGTGGAAACGGATGCTCAAGAATTTGTTAGGAAATGTGATAAATGCCAGAGATTTGCCAACGTCCCAAGGCAACCAGCTCAGAAACTGACACCAATCCAAAGTCCCTGGCCTTTTGCACAGTAGGGAATCGACATCATCGGCCTATTCCCATTAGGCAGGGGACAAAAGAAGTTTGCAGTGGTAGGAATTGACTATTTTACCAAGTAGATGAAAGCCGAAGCCCTGCCCAGCATCACGGAGCAAAACATTGTATGCAGATTGGCATTCGAAAAGTGGTCATTACGGACAACAGAAAACAATTTGAGGGCCAACAGTTCAACGGGTTATGTGAAGAGTTAGGGATAAATCATCACTTCTCATCCCCAGAACACCCCCAGGCAAATGATTAGGTAAAGGTTACAAACCGAAAGGGTGAACTCTGCAACATCTTATGGGCTTATAAAACGACAGAAAGGGTGACAAATGGCCACACTTTATTCTCTCTCACGTACGGTGTGGAAGTTGTAATACCGATTGAGATTGGACTCCCAATCCCCAGAGTGCAGAACTTCGATCCAGACAAGAACCATAATGCTTTAAATGAAGAGATTGACTTGCTTGAAGGAAGAAGGTTATAGGCTGCAGTCAGAATGGCTTCCGATCGACAACGGATGCATTAATATCACAACAACAGGACTCGTTCAAGAGAGTTTTCTGTTGGTGACCTGGTGTTGAAGAGAATAAATCAATCCACAAGAAACCCTTAAGAGGGAAAGTTGGAACCCAACTAGGAATGACCCTATAAAGTACTAGGCTACACTAGGAAGGGGACCTACAGGATTAGAACACTTGAGGGCAAGGAACTGCCTCACCCCTAGCACATTGAGCACTTAAGGAAATACTACACTTGATTTATTATTCCCAACAATTTGCAACATTTAGTTGTTAATGACATTATTAGTTTTAGCAGATCTCATGGTTTTGGAAGATTTCTACTATGAGAATGTCTCTCTACTATGAGAATGTTTACAAGTATTCTTGCTCAATTCACATGACCAAGCAGTGCGGAGATGGCTCACAAGGCCAAAGTATTCCTGTTTGATTCACGTGATCGAGTAGTACAAAGATGGCTCACGAGGCCAAAGTATTCTTGCTCGATTCACGTGATCAAGCAGCGCGAAGATGGCTCACGAGGCCAAAGTATTCCTGTTTGATTCACGTGATCGAGTAGTGCAAAGATGGCTCACGAGGCCAAAGTATTCCTACTCGGTACACATGATCGAGTAGTGCAAAGATGGCTTACGAGGCCAAAGTATTCCTGCTCGATTCACATGATCGAGCAATGCCAAGATGGCTCACGAGGCTAAAATATTCTTGCTCAATTCACGTGATCGAGCAGCGTGAAGATGGCTCACGAGGCCAAAGTATTCCTGTTTGATTCACGTGATCGATCAGTGTGAAAATGGCTCACGAGGCCAAAGTATTCCTGCTCAAGTCACGTGATCGAGCAGCATGAAAATGGCTTACGAGGCCAGAGTATTCCTGCTCAAGCAGCGTGAACGAGTAGATAGGTGCAGTTTAGTTGGGAAGAATGAACAAACTTACTATTCCTGAGCATCTCGGTAAGTTAAAATTCATTTAATGAATATATGCAACATATTTTCTTGCCTCACATTTATGTCCAAATTAAAGTTCATGAGACATTGTTGACAAATTAGACTATATAGATAAAAAAATAATAAAAATGAAAACTGATATCCATAAAGAGATTGTCCATTACAAAGGCTAAATTTACATTGAAGTTCAAAAAAAAAAAAGAGAGAGAGAGAATAACGTCCACTTCAATGTCTGAGCAAAAATAAATATTGTCCATTACAAAAAAAAGAGGGTTTCATGTCTGAATATCCACTTCAATGCTACTTTCCTCTGGCTCCTTATTGGCCTGACTAGCTTCCTTCTCAGTGGCCTAATCAACTTTTGGTTCGGTCACCTCACCAACATCCGGAGGTACCTTCCCAGCTTGTTTTTCCTTTTTATTTGTCCTTTCTCATTGGGGGCGATTTCGATCTCTCCAGGCTCCAAGTGGGAGATGTCGAGGTCAGGGAAATTGTACTTGAAGTGGTCTTTAGCATTATTAAACCCCTGTATGAAGATGGGGTAGATCATTGCCTAAAAATCGTCCGTTTCCTTAAAATTCATAATAGCTTTCTCCTTAACATCTTGCAGTTTCCCTGAGACCTCGGCCACCTCTCACTCCAAGCTCTCCTTCCAGTTAGTTGCCTTGTTGAGCTCTCTTCAGAGGTTGTTTTGCTCTCTGTCCATCTTCTTGTTCTCCTCTATAACCCTACGGTTATGTTGGAGAACTTCGTCCCGCTTGGCTTGAGCAATGGCGATGTTATCTTTAGCTTCGTGATTTTTGTTAACAACTCCTTCTGCCTTGCCTCAAACTCAGCAACGAGGGTTGCATTCTTCTTCTTCTCTTCATGAAAAGCCTTTTCTATACTGGACAAACGAGTATAAATAGCGATCGACCAAACCACAGTCTGTATAATAGAATAGACAATGGCAATAAGTCAAAAGGGATAGTGAGATGCTCAACATTGAAAAGAAAAAAAGAAGATGAAGAAGGCAAACCTTGAAAATATCGTGGTTCAAGTCGTAAACCAGCTCAGAGCTAGAGCCTTGTCGCATGGCAGTCAGATCAGCATCAGATACAGTGGCAAATAGCTTTTGCCAAGCCAACTCACTACTCAACACGAGCGTCTAGTTGGAAGAAGCTCTAACCTCAGAACTAGAGCCGGTTGCTTGTGACCTTACTTGTAAAGGGGGAATTTCAAGCTTTTTCATTTGTTGAGAAATTTCCCGACCTTCCACAGGGGTATCTTTCCTCTGGGTAACAGGAACTGGATGAGAGGTAGGCTTCATCGCTGGCATGGAAGACTTAGTTGTCCTCGCCCTTTTTAGAGCTAGAGGTTATTCTTTCACCTCCTTTGTGGGATGTTCCTTCATCCTCTTAAGATAACCCATGTCAAACGCCATCTCGGAATGATCGGACTCTTCGAGAGCAAGACTATCTGCAAAAAAGAAAAGAAAAGAGACTAATTTCAGAACAAGCATGTTGACATAATTATTAAAATGCAAGTGTAAACTCACTCCGCTCACGTTCAGCAGCCAAAGTTTCATTCGAGGGATTGGGACCGAGCAAATAGAGAGCGAGATTCTCTACTGTAATAAAAAATTAAGAATCCCAAACAGAATGTTTCTTCGCTTGACCGAGTAATGCCTTTTGTTCTCGAGTAATAGGGGTTTGTTTTCAAGGTGGTTAAATAAAAAAATGGATTAGAATCCTAAACTCTAGACTCGTCAGAGTGATTTTGAAAAAAGAAACTAAAGGAGATCAAAAAATGAGAATCTAAGCATACTCTTTAACGTTGGCTGACCCCATTGTCAAGGCACTTGAACCTTTTTGTCCTCATTGGATTCCCATGGTTGGA
The DNA here is from genome assembly GCA_019916065.1 of Vitellaria paradoxa. Lineage (NCBI taxonomy): Eukaryota > Viridiplantae > Streptophyta > Magnoliopsida > Ericales > Sapotaceae > Vitellaria > Vitellaria paradoxa. The sequence goes on along the minus strand of CM034241.1, from coordinate 32,593,664 downwards.
ATTTCCAAGTGCTTCTCTAGATGAAGAAGAACTTTTCCTTCCATTATTTGTGGGAAGTCGGCATGTTCGTCACAAAGTTGAACTCTCGCCTTCTTGCAGAGAAATTCCACCCATCTCCATTACTTTGTAAAAGTGGAGGAATAAGTCAGCCATGAGATTTTCTCTGGTAGCGGCTTTCCAAAAGATTGTGCACCCAATGAGGATCCTCTAGCTATTCGGGGGGATTTGGCCCGGAGCTAGATTCAATGAGGATAATATTTCCCAAATGAGCCTTGGTAAAAGGAAACACAATTCCTCGACCAAGGTGGCCTCATAAACAGCAATTTCTCCCGACCTTGGAGAACATGCCGCATTTTCATTCCCCAGTTGTCTAAGGGTGAGATCGGAGGGAAATTAGAACTTAGAGACTATTTTGGACACCCTCTTTGTCGAAATGGTATACCTTATTCCCTCTACTTCGTACCCTACACCCTTCTCCTCACTACTAACCATTCGAGCCCTCTTGACCTCTGTACCTGGATTGAAAGCATTGACTATACAATCGGAACCATCTCCTTCATTTTCGCTTGTACGAGTAGTGGTAGGGTTTTGTTGATGATGGAAAACAAGCTTGTTGTTGTCAGAGCTATCTGAACTCGATAGACTAACCCTTTTGACATTTTCCATAGCTATAAATAAACATAACTGAGATAAACGAACAAAATATGATAAAAAATCAGACCATTGATGGTAGCCCTAAGGTACCTAGGGTTTCCTACGAATCCTATGGGGTTTGGAAGCCTACGATTTTCTTCATAAAAGAAAGCACTCCTTACTAATATCCACCACATTGAGACAAAAATTAGGAAAATTACTAGCTAAAATTGCGCAAAAAATTTCTTACCTGAGACAAGCTTCGAAAACCAATGGAAGGATAAGTGGTGGCGATGGGAAAGCAGTTGGCAGTGACACGAGTAAATTGGTAAGTGGTGGCAGCAAATGATCCTTTGGATGTTTGGATGCATAAAAGGGAACTCAATGCCAAGCACCTCTATTTATAGCATTATCAAAAAACATTTTAAATTTTAATTTTGAAAACCGATGGGAAATATCCAATCCAACGGTGCCCCTGAGTTGACACTACACATTCTGGCGACGCCCAATGTGGCTGTGACACGTGGAGGGTAGGTGAAACGGCTACGGCCTTTTGCCGTATCACCATAGTTAATACGCCGCATGGGTAATAAATGCGCGTCTCAATCACTCTGTAGGGCTCCCCCTCGGGGTTGGTGGCACCTGATCAAAAGTATCACCCGATCGATCATGGCTATTGCGGATTCCTCTTGGCCTTTTTGGCTAACTGAGGGAATTGGGGGCATCTGATAGCGAGGGCTCGGTCGGGAGAGTTTGACGAACCTAGTTGATTAGTCAGGTATTTTTTGATCGGGCTTTCTGATCGATCGATAGGGTCGGGCTAAAATTGCTCACGCTACAATCACATGTATAACCACTCTCTGATATGTTTCGTGATATCCGTCTACAAACATGTTGCCCGCCTAATAACGGTTTGAATAACTAATTATGGAATATTTGCATAGGGATTTACGAGTACACATGGCACAATTTGATTTGATAAGAACCTAGATTTGGTATGGCTCACATGTGTAGAGCCCATGCAGGTTCACTCCTTCCCCATATATATCACTACCTTCGGTGCATAGGTAGAGAACACATTCTGAACCCTGCTGTTATTCTATCAAAATACTCTTTCAATCTCCCTATTTGTTAACTTAAGCATCGGAAGTTCCTTGGCAGGCACCACATCGGTGTTAAGGCAAGATTCCAGGTTCGAGTTGGACCATCCACTGCACTCCTAGTAAGCATCATCATCACTAACATCTATAGTAGTAATAGAACAAAATCCTAAAAAAATTAGTCAAATATAATACTTCAAATAAAATTAATCGACTAGTCCTCAACAATAATAACTCCAAAATTTATACAACCCAATAATATCTAAATTCTCAAACCTAAATTAAATAATTAAATATTCTTATAAGAGGTCAAAGACTTATGATGTCACGGCCCCAACTAATCCAAAATTTCTAACTATGACGATTCTTTTATCTCATCTGAAAAATATTAAAAATGAGGGATGAGCTAAAAGCCCAGTGAATGGATTGCCAAGCTAATTTTATTAATAGAAAATTAATATTTCAAATAAACAGTTTAACCAAAAATATTTTAGGTAAAAATAATATCCATGTATATAATTTCCATGCATATTTTATAATAACTTAAAGAAACCTGCACGTCAGAGTGCAAAATCTTTCATGATTCAACCCGCCAATCACAACTGTGATGACAAAAATTAATATGTGGATTATCATATGGGAATTAAATATCAAGTGTGCCAATATAATTTCTTATGGATAGTATCCGTTAGATCTAACATCGTACTTAGAGTCACCCAATCTGGCTCTTAGGTTCTTCCTTAAGCCGATTCGATTGAGGTCACCATAGTTTTTACATGCCTGTTCCTACAATCATTAAGAACTAGGGTCACTACGATTTTCATGAGCCTGGTCCCTAATTGCCAAAGTTACACTAATTAAGAAGCCTATCCCCTGGGCTTTTATTTTAATTTCAATAACTACAATTAATCATTCAGCACAATTCACATAAAATTAAACTGAACACAATTGTTCAAATAATTCTTTTTATGCTCAATAGCATAAAACATATAATCTCTTTATCCAAATAATATAATTTTTCACAAATAATAATTTAGAAAATTCAACTTTCAAAACCTTTATGCATGGAATAATTTACAAAATAATGCTACCAAGTCAAACTACTCACCTGAAGTCCAAATATGTACACGTAAAATAACTAGGATAAATCGTCACAACCCTATAACTCTCTGACACAGAACAAATGACGAATGGACCGTGATATTGTTCACATAGATGAAAGCATATTTGATTCAACACAAAAAAATTCAGAATACATAATCTAAAAAATAAGCTCTCCATAGAAAATTTTGATTTATTGAATAATAAAAACTAAAAAAACTGCTCCCTACCTCCCTTATATAAGCTAACAAAGTAGTCCTAATTTGAGTAGAAAACCAATAAGTTATTCCTAAATTAAGTAGGAAACAAATAAGAGAGTCCTAAACTAAATCTAAAAAGAAATCTAAAATGAATTGGAATCATAACTAAATCTGAAAAAAATCTAAATTGAATAGGAATCCTAAATTAAGTCAGATTAAAATACTCCATAGTGGACTTGGACTTGAATTTCTTAGTAGGCTTGGACGTGATACCTCATCACTCTCTATCAAAATAATTTTTATCAATAATTATCTTATTAAATAATTCTAAATAACACTCACCAAAACTCTCATGTGGCAGCATATCATTCTTTTTTTTTTTTTTTTATACTTACTGCTAATGCAAACTCACGTATCACTTTCCACCAATCCAACACTAACCTTTTCTTTCTTACTCCATCTTTATCTCTAAATAAAGAATATAATAAACCCTAATTGACCCAACCCCTATTTATATTTTTAACTCCTTTGATCTAGTGCCTTTACGTCCACTTAAATTACGATAGACCTCCAATCATATATTAATAATAAAAATAATTCCTTAAGTTATCCAATGGTCTACAATTACCCAAAAATTAATTAATTAATTAATAATTTAAATATTATTTCTAAATAAAATCATCTAGTTTTCTAAAAATATAACACATAAATAAAATAAAAAATTTAATCGCAGGGTTATAACAATCACAATATTTAAAAATAAAATTTATTAATATAATATAAAACATTATAATAAAAATTCAACTATTACAAAAATTAGAATATCTACATATGTCTAATTGAACCTATATAAAATATTTTCTATTATAAAAAATAAACTATACTAATAAATTTTATCATTTGAACCACATTTCAACAAAAATAAATAAATAAAAATGTTAATTTCACTTAACTTTTTACTTTGTAGTTTAGGTAAGCTTTTTCAACTATAAATTACCAAAAAAAAAAACAAAAAGCTTTTTCAACTATTGTAAAAATAGACTATTTACATATGTCTAGTTGAACCTATATAAAAATATTTTCCATTGTAAAAAATAAATTATACTGATAAATTATTTTTCTAGATTTTTTGACAAGCAAGCCAACGAATACTACTTGAATTATTTAAAAAAAAATTAAGAAATTAATATAAAAATAATTATTATAAAAAATAATCGTTAGCCTGCATGAATACTTGAATTCATGTTTAAGTTTTTCTTTTTAAAAATTACATAGACTATTTTCTTATGGTAAAAATGAATATATTTTAATAAGTTGATCAAACTTGATTTTATTTGAAAGGTAAACAATTGCAAGTAGAATTTAAAAAAAATATAACATATGAATTATCTTTATATCGTAAAAATTATCTTCATATCATTAAAGTTTGGGGGTAGGAGGAGCGAAACGAAAGAAACTCAAGTTGCCAAATTCTTGGGTTTGGCTTTGAAAATACATAATTTGCTGCTAGTGCTCCCAATCAATCAATCACATTCATAAGATCGTAGAAAGCGAGATAAAAAGAACAAGGAAACCCACACAGAAAAATCCCAAAAGCTTTCACTAAAATAAACGTTGGTTATAAACTCAAACTCTCGATAGATCAACTCCTTGACTCTATGCTCTGTTGACGCTTGCTCGAATTTTCAATTCACTAACTCCTTTAGCGAAAGCCCTCCGACTCCTCGAAGGCTCAACACTGAATCCTTGGCAACTTCACATGCTGAATCCTTAGCTCTAATAAGATTAGAACTCCTTCAAATCATGCAGACGCAAGAATACTTGTCTAAGTGTTTGAGAGAATAATAGAACTTTCTGGCTTACAAACTGTTTTATATTCTCTCTATATGTAACCCTAGAGTCATTCAGAAGATATATAGATAAAATTGGGATGATTAGCATTTGAAAGTGGACAAAAATAAGCTGGAATTTGTTCATCGCGGGAAGGGTGCACCTGTGGCCTTCCTGCTGCCATCTTGCGAGTCAGAGCGGCGATCCCGCACAGCCAATTCTTCGATCAAAGGTCTCAGCATTTTCCTGCACCTTCCCACGGCAATCTCAGGAGCTTCCTGCGTTATTGAATTCTGAGTCTGTTTGGCTTCTTTAAGACTTCCAAGCTTATGGAAACAACTTTTCTGAGGCCTTTTAGAGTTCTATTTGACTTAAGACTCTAGTGTCTTAGCCTACAATAAGTCTAAAGGTACAAACACTTTTCTTTGACAATGGATTTGCCAATTTACAATATTTGGTCTTAACAATCTCCCCCTTTGACAATTCCATGTCAAAACTCAGAAAGATAACATTATAAGTAAGTACAAGTAAGCTCATCCTAGAAGAAGGCCGCAGTAAACTTTCCATAAACCATCATGTCCCAATTAATAACCTATTTTGCTGTACACTTTAAATTAATCACGGCACCATGTGGCAACAAATAATAACAATAATAAACATAATCTTTGTCATCATCATAACCACTGCAATCCAATAAACACACGATGATTCCAACTAGAAAATAGATAAAAAATCCACGGAATAGAAATTAATCGAAAGTACAACCATCCATCCATCACCATCCATCACCATCCATCACATCTCATATCAACATCCAAAAGAGTCCAAACATAATAAGAGATCATAAGATAATAGATAACATAATCACAAGATCATCCTCTCATCTTCTCCCCCCTTTTTAACCGAAATTGGCAAGAGCGTACATCACTAGCCATCACCATCATCACCATCATTGTCACCCCCTTCATTATGGATGCTTACTCCATCACCTTAGTCACCCATGTGAGAAAAAAAGGTCATTGCCGAAGGGATCTCCAAATGTATAGGCATAATTATTCAGATTTTGCTGAACCTGATTAAGAGTAAGGTACACCTCATTATGACGTGTCTACATAGCCCTCAAGCGAGTGTCCATGTCTGTCTAAAAGGCATAAAGCCTTGCCTGTGGAGAATCAATGGCATCGAATCTCTGATGAACATGAGAGTGAAATGCATGACTCTCCCCTTAATAGATGCCAACATAACACCTAGCATATTTATGTCATAAGCTGGCCGGGTACTAGAAAACGGGGCAAAAGAATCAAAAGGAGGTGGAGAATACCCAAGTTGAGAAGGTATGGGTGGAGGCTATGGAGCTGGAGTAGGTCTAGAGTGGGTCTTACTATGATGGGCGGACACATGATCAATTGTGCTGGGCATTTTGATCAACTGATAATTCGAGGGACACTCAACACCAAGAGATAAGAGATAGTGAGTGATAAATAATCCAAACAGCATGAATCAGACTAGGACGTAGAATCACTACCAACAACTATGAGTTGGAACATGAGCAATGGTAGATCAAAAATATGACCCGTGACAATAGAATGTAGAATGAGTCCTCAACGCTTAGACACAATAGTAACATGAAAGGTAGGATCAATCGAATTAACTACATAGAGATGTAGCATCCTATTAATCTCTGATAACTGACAATGGGGAATAGTTTCCCCATCCCAATCAACTCAACCCTCAGTGAGTAGAAGAGAAATAGCCTAAACAGATGGGCCTCCTGTATCAAGAACAGGCTCAAAATCAACATGCTTAGGGCGAGAAAGATTTAAAAACTGAGAAATAACATAGGGTATCAACTCAATGTCAACAGATCTAACATAAGAATATAAGACACTAGCAGAAAGATTAATTGCTTGTATGTTAACATAGAACTCGCGAACGAGTTCTCCAATGGCATACTCATAAAAAGAACCCTCAAAACCAGAATATGATGCATATGCAGACCAACCTCAACGATCAAAATAACGTTCAACAGTAGGAAAGTCACGCAGCAAAATGCCATGTTCAACCACAATAGGACGATACAAGAAAGTGTCATCATAAAGAGTCTATTCACGATCTTCCCTAAACCTATGAGAGTCAAAAGAGGACGGTTTCTTCTTCTAGGGGCCATAGGGACAATAAAAAGACAAACTAAAAAAGTAAACTGGAAGAAGAATAGTGCCTTGAACAGAATTGGACTATTGGAAACAAGGAGACAGAATGTCAAGATGACGTCAGAGCGAATGTGGACTGAAAATGAGCTCAGGAGGGCATAAATATGCCGTACCGCGGGAAGCCCGCACCCCCAATGATCCTGTGGCGATGCCGGGCCCTTCCCACGAAGTTGAATCCCTGGCAAATTGCTCTTTGGATTATCTTGCAACTCAAAGCACCCTACTCACGGTCATCCCATGGTTTTTTTTTTTTATATTAAATGAAAATAAACAAATTTATATAAAGGAATAAAAAAGGGAAAAATGAAGATTATTAGAGAATTTTAAGTCCTATTCCCTTAAATACATACCAAAACAAGGGTTCAAACTTTTAATGAAACATAAGTAGGAATGAAACAGTCTTCCAAAAGGGTACTCTACTTCATATGTCATAAGATGTTCACACATGTCATACTAGTGGTCAAATGCCTGTGCAGTGTGTGAAACGAGGTTTGTAGATGAACATGATCCATGCTTTTCATATACTTACAAGTAATTCAAGAATGCTCCTTTTGGATTTATAAATAAGTCCAGTAAGAAGTGCAGTGAAAGCTCTTCGACTAGATACACCTCAATTCATTGTTTTTAACCAAACACCAATGTATGACGTAACAACCACCAATATATTTTTTACCAATAAATTTTTTTTCTTGGTGATTTTCACACACTTATAAGTAGATAGCCTTTTTCCTGTATCGTCAAACCCAGAGAGTGGCTATTTTGATAACCCGCACGTTAACAGGATAACTGCACTCTATTCCATTGGTAGCCCTTTCCAAGTTTTTTTTTTTTTTTTTTTTTTTAATTTTGATACTCAAGCACAACGAATAGTCCAAAGAGGAGACTTAATGAACACAAATAAGTAAGAAAATATTAGTTCTTAAACACCTAACCTCAGTGAATTTTCAATAGGCACACCACTACTATGATAAAGAACATTAAAACATAAATTTTAAGATTATTAAGGAAGGTAATTTTATATCTCTTATGTAAATTAAAAGTAATACTTCCATGTTTTTGAAATGTATATGAAGAAATAGTGCTTATAATAGTCTTTAAATCATCATCTTTTTCCTTCAAAAAATTATCTAAATTACACCTTTATATATAATCAAAAAATCAAAGAAAAAAATTGAAGTGCTCTTTAGTCAAGAGAACAAACACCCAGAGATGATCTGACAGATTCAAACTTCAAATGGTCCAATGGTTTAGTAAATATGTTGGCCAGTTGGTGTTGAGTTTTTATGTGCTCTAGAGTGATGACCTGATGTTCAACTAGCTCACGGATGAAATGATATCGAATGTCTATGTGTTTGGTATGAGAATGTTGGACAGGATTCTTAGAGATATAAAGGCACTAAGATTATCACAGTACAAGGTCATGGTTTTCTGGTCAACTCCATAACCAGCTAACATTTGTTTCATCCAAAGAAGTTAGGTGCAACAACTACCAGCAGCTATATATTCAGATGCAGCAGTGGACAAAGACACTGAGTTTTGTTTCTTACTGTGCCATGAAACTAGATTAGTACCAACATAAAAGCACCCTCCAGAGGTACTCATGCTATCATCAACACACCCTGCCCAATCAGCATCAGAATACCCTGCTAGGGTGACATTGGTTTCATGAGAGAACCAAATAACAAAAATCAAAGGTCCCATTAACATATTTTATTATCCTTTTAATAGCATGTAAGTAGGATTCCTTAGGGTTGGATTGAAATCTAGCGCAAATTCCTACACTGAAAGATATATCAGGACGAATGGTCGTAAGATACAACAAACTACCTATCATGCTTTTATACAATATAGGATCCACTAATTTGCCAAACTAATCTTTAGAAAGTTTAGTGGAAGTGCTCATGGGGGTCCTAACATGTTTACTATTTTGAAGCCTAAATTTCTTAATTAGGTCTTTTGCATATTTGGACTGAAAGACAAAAATTCCATTCTCTACTTGTCTAACTTGAAGACCTAGAAAGAAATTTTATTCCCCCATCATGCTCATCTTTAAGTTATCTTTCATGTGTTCACTAAATTCATGAGCAAATTTAGGATAGGTAGATCCAAAAATAATATCATCAACATAAACTTGTGCAATCAAAATGTGTTTTGAACCTCTACGAATGAATAGGGTTTTATCAACATTACTTGTCATGAATCCAGACTCTATCAAAAAAGTGGTGAGTCCTTCATACCAAGCTCTAGGAGTTTGTTTAAGTCCATAGAGAGCCTTTTTTAATTTAAACACATGATTTGGAAAATGAGGATCTACAAATTCCTTAGGTTACTTTACATAAACTTCCTCATTCAAAAAAACCTTTTAAAAAGGTACTCTTAACATCCATTCGAAACAATTTAAACTTTAAGTAACATGCCATGGCAATTCTAACCTTGTCAAAAGAGCAAAGGTTTCATCAAAGTCAATACCCTCAACTTGGGTATATCATTGTGCAACTAACCTAGCCTTGTTTCTAATGACTGTTCCAAACTTATTAGTTTTATTTTTGAAAATCCACTTTGTGCCTATAACATTCACATGTGAAGGGCGAGGTACAAGTGTCTATACATCGTTTCTCACAAATTGCCCTAAGTCTTCTTGCATAGCATTTAACCAAAAATCATCATTAAGAGCTTCATTGACATTTTTAGGTTCTAAAGAAAAGACATGCAAAGATGTGATACCTCATTTTGAAGTTGTCTCCATATCTTCATTGGGTCTTTGACATCTCCAATCACTAGTGATGTTGGATGGTTGAGCTTGACTCTCGAAGATGGTTCCAATTCTGCACTTTTCTCATCATCCCTATGTGTCACATCACTTACATCTATTGAGGCTTCAGATTATTCAACTGGAGTTGTTAAGGGTATCTCATCGTCATGATCATCCTGTTGAACAGAAGAGTAAGAGTTAGTACCATCAATTATTACATTTATTGATTCCATAACAGTGTTAGTTTTTAAGTTAAAAACTCTAAAAGCATGACTGTTAGTGGAATAGCCTAGGAAGATTCGTTCATCGCTTCGGAGTCAAACTTGCCAAGTTGTTCTCTATCCCTAAAGATAAAGCACTTACTCCCAAAAACGTAGAAATACTTTACACTAGGCCTCTTACGATTCCATAGTTCATAGGGCGTCCGTTTGGTTCCAAGTCTGAGATACACCCTATTTATTATGTAGCAAGCAGTGTTAACTGCTTCTGCCTAAAACTTCTTTGGCAGTGATCTTCCATGAAGCAACACTCAAGCTATTTCTTGAAGTATTCTGTTTTTTCTTTCAACCACACTATTTTGTTGTGGAGTTTTCGGTGCTGAGAATTCATGTCTTATTCCATTTGTATCATAAAAGTCGTTGTACAATGAATTCTCAAACTCCTTCGCATAATCTGTCCTGATTCTGGTAATGCATCCAATTCTTCTTTGTTTTTCCTGTTGCAGTCTCAAACACAAGTTTCTAAAAGAGTCAAAAGTATAAGATTTTTTAGTAAAAAAAATCAATCTATGTGAAACGAGTGTAATCATCAATAGCAACAAAAATATATTTCTTTCCACCTAAGCTTTCAGTGCGTGTGGGTCCCATTAAATCAATGTGTACTAAATCTAGAGGCTTCTTAGTTTTCAAACTTTGACCTTTTTTATGTGCAATTTTAATTTGTTTGCCCATTTGATGAGGCCCACACACACCCTTGTGGTCTTTTCCCAATTTAGGTAGACCTCTAACTAACTCAGATTTAGACAATTGATTTAGAGCTTTAAAATTGATATGTCCAAGTTTTTGGCGCCAAAGGTCTGACTCAATTAAACTTGCAGAATTGCACATGAGACCTTTAGAATTGGATATACCATAATAGTTATCAGTAGTGCGAATGCCAATTAAAATAGTTTTTCCATGAGAATTAACAATTTGCAATTAGATTTTGAAAAATGAACAACAAGTTTAGCATCGCACAATTGACTTATGCTAATCAAATTGGCTTGTAAACCTTCAGCATACAATACATCCTTTAAACATTCTAAACCTAAGGTTTTTATATTTCCCTTGCCTAAAACACAGGATGTACTGCCACCACCAAAAGTTACTACACCTCCGTCAAATTTTTGAAATTTTGAAAACAAATTTTTATTTCCACTCATGTGTCTGTAGCAACCACTATCAAGGTACCACATGTTTGAGTTCAAAGCATTTAAGACTGTGTGAACTATAAAAACAATTTAGATCAGATTTTCTAACCCATGTAGTTCTAGTTTTCAAGATTTTCCTCACAGCATTATTTTTTGAAAATTGATTTCTGGCAGATTGTTTTTGAATTTTAGGACCAACTTTCTGAAAACAAGATGCTAAATAAAAGGAATTTTTAGTTGTCCTCTACAAAGGGTACTTAAAATCAAGAGAGGGATTGTAGTTGCTCAAGACATCAAACTTGTTGTAAAAACTATTATTGTAGCTTTGGTGATTTTGGTTTACAGGTTTTCTTTGATTAACATAAGTTACAGGTAATCCATAAAGTTTATAACAATTTGGTCTTATGTGTCCAGGAATACCACAATGATGACAAACAGGAATAAATTTTCTTTGTGAAGTAATAGGTGTACCTTGGAATTTCTGAAAGTTTTGTATTGATCATTTACCTTTCAATTGCTTGACTAATTGAGACATTGTTTTTCTATCTTGAGAAATAGCAGACTTTTGAGGCTGGATCTTTATCACTTTATTCTTTTGTCCACTTATAGAGGTTTCTTCTATTGTTTTCTTCTCTCCAGTATATCCAAGTCCACTTTTATCGTTTGGACTTCTCTACATCGCTAGTATGTCATCTAGTTTATTGGATGCTGAATTCATCTTCAATTGCATGGACTACATCTTACCATGTGCCTCTTTCAAATCATTCTCTTTTTGATCCAATTGGTCTTTAGTGCTGCTATCAACTCCTCTTGATTGTTCTTATTTGCTTGAAGAGTTTCAAATTTCTCTTGTAGTTATTCTAGGGTAATCTTCAGGCTGTCTCTCTCCCTTTTTAACATCTTGTTCTTCACGGTCAATTTCTCGTTTTGCTTATGAAACTTTCGACAGTCTTGATATAGCTGTTCATAGGCATCATGAATATCCACTTCTTATTTGTCACTATCATGTTCTGATTCCGCTTCTGAAGAGTCTTCCTTTGGACTTTTGGAACTAAATGGATCTTTAGAATTTTTAGATGCCGTGCTCGTTGCCATAAAAGCTGTGAAATTTTTTGGGAAATCTTCTGAGGATGATGAAGTACTCGATTCACTGTATCATCCAAGGTAGCATTCAGAACCTTCTTGTTGTTCTTCTTTTTCCCACAATCCTGAGCTATATGTCCGTAGCCTTGACATTCATAGCACTCTACCCCCTAAAACTTATTCTCCCATTTTTTGGGTTCAAGAGACTTCTCACCCTTGGATTTTTCATTTTTCTTAACTTTTTCAGGTTTCCCACCTTTCTTCTTGAAAAATTTTCTAATCTTCTTGGTGTACAAGGCTACTTCTTTAATAGAAGAAATTGAACCATCACTTGAAGAGGAGTCATCTTCTTTAACAGATTTCAGCGCAACACCCTTTATTTTCTTGGGTTTTATCATATTGGCTTCATATGTCTGTAGCAAGCCAATTAAGTCTTTTACTCTCATTGTATCCACATCCCTGGCATCCTCAATGGCTGTAACTTTAGCTTGAAAGGACGTAGGTAGGGATCGGAGAATCTTACTTACAATCTTTTGATTGGGAATTAGTTCTCCAAGATTGAAACTGGTGTTTACAATGTCACTAAGTTTCACATAAAAACTATCAAAGGGTTCTTCTTCAGACATCTTCAAGTTTTCAAACTCCAAGGTTATTTTCTGTAGCTTGGACTTCTTGACTATAGAATTTCCTTCATGAGTCAATTCGAGTATTTCCCAAGCCTCTTTAGCAATCTCACAACTTGAAATTCTCCTAAACTCATCGGCAGAGACAGCACAGAAAATAGAGCTCAAGGCCTTGTAGTTCTATTCTACCTTTTCCTGCTCTACCCTGGTCCACATATCCATAGGCTTTTCAACCGTTACGTTATCAATTGAATGAGTTGGTTTTACCCAACCGTTTTCTATGGATAGCCAAACACTAACATTCAACAAGATCAGATGCGCTCTCATGTGAACTTTCTAGTAGGCATAGTTGGTGCCGTCAAACCACGAAGGTCTAGTACTCAAACTACCTTCTTTAGGGGGATCCATCAGCAAGAAACAGGATCACGTTTTATTCTAAAAAATGAACCAGCTCTGATATCATTTGAAAATACGTAATTTGCTGCTAGTGATCCCAATCAAGCAATCACATACACAAGATCATAGAAGGCGAGATAAAAAGAACGACGAAACCCACACAGGGAAACCCCAAAAACTTTCACTAAAATAAACGTTGGTTACAAACTCAAACTCTTGATAGATCGACTTTTCGACTCTATACTCTGTTGATGTTGGCTTGAATCCTCGATTCACCAACTCTTTTAGTGAAAGTCCTCTAAATCCTCGAAGGCTTAACACCGAATCTTCGGCAACTTCACATGTTGAATCCTCAGCTCTTCCAAGATTCGAACTCTTTCGAATCATGCAGACGTAAGAATGCTTAGCTAAGTGTTTAAGAGAATAATAAAATTTTCTAGCTCACGAACTGTTGTATATTCTCTCTATATGTAATCCTAGAGTCGTTCAGAAGTTATATATAGATAAAACTGAGACAATTAGGGTTTGAAAGTAGACAAAAATAAGCTAGAATTTGTTCAACGTGGGAAGGGTGCACTGTAGTCATCCCGCGGCCTTCCCGTGGCCATCCCGCGAGTTAGAGTGGTGATCCCACGCGGCCAATTCTTGGGTCAAGGGTCTTGGCATTTTCCCACACCTTCTCGCGGCCATCCCACGAGCTTCCTGCGTTATTGAATTCTGACTTTGTTTGGCTTCTTTGAGACTTCTAAGCTTATAGAAACAGCTTTTCTAAGACTTTTTAGAGTTCTATTTGACTTAAAATGCTAGTGTCTTAACCTACACTAAGTCTAAAGGTAAAAACACTTTTTTTTGACAATGAATTTACTAATTTATAATATTTGGTCTTAACAGTCTTCGCCGAAGATGTTTTAACCGCATGGTAAGGATTTAATGTCAGCCCCCAGCATCGAGTAGTAGGTGCCTTTGTCACATTATTGCCCATTAGTCGTCTCACTTTAGTCATCTCGGTGGGTTCGCAGATGGAACATCCAATCGTGAAACCAGACTTTTTACAATTGAGTGGTGCTATATTATTAAACATTTTTGTTAAAAGATAAATGATTAGAATGATATAGCAACTTCCAGGAAATATCATCTTGGGAAAAGAAAGAGTTAAAAAAAATTATTAAAGAAGTGTCAATGTGTTACATCATGTCGGTAACAAATTTTTTACTTAAATTTTTTATAGAAAAATATTTTTTATTATAATTTTATGATTCAAAATTAGTCCCCAAAAGAGCAGCAGCGAACCATTACTTTTTTATTGGGCTCCTTATTTTTCTAGTGAAATGAAGGACCTAAATGAGAGGTCGACACGTCACATGTTTTAAAATAAACCGATCAAATTAATTAAAAAGATGTGATTTTGACAAAAATCTTTTAATTAATTTAACACACACCATTTAATCAGTTTATGCATACCTGGATTCAAAAATAAAAAGTGCAAAGGTGAGTAAGCTTTTTTTCCTTCAAGTTCATTCGTTCATTCTTTCTTTCTTCTTCATCATCGTCATTATTATAGCTTTTAATAGTGGTTATTTGTATTTTTTTTTTTAATTCAGTACTACTTTTATTTTTTAAAAAATATTTCACTTTAAACCTATTCAGCCGAATATAGAACTAAATTATTTCAGTTTTTGGATTTTCTTAAAAAGTTCAGTCAGCTCAATTAAGGGAAAATCAAATCGAAATAACTTAGATTCGTTTTGATTTTTGGCAGAGTAGACGATTTACTCACTCCTATCCTCTGTTACATTAAAATTTTTAAATTTAATTGAAATGTGCTCTGCAGTGTTTCTTTAAACTTCAGTTTTTCATTAGTTTTTTAAATCCAAAATTATGCTGTAGTTAAAATTTTAATTATTTGATTCGTTGATTTGTTAGATCCATCTGGGTCTTAATTTTTTGTTAGTTTGTAACATTTAAATTAGTTTGATGTGTTCTGTTTTTTTTTTTTTTTTTTACCTTACTTTTTATGGTAATTGAATTGATTAATTTGTAAGATATTAAATAATTTAAATAATTAATTGAAAATTTTTATCAAAACTACAAAGTCTGGATTCAATTACCAAAAAAAAAAAGTTTGGATTAGTTATTAAAAGTTAGAATATTGTAAGTTAATCTATTTAGTTCATTTTAAAATGCATGGCCTATCAACCCCATATTCAATTAAATGGAAATCGAGGAGTCATATCCACTTTTATCAAAACTATATAGTCTTTTGATTAGTTATTAGAAGTCAAAATATTGTCACTTAATCTAATTAGTTCATTTTAAAATGTATGACGTATCAACTCCCTAGTAGATTAAATGAAAATCAAGAAGCTAGATCCATTTCTTTTGCCCGTGTACCAACCAAAATTTCACCCTCATTTTTGGTAACCTTTTCAATCCTTTATTGCCTGATTATATTGCTCTATTGTATAACCTGAAAGTCACAGGTTCAAATTCAATTTCACTGTCGGTTAAGGAAATATTATTTACATCTAATTCTCTTTAAATCTCATAATTAATGTAAGAGTATTCTGTACTAAATTACTATTTTTTTATTGCTTAATTATGTTAAGCAACCATGGCAGCCTTGGCATATTGGTTAGTGGGCTTGCTCCTCATACAACTAGTCACCAGTTCAAATTAGCTCTATGTACGGCCAACTCAAAATCACCTCTATGTATGGTAAAAAAATGACTACAGTAGTCTAGGGCCTTGCCATCAACATTAGAATAAATAGTTTAGATACTAGTTAATTTTGTGCATATTCCATCACAGTCTTTAAGGACTGCAACATCATTTAGTTACTGATATTTCTAGAAAACAAAACTATAAATATTAATAGAAGATGAAGAGGATAGATAAAGTTATAAAAATAAAAAAAATAAAAATAAGAATTAAGCATAACAAATCATAGAAAATGGAGGGAAATAGGTTGAAAATGAGGAAAAAATTAAAGATAAAGAAGGAAGGAGTTGCAGGCAACAAAAGAGATATACAACTAGGACTTTTAACCAACATTTACATTACTACGTTTAGAATATGAATTTATGGCAAGAGATAAATCCTCAAGTTATATCATAAGAATAAAAATGTAAATTAAGAAAAACAAATTTTAGTAACAACAAACCACAACATCATTCAATCGACTTATTTTAACATCTATTACAAATATTGACCATGAGAACATGCTGAAAAGTATTCGCGCGTTCATGGCCCTACTACATGATGATAACTTTGTTTATGAAACAAAACATTAATCTTCCCATATATATGACACTAACATCAATGTCATCAACCCACTACTTCAGAAATTGTTATGGTAGTTAAAGAATAAGATTTTGAAATTTTTGATGTAGAGGCACTATTTGAACTTACAACTGTAGAGAAAGCAGGTTGCCTAGGAGCAGGTATGGCGATCGTTTCACTAGTAAGCATTGATAAAACTTCAGAAATTGTTGGTCTATCTACTGGACTTTCCTGAACACATAAGAGACTAACTTGAATGTATCTTAGAATCTCACTTGTTGAACATGTTTCAACTAACACATCATCCATTATGTCCAAACCCCTTCCTTCGTTCCACAAATCCCACGCCTACAATGATAATTAATCAACAATTTGTCCAAGGTCAGTCCTAGAACTGAAATAAAAGATATATATATATATATATAATCAAGTTATAGTGTCACTTACGTATGCAAGCAAATTCGAAGTACGATTAGGCTGATAAAAACCTGTGCTCTTTTTTTCACTTATGATTTCTAGAATCATAACCCCAAAGCCAAAAATATCAGATTTCTCAGAAAAGAGACCATCCAACGCGTACTCAGGAGACATGTAACCACTGTTGGCATCATTTACCAAATTATGTTATTACAGAAAATATTATATTTGACATGTATATTAAAGATTTTTCATTTGAACATGAACTAGCTTACTATGTCCCAACGATTCTATTTGTATTTGCTTGTGATTCATTATCTCCAAAAATTCTTGCAGTGCCAAAATCAGATATTCTTGGATTCATGCTATTATCCAATAAAATGTTGCTAGTTTTTAAATCTCTATGAATAATTCTTAATCTGGAGTACTTGTGGAGATACAAAAGTCCTTGAGCTATTCCTTCAATGATGCAGGCACGCATTTTCCAGTCTAACAAAACTCTTCTTTCTACATCTGTCAAAAAATTGGCATGAATATATGAATACGCATCATGGACAACATTGATAGAGAAATTAATCATGAAGGTAGGTAGTATATCATCTCAAATTAGAAAATTAGTAACGAACCAAAAACAAATGAATCCAAACTTTTATTTGGCATGTACTCGTAGATTAATATCCTCTCATCTTCTTCAATGCAACAACCCAGGAGTTTAACAAGATTACGATGTTGAAGCTTAGAGATTAATATGACCTCATTCTTAAACTCTTCTAACCCTTGTTGAGAGTTTCTAACAAGTCTTTTGACTGCAATTTCTTGTCCATCGTCTAGCGTACCATGTTTCAATATATTTTGAATTAGATACACAAAGCACATGCAATTAACATGTCAAAATTATATTAACAATTTTTTGATAATTCAGAAACATAGTAAGAGAAAACACTGCAAAATGTTTTACTAATTTTAATTTGCTGAATGCACAATTTAAGCAATAAGAATTTTTTTTTAAAGCATTAGTTATTGAAAAAAAAAAGCTAGCAAAATTTTGTAGCTAGCGAGGAAAACATATATTACCTTATAGACATGCCCAAAACCGCCTTGCCCAATTTTATTTGCATCAGAGAAGTTATTGGTAGCAATTCTTATGGTTGAAAAATGGAAGAAAGGCAACTCCAAATCCTTTTTCCCATTGTTATGTTTGTCGTCAAAAATTGCTGCTTTATTTTTCAATTCATACATTAGTGTCTGCATCCCCTGCTTCGTCCCATTCTTCCCTGCTTGTTATAAAGTTTAAATTATCTATGAGTAGCATGGCTAGGAACTATATTGTATGACAAAGATATATATATGTGTGTGTGTGTGTGTGTATAGTACCTTTACCATAGCGATTTCTCTTCAGATAGCAAAATAAGGAGAGTAGAGAAAGAATGAGCAAAGAAGCTACTGGTCCAGCAATGGTTAACCAAAGCCACTTCTTTGCCCAATTGTCGGCTGCTCGAGGTGATGTAGGTTGAATTGTCTCTATTACTGATTGAGGGAAGAAATCAAAAAATTAGTCGGAGGAGCTTATACATATATACATATAGACATATAATTGTGCCATGAATTGCATGCAGAAAGAGTTCAGTCATGACTAGCAACACATAAAAAAAAGTCTAATAAAGAGAGTTAATCAACAGGAATTAGCTTAAGTACCTTTTACGGTTCCATTTCTAAGGTAAAAAGAAGCATCTTGGAGTCCTTCCTGCCCACGAAAAAGTGTGCCTCGGTAAAATATGCAACCCTTTCCATCGTCATGGCGAGAAGCATAGCCATCACAGGAACAATTTCGTGTACATAAAAACTTGCAATCACTAATCCCCAGAGTGTCATCGTCCAAGTAATCTATGAATTCCATGATCCCAGCTGTCAAATTGAACACATGACGGCCCGTCCCGCAGGCGGTTAACTCTGGATTCGCGCACCCTTCATTCCTCAAGCTCAAGCTATCATCATCGCAGTTTGTCGCTGTAATGGCATATTTATTATCGAATGGGGCTATGTTAATGTTTCCGTCGGGGTATAGCTGCAACATTAAAGGAAGCCCGGTTGTATAATTGAAATAGCTCTGGCTCTCATTCGAGAAGTAAGAGAAATTGATTCGGGCGAGATCACTAGAATATTGGCTCACATTAACTAAATAATTCAACAAATACGATTCATTGGTTAATGGAAAGTTAGTAAAATTGTGGCCGTTCCACAAACCACTGCGCCAGTAAACAACCCCTCTTTCCCAGATAACAAGCTCTGATTTGTTTGGATCGACACCTACCGGAAAGATCCGAATCCAATGAAGTGAGAAACCGGTGCTGCTCGTCGGCCGCCTGTCCTGAAGTCGATCGAAAAACTCCCAATTTCATGCCTGGTAGCCACGTGTCAAACGGGTAATCAAAACTTTGCCACACGATATGATCTCCCACCCGCAAAACCAAATTTCCGGTATCGAGTAGGGTTGCACTAGTTGTGTTACTAGTACTGTTACTAGCAACAGCAGCGGGGTATTTTGCATCATATATAGTGAAAAGGTGCCCCAAATCATCACTAAGCACCATGTTCCCATCCCGGGTGATTTTAAATTGTCCAGATTCATCTTCCAAGGGGTTATCAAGATTGGCAACCCAAACCACCTTATCTAACGGCCTCTGTTTAATTCCGAAATAGCGGCCGGATTCCCCCATGTCGAAGAACAGCAACAAGAAAAGATTGTTCGAAGAAGCTGTGAACTCCCAGTCTCTCAATACCTGTTCAGCTCTAATTGTATCTTCAGCAAGCGAAACTGGGATGCAAAGGAACCCAATGTAAACTACAAAATAAGAAAGAATTATAATCAAGAAGCGGCAGTTTGTCGAGCTTCTCATCATTGCCATCCTCCTTGAGCTTTTGCAGAAAAAGAGAGAGAGAGAGAGAAAGAGAACCATTAATTTTAGTCTGTGAATTTAGTGACTCGTATGGTTATCGCTACCATGGTGATGAATTGGCTGAACTTTATGGATTGGCAAAGAAGCTTTGGCATTACTCTATGCAAGGCCAAGGTTCAAGTCTGAGTGTGGCAGCTTTGTTTCAGTACGTCATGCAGATGGCCTACCCCTCAATGGAAAATTCAAACAAAACTCGAATTTCATACTTATTTGGATTAACTTAAATCAAGGTCAAATTTGAAGACTACAAGGATTTTGATTCTAAGCCAAAGAATTCAAGTTCATATTGAAGACTGCTAGGTTTATATATATTTGTAATTGACAAATTAATGAACAAAATAATAATTTCAAACTTATACTTTTAGGCATCTGGTTAAAATATCGAATTTATATGTTGAATAGATTTCTTAATTCTTAAGAAGGCTCGAATGTTTTTCAATACTTAATAAGATTGGAAAGGTTTCAAAAAAATTTTAAAATAATTTTCCAATACTCAAAATGATGTATCCAATCAATTTTTAAATAGACATTCATAATAAAATTATAATTACAAAAGGATTGTTGCTGCATCATTCTAAATAAATAACTAGTAAAATAAATATCTAGTAAAAGTTCTATCTACCATTTTTTTACTTCACAATATATATCATTTCTTTGCCTCTTTGGTTGCATTTGAAACACCAACGTGTGGAGAGAGAGAGAGAGAAAAAAAAAGTAAAAGAAAAAAAATAAGGAAATAAAATTAAAAAATTAAAATTTTTTTGGGTATACTTAAAACTAATAAATAAAAATTTATTAAAAATTATTTTATTTATTGATAATTCTATGTACTTCTCTCAACTTTCAAAACACATAATTAACAATTTTTCCAAGAGAATGTTGATATTGAAAAGCACACCACGTGGTGGAGCTGTCATGGTGTGAGAATGGGCTTTTGTTTGGCAATCCAAACAAGAGAGCAAATCCCAGTATCCTAAACTTCGTCTTCAAGTTTGGCATATTCTAATTAACTTTTCAATCCTGACCCCACCCCCAGAGGACTACATTGACACGTGGACCACTCAAAGCACATCTGGAAGCAACCAAATTTGAAGCAGCCTCTTTGTTCTCTTTCTTTGGTTTGTCAATCGGGGACTCTTTCAGTCATAGTCGAGGTCGGATGCCCCATCTATAAACCACTGCGTGCACGCCGCGTGAAAACAGAGGTATGCAGTGAAAGACACCTCATCAACAGTCTTTGGAAGTGTTTGGTTTATTTAAAAAACTCAAACTTTTACTAATTTTTTTTTAAATTTTTTTAATTAAATTTTGTTATATATTATTTTTATACTAATTTATTTATTTATTTATTTATTTATTATTATTATTATTATTATTTGTCATAGGAACACTAGGTTAGTGTGGGTTAGACATTGGAGGACACGAGTTGTGAAAGGTTGGTGATTTTGTCTCTGTATTAGATAATTTGGGTTTGCTATGGAGAGGTGGGAATTTGTGAGCGAACGTTGGACAATTTATTTGCGAAAAAACTCGTTAGAAACTCAATTTTATTCATATGATAAAGTAATTAAACAAATTTGAGAATAGCTTTTAAATTTTATAAATAAATAAGTCACGATCAAGTAAATGTGAGCTTAAATTGATAAAACTACGAATAATCCATTTTATAATTCGTAAAAATATTCATTTATAGCTTGTGAACAACTTTATTTAATTTTTTTGTGTGGATGCTCATTGTTAGGGATTAAATTATAAATTAACAAATTCTTGGTCAAACAAGTGTCTTGTTACATCTAAACTTAAGTGTAGGTAAGGCACTAGAGTTTTAAGTCAGTAAGAAATGTAAAAGCCCCAGGAAGATACTCGATAAACCTGGAAGTCTAAAATAAGCTGAAAAGAGCCAAAAATACCTTTAACGCAAGATAGCAGCTAGAAGGCCGCGGGTATCTACGGGATAATATTGAGGGCTAAAATCTGAAGATTGGTCATGCGGAAAGGCCGCATTGATTCGCGAAATCTTTACGAGAAAGCTGTATGAAGATCGTGGGAGAGAGCTTCCCATGAAGTGATAAAATACAACACTCTGGGTTATCTCAATGAAACCCTACTCGTCCTAGTTTGGAAGATAAACATACACTAGATGTGTTCAATGGTTCTATATAGATAGAGAGAAAATAATCATCAGATTATGAGCCAGACAATTCCATTATTTTCTTAACCACTTAGTCGAAGATTTGTGCATGTAATTTGAAAGAGTTCGAATCTTTGAGTGTAGAGGATTCAGCAAAAGAGTTGTCGAGGATTCGGTGTCATGCCTTCAAGGAGTTGGAAAGCTTTCGCTAAGGAGTTAGTAAATCGAGAAATTAAGCAAAGTCGATAATATAGAGTCGATGAGTCGAGTCTATTAAGAGATTGAGTTTGTAACCTAATTTTTTGTTTTAGTGAAAGTTTTTGAGGATTTTCCTGTGTGGTTTCTTCGCTTAATATTGTGTCTTCTTTATTTATCGCTTTATATTCAAATTGGTTGATTGGGATATCTAGCATGTAGTATAGAATTTCACTTATAATTAGATTATTTAAAATTGATTTAAGATTTTAACTAGTTAACTTTTTTTATTGATAAGTTAGATTAATTACAAACTTTTATTTGTTAATTTACCACTTGTTTGTTACGTTAAAATAATTTATTTATTTGTCATGGGTATTTTGGTCTTATTAATAGGTGTAGGGTTTTTTAGTATATATATGTGTTTTTATACTATACAATGCTATAAGGGATTTTGCAGTTAATAAGAGAGAAATATTTTAGCCATCCTAGACGTAGGCAATCTGGCCAAACCATATTAAATTATGTGTATTGATTTCTTGCCTTCTTGTTACTTTCTTCATTTATATTCACACTACAAACTAGTATCAAAGCCATGGTTGATATGGTTGGGACTTTTGCAATGGCAAAATTCGATGTGGCGAAGTTCGACGGGACTGGAAACTTTGCATTACGACAGAGGCATGTGAAGGATTTGTTGACGCAACAGGTGATGATGAAAGCTCTAACCAGTAAGAATCATAAAGGAACAAGCCAAGGAAGAGCCTTCGCTACGACTTGGCTCTATTTGGCAGACGAGGTTATATACCACATAATGGATGAGAGTTCTCCGCTTGATGTTTGGAACAACTTGGAGAGTCGGTATATGTCAATGTTACTCACTAATAAACTGTATCTTAAGCAGAAGCTATATGGATTGAAGATGTTGGAGGATGTAGATTTAGTCGCCTATATAAAAACATTTAATCAGATTATTAGTGACCTATGGAGACTTGATGTTACATTCACAGATGAGGGCAAGGCCTTGGTGTTGTTAGTATCTCTTCCCTCTTTATCTGAACATCTTGTGACCACGTTGTTGTGGGGAAAAGAAACCTTAGAGTTGGATGAAGTGTCAACTACTCTACTTTCTTTTAATCAACGAAGGTTGAGTAACAATGAGGGTACTCAAATAGTAGGGCTCGTGGCAAAAGAAGGTTATGATCGGGAAAGGAAGAAGGAAAGGAATACTAACAAACGGTCTAATTCATGGTCTAAATCACATAATAGAAATTTGAAGGGCATTAAATGTTACAAGTGCCATCAGATAGGTCACTACAAAAGGGATTGTCCAAAGTTGAAACAAAGAGACGAGAAGAAATTCGAAGGTAGTTCAAGTTCTGCTAACTTTGCACTGAATGATTCAGATTCTAGAGATGTAGGTATGCTGTCAGTTTCAGTAAGTAATCTTGATTGGCTACATGTGACTCGTGGGTATTAGATTTTGGTTGTTCTTATCACATGTGTCCACACCAAGATTGCGGTTCTATTTTAATGGATAATGACGCTACATGCAAGGTTATCGAGTAGGAAACCATTAAAATCAAGATGTTTGATGGAGTAGTGAGGGTGTTGGGTGATGTTAAGCACATACCAGAATTGAAAAAGAACCTTATCTCTCTAGGTACTTTGGACTCAAGCAGCTACAATTACAAGTCAGAAAGTAGAATCCTAAAGGTTACAAAAAAAGCCATGGTAGTTACAAAGGGTCAAAAGCAGCCAAGAAACATCTACAAACTAGTAAGGAGTACAGTTGTAGGTGGAGCATCAGTTACAGAATCTAAATCAGACAACACACTATTATGGCATACGTTACTGGGCTATACTGGGGAGGTGGTATGAAGGAATTAGCAAGAAGAAATTTGTTGAAAGGTGCAAAGACATGCAAACTAGATTTCTATAAATTTTGTGTTCTTAGGAAGCAGTGTAGGGTACTGTTCAAGAAAGCCAAGCATTTACTCATGATGTGCTGGATTATGTGCGCTCAGACGTGTGGGGACCAGTGAGAGAACCATCTAAAGGTGGTGCTTAGTATTTTGTCATCTTTATTAAGATTTCTCTCGAAAAGTTTGGGTATACTTCATGAAACACAAATCTAAAACTTTTACCAAGTTCAGATTATGGAAAGCTGAAGTTGAAGATCAAACGGGAAAAAAGATCAAGTACTTAAGGTCCAATAATGGTATAGAATACAAAGATGAAGATTTTTTTGAAGTTTTGTGAGAAGCAGGGCATTTAACGGCATTTTACAATGCGAAAGACACCACAGCAAAACGGTGTGGCTGAAAGGATGAACAGGACACTTACAGAGAGGGCGAGGTGCATGAGGTTGAATACAGGGCTTCTAAAGAGTTTTTGGGCAGAAGCCATTGACATAGTTTATCACATCATAAATAGGTCACCGTAGATTGCATTGAACAACAAAGTTGCAGAAGAGGTATGGTCTAGCCACAAGGTTGATTATTCAAATTTAAGAATTTTTGGGTGCCCTGCTTATGTTCATGTGTCTAGGGATGAGAGATCCAAACTTGACCCAAAGTCCAAGAGTGCATTTTTCTCGAGTATGAGAATGGTGTTAAAGTGTTTAAGTTTTGGGATCTTGAACAAAAAAAGATGGTGATCAGTTAGGATGTGAAGTTTGATGAAACTTCTATGCTTAAGGCTTTTCAAGAAAGTAAAAATAGTGATTCAATTGATGATAGTGGCAGTAATAAATAGGTTGTACAGATTGAGTTTGATAATTCTAATGAAGAGGCTAGTCTTCCAGATGAAGATGATAATGATACAGCTGACCAGGAGCACTAATCCATTACTTTGGGTAGACAATGATGTGCCATTAAACCACCAATGAGGTATAGTTTTGAAGATATGGTTTCTTATGCTCTTATTACCTATAGCAGTGATCCTATTACTTTTTAAGAGGCTATTAGTTGCCAGGAGAAAAATAAGTAGATGGAAGCCATGGTAGAAGTGATGGACTCTCTACACAAGTATAGTACTTGGGAGTTAGTGGAGCTTCCTAAAGAAAGGAAACCAATTGGGTGCAAATGGGTCTACAGAAAGAAAGAGGCTATTTTAGAAAAATAAGGAGAAAGATTTAAGGCTAGATTAGTAGCAAAGGGATACTCACAAAGAAAAGTGATCGAGTACAATGAGGTGTTCTCTGCTGTTGCTAGACACACCTCCATCACATTCGTAATGGCTATGGTAGCACAATATGATCTAGAGTTAAAGTAGCTAGATGTAAAGACTGCATTTTTTCATAGAGATTTGGAAGAGCAGATTTACATGGAACAACCAGAGGGGTTTGCAGAACCAGGTACTGAGCATCTTGTTTGCAAGTTAAAGAAGTCATTGTACGGGCTTAAGCAGTCTCTCAGGCACTGGCACAAGAAGTTTGACTCGTACATGATCCAGATTGGCTACACTCACTGTAAGTACTATAAGGTACTTGATAGTTCTTATATCCCGTTGATGTTCTACGTGGGTGATATACTGATAGCTATAAAGAGCAAGACTGAAATAGAGATATTAAAATCACTGTTGAATAAGAAATTTGAAATAAAGGACTTAGGGCCTACAAAAAAGATTCTTGGCATAGAAATTTGCCGAGATAGGAAATTAAGAAAGTTGTGGCTGTCTCAGACTGATTATGTGCAGAAGGAACTTAAGCGATTTAGTATGGCAGATGCAAAACCAATTCGTACACCTTTAGCGAGTCACTTCAGGTTGTTAGTCTCTCAGTGTCCAAATACTAAAGATGAGGTTGCAGAGATGTCAAAAGTGTCGTATGCAAGTGCAGTGGGATGTTTAATGTATGCCATGGTGTGCATTAGACCAAACATAGCACATGTAGTAAACATGGCAAGCAAATATATGGCAAAACCAGGAAGAGAGCATTGGAGAGTAGTAAAAAAGATTCTCAAGTACTTAAGAGGCATAACAGATTAGGGTATTATATTTGAACAGCAGAATAGTGGAGCTTAGGTTCAGGGGGACGTGGATGTTGATTATACAGGAGACTTAGATGATAGAAAATCCAACAGAGGGTATGTGTTCACTCTAGCTGGTGGACCTATTTGTTGGAGATCTATGGCAATGATACGGAATACATGGTAATGATAGAAGCTACTAAAGAAACTTTATTGTTGAAAGGGCTAATCACAGAACTTGGCATTGAGAAAGGTAAAATAAAGCTATGGTGTGATAGTCATAGTGCTATTTTCTTATTAAAGCATCAAGTGTACCATGCTAGAATGAAACACATTGACGAAAGATTTCACAAGATCAAGGAGTTGCTTAGTTTAGGTGAATTGGTGATTGATAAGGTTCACACATCAGATAATGCAGCAGACATGTTGACAAAGTCGATCATTACAGAAAAGTTCAAACATTGCTTGAACTTGATCAATTTCTTTAGATGCTAGTTAGCAAATAGTTCCCCCCAAACTTACTCGTTCTAGGTGGAGCTTTGCAAAATTTTCTAAGGCGTGAATACTCACCAAGGTAAAGATTGTTGTGGTATGTGGTTCATATTTAAATTAAAAAACTAAGAAAGGACGAGAAGTTTCTGAAATGAGATGTAACGGAGTATAGTGAGTGGGCCGTTAGGACTACTCACATAACGGAGTGGAGTGGATCGTAGAAAACTCCTCCATAGGGTTACACGTGTTGTTCTATGGGAGGGCGTAGCCCCCATGGTACGATATGAGTATTTTAGTCTTATTGATAAAGTCAGGGTTTTTAGTATATATATATGTTTTTTTGCACTATGTAACCTTACAAGGGATTTTGCAGTTAATAAAATATAAATATTCTAGCCATTGTGGATGTAGGCAATCTGGCCTAACCATGTTAAATTTTGTGTGTTGATTTCTTACGTTCTTGTTGCTTTTTTAATTCATGTTCACACTACAATTTGCTTATTAAATAATTTATTTATTAGTTAAATTTGTTCATTAATTGACTCATGAACAAGCTCGATTGCAGATTTAATTGGAGATTCATATTATATATGCTTGACTCTAGGTTGAATTTATCAATAAACTTAACAAATAAGAATACACCAATACTTGGCTTGAGTCATTTATAATCTTATAAATGAACAAGGTTGTGGGCTCGATGAAGTTTTTGCTTTTGCTGTTACCACATAATATTCATACCAGTGTAGACTCGTGTTGCATAACATTCATAACAATGTAAACTTGACCTTGTCATACTAAATCTATTTAAGAAATATGTCAATTTGGTCTCATTTAATTGTTAAAATAATTAAATTTAAATGGTAACATTTTGTCAAAATTACTATTACAGCAATTGTACATCATTTTATTTAAAAATCACATATATATTAATTTGTTACCCTATCCATTCTCACTCATATGAGTGATATCAAGATAGCACACATATGTAACCAAGTGGTAAAACTCTGTGCAAGCGAGGTAGGGAAATATCTATATTCAAAATTTGAAAAATGGTATGCATTGGTAACAATTTGCCCATGTGTTACTAGAAGGGAAAGGGCATTTTCTCAACTGCCTTGAACAGTTGACTAAGCCAAAGAAGTGGTCAGCAAAGGTTTTCTCAATCGCTAAACGATCGCTCAATAGTAGTCGAAGATACTAGGGTCAAGAAATAGTTTCAATGACCGCCTTAGGTAGTCGACAAAATTCTCAACTGCCAAAAGCCCTTTTCTTAACTGCCTCGTTGCTGTCATTCAAAGTTTTTGCTGACTACCTAGTAGCGGTCGACTAAAGCATGGGGTAAATACACTTTTCTCGATCGCTTGGAGGTGGTTGTCTATACATTATTATTATTATTATTATACAGAAATTCACTTATGTCATCTTAAATTACAAAAACAACTTGTACATGAATATAGCAAAACCTGTAAATTAATTAAACTTGTATAGATACTAGGACAAAATTAAAATTATCTTACAAACCTCTGAATTTTCATAAAATATTTAACAAAATACACATGACATTATCCTTAATTTTACAAAAGCTTTAAAAACAAAACAATGTATTCATGAAATGTGTCGACCTCAAGACAATTAAAGAACTCATCAAACCTGAAATTAACAAAAAAATAAATTAAAAATTAGTATAATGAATGAATTTAAAATTAAGATCATACGCAAACTTCAAGTGTAATCCTAATTTAATCAAATTAAAAGTATAGCCTACCCAAGGCCATTCCGTGCCACCCGTGATGCAGATTCAAGCCCTGTTCCTTCTCGCAATTTCCAAATAACTTAGACTCGCTAGACTGAAGTTTGGTTCACATCGGACCCCATTTGCTCGGTTTTGGCATCCAAATGCTAAGTAGGGGTGTTCTACGCCCTAAGCGTCAGGTCGAACTTTCCCAAGGCCATTGCGTGCCACTTATGACTTGGATTCAAGCCCCGTTCATTCCCATAGTTTCCAAATGACTTGGACTCGCTACACATGAAGTTTGGTTCACAATGGACCCATTTGCTTAATTTCGGCACTAAATGCTAAATAGGGGTGTCCTACGCATGAAGTGTCAGCTAGAACCTACTCAAGGCCATTCCGGGCCACTCGTGACTCGGATTCCAGCTCTGTTCATTTTCAAATAACTTGGACTCGCTACACATGAAGCTTAGTTTGAAACGAACCCTGTTTGCTCAGTTTTAGCACCCAAATGCTAAGTAAGAGTGTTCTATGCCCTAAGTGTCAGCTTAACCCTGCCTGGGGTCATTCCAAGCCACCCGTGACTCGGATTCAAGCCCCATTCATTCCCATGGTTTCCAAATGACTTGGACTTACAACACATGAAATTTGGTTTGCAACGGACCCCGTTTGCTCAGTTTTGGCACCCAAATGCTAAGTAGGGGTGTTCTACGCCCCAAGTGTCAAGTCGACCCTACCCAGGGCCATTTCAGACCACTCGTAACTCAGATTCAAGCTTCATTCATTCCTACAGTTTTTAAATGACTTAGACTCACTACACGTAAAGTTAGTTTGCAACGGACCTTGTTTGCTCAGTTTCAACACTCAAATGCTAAGTAAGGGTGTTCTACGCCCTAAGTGTCAGCTCAAACCTACCTGGCACTATTCTAGGCCACCCATGACTCGGATTCACAAGTAAATAATTAACAGTCATTAATTATTTGAATTATCTAACAAAATAATATAAGCAATAAACAAAATAAAGAACATTACAAAATATATTCCATGGACTAGTAATTACATATTAAATTAAATATTAAATTAAAAATGAAGATTAACAAATTCAATCAACTTTCAAAATTAATTAAATTTCTACGAAATTTACAAAATACCCACAAAGTACCAAGACGTTCCAGCTTCCAAAACACCTTTACAAATAACCAATTATCTAACAAAATTTAATTTCAAACAATGGTAACCAGAGGATTGAAATGGCAACCCATTTTGAAAGTTGTCTGGCAACACATTTTGAATGTGCCAACATATTCACTGCCAACACATTTGGGCTTCCAAACAACTTTACAAATTCATAATCAAATACACAAATTCAAAAAAAATTAAAAAATCAAATACACACTGGTAAGGAGAGGACTGAAATGGCAAAACAAAAAATCAAAAAAAGAAAAAGCTTGCGACACTTAAATATGGAGGACTGAAGTGTTAATCTAACTTGTGAGAAGAAAAAATTAGTATGAGGAGAGCGTGGAAAAGGCATAGAGAAAGGGAGACAACGTCGACGTATAGAGAGAGATATATATATATATATAGCGAGAGAGAGAAGACCAAAGGGACCCGTACACAGGTAGTTGACGACGGCAACCAGGGCGAATAGAGAGCGAACAGGGAGAGAGAAAAGCTAGCATTCTTCACACCTATGCAAAGAGAGAAAGAGAGAGAAACTATAAGGGAAATGTGGGAAAAACGGAGACAGAAAGGAGGTTTTAGGGGAAATAAAATGGGCTTCCTTGATCACCTGGTAGTGGTCGCCCGCGCTAGATAACGGTCATCTAAAGGTACTTTGTCGACTACCTCAGCTGCGATTGACCATTTCCTAAACTGTTTTGGACGGATTTCTAGTAGTGTGTGTGGATTTTATCATGAATCTTATGCACATTAACAGCTAACATATAGATATGGATATATATAGCATGGTTATTGTTCGGCAGCAGAAATTACCGCCGGAACTGCTGACCACGCCAACCGGAAACGCAATCGCCGACCTGCCGAACAAAGACAGAAAGAAAGGTGACGGCCGGAGAGGAGGTCTCAGGTCGGAAAACCCTTCGATGATTAAGTCAGCAAGTCGCTCAAAAGAAGTTTTATGGAAATAAAGGAGTCAAAGTTTAAGTTGGCAATAGTCAGCTTACCTCCGTGATTCAGTTGTATATCCATATATAGTGGTCTGAGTAATGATTACAGCATACCTATGACTCGACATTACGCACACTGCCGTGTTCCTCTTTTACACTCTTGCTTTAAATGCCCTTCCCCTTCATTTAATGCCTCAGACCCCTCATAAATACACCGTGCCTTTCATTTAATGCTTTTGGTGGTTTAACACGGCATTACATCCTGAATTTCAGGGTCATACTGTCTTCTTGTCGCATCAGCCACCGAATCGTAACGAGATAGACCAATTTAGTTACATCTCCAGAGACAAGTACCTAGTTCAATCCTAACTAAGGTGCATTTATGGTCATGAGCCTTCTTTAAAGGCTGTGGGCCCTAGGTTTGATATTTACTGGCCATCGACATATATGCCGAGCAAACTAGATTCCTCGGCTATAGCCACGTGGTTATACATTGTTTATTGATGTCGAGATTCAGGGTACTCTTTGGAGCACTAACTCTAAATCGTGTACTCACGTATATCACTCACGTGGAACCCTCGTGCCAATAATTAGTTGTTCGGCGAGATGCCACGTGTCCAAACGGAACGTGCTCGGCAAGTGGCTAAGTGGCTTATGTGAATTTGCTCGGCACCACGCCACGTGGCACCAGACTAAACCTGTTCGGCAAGGGTACAGCTTTAGTATTATTATGCTCAACAGTTATATAGGCTATGAATAAATGATTATCCATACTAGCTCTCTATTAATTGTCTTTGCATTTTTCATTCCGTTATATTTTTCCGTATAAATGGGGCATTTGGGAGCTTTAAGTTTTTTAAATTTGTTCAAATTTTTACTAATTTTTGGCTATTCTTGTTTTCTCTATGATTATTTTATAACTTGAAATTTTATAAAATTTTACCAATTTTTACAAATTTTTGTTTATTTTATAATTTTAAATTTTACAAAATTTTACCCATTTGTACAATTTTTTCCAACTTTTGCCAACTTTTATCAACTTTTGTCAAATTTCTGATAATTTTTCTAATCAAAATCATTCGAACGGATAAATGAAACCAAATTTGAACGAGTTTTTGTTAAAAAGTTGGAATTTATTTTTCAGATACAAAAAAATTACTGACACGTTACACTCAAGAATTAATTAATATCATGGTGCTTGCTTTTATGTTTTTAGCAAATTAGTAAAGAATTCAATTCTGGAATTGATAGCAAGAGCAAAAGGCAAACTAAGTAAATGAGGTTATTTTGCAGACTCTATTATGATAAGTAAATACATGTAGAAATCAGCTTCTTTTATTGTTTGATAATGTTTTTCTCTCTCTAAATTATAGTTAAAGTTTATTGTTTGGCTACCAATTGTATAATTATTACTCTACACTATATAATTTTAATTATTAAAACTAGAAACATAATATAGAGACCAAAATGTGACCATTTGTGCTGAATGTAAGAGCGTGCAACATCAAATTTGGTTTGGGTTGACCAAAAATTTGGAGCCAACCGATTTTTATCAATCTTAAAAAATTAGACCAGTTAAAGGTTGGGATGATAATGTTACATTTTGCATACAAAAAATTGAGATAGAACGAGTTATATTGATTCATGTCTAGAAATTTCCAAACCTAAAACTGAACCAATAAAATATTAGTTGACATTTTGGAGACACAAAACCAAACTAAATCTCTTATAAAACCGACCCAAGTCAAAGGGATCGAATGAGTTTAGTTTTCAAATTATTCAAGTACTTTGCGCATTTATATTTAACATTATTTTAAATGTGAAACAAAAGTAGAACTAAAATATTATTTGTAGAGGTGTTGATAATTTATAAACATAACATATTTAGTCTAAATATATGTGCCACTTTTAACATGTTTAAAAATCAAAATTTTAATAATAGACCACTGATGCTCAGCAATTACAAGCCTTAGAGTGCATTTAGTATGGGGTTAAAAATTAAAAAAAAAAAAACAAAACAAAACAAAAACTTGTAAATATTAAAGACGTTGCTAACCTTTAATTTCTTTTTTCACTTCTTTTATTCCACTCTTTGAAAAGCTAATATTTAACTCTTTTTGGTCTTGTGGCCTTGCACCTAAGAAGTGTAGTTGTTAAGATTAGGTGTTCTATTCCTAAAAAGCTAATATTTAACTCTTCATGGTCTTGTAGTATGGCTAAGAAAAGAGTGGAGAAAGGGCCATTCCCTTGAGTAGGACATCCCGTTATTTTGAATATTGATGAGATCTGGGTGAAACAATGAACAATACTAAGAAAACAAACTTAATCTGCTTCAAATCCATAGCTTACCATTTGATCGAATGACTTATATGGGAGATGGTGGCAAAAGGTTAAACTATGAAAAGAGTATAATAATATCTAAGATCCAGGTTATGTGATAATGTAGACGTAAGTGCAAATAAGTTCTTGAGTCAGTTGGATCGTTAAAAACCCATGAAAACTTCCAAAAATTTGTGGGACTAATGATGTGACAACTAGAGTAATGGGGACTATGATAGCGTTTTCATCTCAAATATTCTTGATGGAAAGGTAGTATAAATTGGATATACTTACTTAGGAATTGAGAATTATTTGGAAGATAATTTTATTTATTTTCTTTAGATAATTTTATTTAGTTTTCTTTGATAGAAAGGTTTTAGTTTATTTTCAGGTTAAGGAATTATATAAACCACTTTATGTTATTTTGTTGGGATTATTATTCATTCTTTATTTTCAAAAACATAAAACTCTAGACTTTTGTTTTGAGTTTTCTCTTAAATCTCTTGGTGGATTCTAACATTTTGACTTTATTGTTGAACAAGTCAATTTATTCTTACTTTACGCTACATGTGACTTTACTAATATCATAGATAACTGTAATTTGCGTATATGGATACACTGTAAAAAAGACTCCCTATCTCGTGTTTCAAATTTGGTGAGATGATTAAATAGTAGAAAAATACTATTTCACATCTTCACATGCCTCCCCATAACTCAAAGTAACGATTCCAAAATATTTCTAATGCCTTTCATTTATGATGCGCTGCAGGATATTTATACCATTGATTGATCTATCAACAAACAAAGAGTCAAATTTTATGCTGAAATTTCATAATGGTTTCTTCCCTTCAAGGTCACCTACATAGGTTTTTGCCTATACTTGTCTGATTTGTAAGACTTATTCACGAGCCTAAATTTTACTCTCCAAGTATAGTGGGGAGATTACTCGTCACCAAAATAAAAGAAGTACAATTGGTCATGTAAACTTAATAAAAATATGATTTATCTGTAAGCAAAATAAATATTATGTGGATGTGAATATAGGAATATCGAAATATATTAATGTGAAAAACACATACCTATTTGCTTCATGATCTTACCTCGTTTGTAATTACGTCAATTCTTAAACTAGAAAACTAGGGTTAGATTACTAGGGCTTGATCTTCCTCCCTATCACAATCAACATGATGGTTATTAATGGAAAAAATTATTTGTATATTGTGAAGAGAGAAGACCCATCCATATATATAAAGAGTAAACCCTAACCTCATTGGACTTTCTCATAAAAAGACCTACAGTGGGTTTAACAATTGTCCATACTAGTCATTTAATCTCATTATCCATATTAGATGCACATAGGCCAACAATATAGATCACAATAAAATGGGTCTTATTATGTACATTCCCATCTTTAACTTGATTCTAACCCATTTTTGATAAAATAAAAATTAATTAATGTATGCTTAATATACAGAAAATTCTAACATTCACCCACTTGAGCAAACATTAATTATTTTTAATTTTGGAAAAGATTTTAAAAATGACTCTCAGGTTAAAGACTATATGTAACCACAGTTTAAAACCAAGCAAAGATGAGAAACAACACCTAAAACCATCCCGTCTAACAAGATAATCAATATTGAACCAAGGTAGACATTACACTTATAATTCATGTAATACCACTCGTGATTACAAATATCAACGATCTTATCGACATGAATCAAACAAGTTAGTGTGGTGGAAATTAGCACCCAATAGGTGATCTTATAAATATGCTAATCCCTTATCAATTTAATTCTCTTTATATATGCTCATCAAACAAGTAAGAGAATTTTCCCAATTCTCTATAGATATGCTTATCAAACAAGGAAGAGAATTCTTCCAATTCTCTTTTAATATGCTCATTAAATAAGTAAGAGAATTTTAAGGTTTCAAATAAAAACTAATGTGTCTTGCACAAATATTACAAAAGTAAGGCAAGACACATCTCAAAAATGCTTAAGCAACAACAAACTTAAGACTTCTAAAATATATAAATCATAAATATCTTCATGCATTAATGTTATCAAAATAAACATAAATGATAACTTTTAATTGATTTCCATAGCAATAAGAAACTAAATATCTCAATAAACAAAAATATATGTTACATAATGTAAAGAAAATAACTTCCACTAACCAAGTACATCAATAGACCCAGAAACAACCTGTTAGAAACATGCTTATTACAAACAATAAATATTTGATTGTCGTATTTCTTTACTAAATTTTTAGCAGATAAATATTTGATCTCTATATACTTAGACCCACCTGAAGATTTATTGTTCTTGGAAAAGAAAATAGTTGCACTATTATCACAGAAAATCTTTAGTGGTCTAACTATTAAATCAATCACCTTAAGTTATGAAATAAGGTCTCATGACCAAATAACAAAAATTGTAGCCCCAAAACAAGTTGCAAACTCAACATACATGATGAAAGACGTTGTAAGAGTTTGCTTGACACTTTTCCATGAAACAGCCCCCAATTAATGTAAATATGTATCATAATGTAAAATTCATGTCATTTACATATTCAACAAAATCTAAATCTGAATAGCCAATAACTTCACGATCATCAAGTTTTCTATAAATATGCATATAATCTTTGGTTATTTGCAAATATCACATAAATTTATTTATAACTACCTAATGATTATTCCAAGATTCGAGCAAAACCTCCCAAGAACACTCACAAAAAAAACTATATCAGATCGGGTACATACCTGTGCATACACAAAACTAGAAACTGTATTAACAAAATGTATATCCTGCATAGATTTCACTTCAAAGTCATTTTTGGGACTTTGCCTTTTACTAAATTTGTTATCCTTGGTAACAAGAACATCGCCGGGTTTACAATTCTGCATATTAAATCTCTTAAGTACACAATTGATATACCCTCTCTAAGAAAATCCAGCATATCACGAGATCTATTATTAATGATCTCAATGTCTAAAACAAACGAGGCCTCTCCTAAATCTTTATGTCTAAAGTATTAGATAATAGTATCTTCGTCTCATTCAAAAGACTCAGATTGTATATTGCAAATAGGATATTATCAACCTAAAGAATAAGAAGAAAAAAAAAATTCCTCCATTGACCTTAAGATAAATGCAGTAATCAATTATGGTTACCTCAAAACCTAAAAAACTGACAGTGTTATCAAACTTCAAGTACTATTAGCATGAGGCTTGTTTCAAACCATTATCAATTTACGCACTATGTGCTTCTTATCCCTTATGTTGCACCAAATAAATTTCCTAATTTAGGTCACTATTAAAAAAAATAGTGTTGACACTTAACTAATGAAGCTCTAAATCATAATGAGCCACTAGAACCATGATGATTCTAAAAGAATCCTTAGATGAAACTAGGAAAAAATGTCTCATTAAAGTCGATGCCCATTTGCAACCAGTAGGCTTGTAGCCAGCTAAAAGATTAACTAGTTACCGCACACCATTGTGTGCCATAGATGGCATCTTATTGTTATAGCATCCACCCAAATGCTAGATAGAGACTCAAAATAACACCAGCATAAGTCCCTAGGTCAACCATAGGACCTACATCATAATCATTTTCACCGTGATATACATAGAATATATTTGATGAATTTTCTCACAGATATCAATAAAATAGGATTATGAGTATCAATAGAAATAAGATCAAGTACAACAAGATCATGAGCATTAATAGGAATGGTATGATAAATCCCCAGCTGCTCATGATAATCTCCCTCCACAAGTGTAGACAAAACAAAGGTCTAGATTTTGGACAATAAAATAGGCATCACCACATTACTCTATCTTCATGAATCTGCTGTGAAAGGTCTAAATTAGCTGTATCAAGTTCCAAAATTTAAGTATCTGAGACTCAACAATTCTCAAACTCGGTGTAAGACAAAAGAACATGTGTCTCTTAGAATGATCTAGATACCTAATGAAAAACAATAAGAGGTTCTAGGGTCGGTTTTCTTTCAGAAGGGATATATACCCTAACCTATGCAAGACAACTCAAACATAAAGATGGTTAAGGCTAGACTTTCTACTAGTCCACAAATCAAAAGATGTTTTAGGAACAAACTTGCTACGAACTATTAAAAAAAATACAAAGTAGATTTTATGGTATCACCGCAAAAATATAAAGGCAGGTTTTATAAACTCATCATATTCTCCATTATGTCTTTAAGGGTGCAATTATGCCTTTCGGCTATGCTATTCTGTTTAGGACTACTAGACATGTTATATTGGGCAATTGTCTTACATTCTAGTAAGTATTTGACAAATGGTCCCATGTGTTATCCTATAATATCATGTCTGTCATAATACTCACCCCACAGTCAGACCTCAAAATTATGATCATTTTGGTCAATTTATCATAGATACAGTCAACACAAATGTCTGAGTTTTCAAAAATTAAAAGATATTAAAATATCATCATTTATAAGCCTTTAAATTCTTTCTTTAGAAATATGATCTAGTCTCTTATTCCATAAGAAAAAAAATTATTTTAGTCTTTAGGTCTCTTGGGCATACTATTATCATCATTGAAAAGAAATATACTCAAAATTTACATTAGATTTGTCCAAAATAGACCATTATGTAAAACACCACACCTAATAATTTGAGGATTTTAAAATAATAATTTGTAGTCAGAGACAAAATATACTTTAAACTTAATCAATTATCAACTATAAGGGATGGCTCAGTATATCATTGTCGTCTCTCCTTTGGGTAGAAAATGCAACGTACTATGAAGTCCCTTCAGTAAACCGCCAATGAGAATGCCCAGATTTGAAAAGTCAATCCCCTTTGGGTAAAAAGACACTTCTAACACAAATATTTTCTGACCAGTCACTGAACTTTAACTATGTCATTAATACATACAGCAACCTCCTTTGGGCAGATTATTATATGTAATAATACAACGATTCGTCATATTCAAATATGCAAGAGATATCAAGAATCAACGAGCGTATCCCTTTGGGTAGTAACACCAGTATCAACCAACTATCTCTCACCATGACAATCATATGGAAGTTGCTTATGATTGTAATTATTATTTTATGTCCTTAAAAAATTATGTGCTTAAAAAAAATGTCTGAAAAATACATAAATAAGCACTTTATAGCTATTAAATAGCTTTATTTGGAGAATTCAATATTATGCAATCAAATCAGTTAGAGTACACATCACTATTAGATCCAGAATATCAAAAAATAAGTTACCAAAAAAATTTTTGCTCCTACTTAAAATCGAAACCATTCAACAATTCACTAATTATATTGCTATTAACAACTATAAAAGAAACTATTTGGTGACAAAAAGATAATATTTAAGCAAACATAAAGGACAATAATTTACTATAATTATAAATAATAAGGGTTCATTGGTGCATTATTACCATCTCCCCTTTGGGCAAAGAGTGTAATATGCTATGAGGTCCTTTTAGCTAACCATCACATGAGAATGCCTAAGTATTTGAAAATTAATCCCCTTTAGGCAAACTAACCTTTCAAAAAACAAATTTAAGCACTCTTTTTAATTAGTTGCCAAATAATATCCTTGTCATTATTGCACACAATGCCCCCTTAGGGCAAATATTTGCATGCAATAACACAATAGACATAGTCATATATCATATGCAAAAAAATTAGATCTTAATGGATGTTCTCCTTTCGGCAGCAACACCCGTTTCAATTCAAAACCTTGTCATGACATTTTTTAAATAAAATTATCCTATATTATATCTAGCCTACTAATATGTTATTAACCACATCTTTATGTGCGCGTAACAAAATGCACCCTGAGATCTCAAATATGTTGTCAAAATCATGCCAAAAAAAAATATATTGCAGTGTCCAACATAAAATAATAATTTCAAGCTCCTAAAACAACCAGTACATGAGAGAATAATTTTTTTAGGAGTGTAATTGGGGAGAACACATATCACCAATAGATTCAAAGGGTTAAAAATTAATTATCCATAAAATTTCACCCAAAAAGGATACACAATTTTCAAAAAATTTGAAAAATTAAACACAAAATAGGCTTAGGTAAATACCAGATAATATCCAAAAATCATATAAAATATTTTGAAGTCTGGAAATATGAAAAAAATAAAACGTTTCAAAATACAAAAAAAAAAAAAAAAAAAATCTCCTACAGACCCTCACATGACTATCCAAAATGTTCAAAAAATCAAACTTGAAGGATTAATGGTGATGCATTTTTTTTTTAAATCAGGTTTCCTTTTGAAGTTAGCCTTGCTATGCAACCAAGGCTTAGGAAACGAAATCCTTAAAGTAAATGGATTTAGGAACGTGCTGATCAACTAATTACACAATCCAAGTGTTGTTTGGCTTAAATTACAAATTATTTCCAGTTTGCAAAACAAAACAAACTAGCAGAAAATATATATATATATATATATATATATATAAACCCGTGCACATGCATGCTAGTTTATATAAGATTGGTTTGGTTCACACCATTGAGTTTTCTTCCATAGCTAGTAGCAAATATTGCTTCAACTTAACTGACAAAGAAGAAAAAAAAAATAGAATTGAAGCAGCCGTCACACCTGTGACAAATATTCGAAAATTTTGGATAGAATTAATTATTCTATGTCATTTTTGTCCAAAAAATTACTCAAAATAATTTTAAAAAATATTTTAAATCAAACCTAAAAATTTCAGAAACTTTAGAAATTAACTTCAATGAAAATAATATTTGAGATAGAAAATTAGATTTGAAGTGAAACAGGACCAAAAGATAACGAGATCAAACCAAACTGAAATCAAGCTTTTAGATAAATCTATACAACTTTTTTATATGCCCAGACAGTAAAAAAAAAAAGGTTTACAAATTAAATTCCTAATTCACATACATTAGGC
This sequence comes from Vitellaria paradoxa, assembly GCA_019916065.1. Taxonomy (NCBI): domain Eukaryota; kingdom Viridiplantae; phylum Streptophyta; class Magnoliopsida; order Ericales; family Sapotaceae; genus Vitellaria; species Vitellaria paradoxa. The sequence continues at coordinate 32,553,773 of CM034241.1, read as the reverse complement.
TTAGATATCGCATGTAAACAAAATAAATATCACGCGTAAGTGAATATGGGAACATCGAAATAAATTAACGCAGAAGACACATGCCTATTTATTTCATGATCTTATTTCCTTTGTGATTACGTCAATTTTGAAACTAGAAAATTAGAATTGGATTACTAGGGCATGATCTTCCTCTCTATCATGATCAATATAACGGTTATTAATGGGAAGAACTATCTGTATATTGTGAAGAGAGGGGATTTGACCATACATATTAAGGATAAACCCTAACCTCACTAGGCCCTCTCATAAAAGGCCTACAGTGGGTTTAACAATTGGCCCACACTAACCATCTGACCTCATTATCCCTATTAGATGCACATAAACCTAATAATATAGATCACAACCAAATGGGTCTTATCGTGTACGTCCCCATTTTTAACTTAGCTCTAACCCATTTTTGACAAAATAAAAATTAATTAATGTATGCTCAATTTATAGAAATTCCAATACCATCAAGTTTTATGATAATGGGTTTATGTTACTATATAATAAAATTTTCCTAGTTGTTAAATCTCTATAAATGATTCTCCACGTAAATAACTTGTGGAGATATATATTAAAGTACTTAAGCAATTCCTTCATTGATGCAAATCCAAAGTTTTAACTCTAGTAATGCTCATTCGATTACATTTTTTCCAAAATTACACCAAACATACGAAATAAACATCAAAACAAAGAAAGGGGTCATGAAAGAAATAAATTGGCTAAAGTAGAGAAGTTACAAAAGTATTGAATCTAAACTTTTATTAGGAAGGTATTTGTATATTAATATTTTTCTTATCTTCTTGAATGCAACATCATAAAAGATTATGATGTTGAAGCCTTGAGACCTTGAGATCAATGTAACCTTTGATAGAGTTTGATTGCCTAATTTCCACAGTTGAGGCTGATTCTTAGCTTTATTCTGCAAAATGGGATATCGAGCCTTCTAGTGGCCCTTCTACTTACAATAACAGAATTCATCAAATCCTACCTTTGTCTTCGTTTACGCTAACTTTTTTCACTCCAAACACTCTCTAATAGAAGATGAAGAGAATAGAGAGTTATAAAAATAAAAATAAAGCAAATAGATCATAGAAAATATTGGGAAATAGGTTGCCAATGTGGAAAAAGATAAAGACAGAGAGAAAGGAGTTACAAGTAAGAAAAGAAATATACAACTATGACTTTTAACCAACATCAACATTACTTACATTTAGAATATGAATTTATGACAAAATCAACCGTCAAGTTATATCAAAAGAATACAAATAAAAAGAAGAAAAATTTTTAGTAACAACAAACCACAACAACATTCATTCTACTTATTTCAACATCTATTACACATATTGACCATGAGAACATACTGAAAAGCATGCATGGTCTTATGATCTGTCTTACAAAGTACATGATAATAACTTTGTTTATGAAAAAAAACATTAATTTTCCTATATATATGACACCAATGTCATCGGCCCCCTACTTCAGAAATTGTTATGTCAATTAAAGAACAAGATTTTGAAATTTCCGATGTAGAGGCACTATTTGAACTTACAATTGTAGAGAAAGCAGGTTGCCTAGGAGCAGGTATGGCGATCGTTTCATTGGTAAGCATTGACAAAACTTCAGAAATGGTTGGTCTATCTCCTGGACTTTCTTGAACACATAACAGACCAACTTGAATGTATCGCAAAATTTCACTTGCTAAACATGTTTCAACTAAGACATCATCCATTATCTCCAATCCTCTTCCTTCATTCCACAAATCCCATGCCTACAATGATAGTTAATCATCAATTTTGTCCATGGTTAATCCTAGAACTGAAATAAAAGATACATATAATCAAGTTATAGTTTCACTTACATATCCAAGCAAATTCAAAGGACGATCAGGCTGATAAAACCCTGTGTTCTTTTTGCCACTTATGATTTCTAGAATCATAATCCCGAAACTAAAAATATCAGATTTCACAGAAAAGAGACCATCCAACGCGTACTCAGGAGACATGTAACCACTATTTGCATCATTCACCAAATTATGTTATTACAAAAAATATTATATTTGACTTGTATATTAAAAATTTTTCATTTGAACATGAATTGACTTACTAGGTACCAACGATTCTATTTGTATTTGCTTGTGATTCGTTATCTCCAAAAATTCTTGCTGTGCCAAAATCGGATATTCTTGGATTCATGTCATTGTCCAATAAAATGTTGCTAGTTTTTAAATCTCTGTGAATAATTCTTAATCTAGAGTACTTGTGGAGATATAAAAGTCCCTGAGCTATTCCTTCAATGATGCAGGCTCGCATTTTCCAATCTAACAAAGCTCTTCTTTTTGCATCTGTCAAAAAATAGCGTGTGTATATAAATATGCATCATGGACAACATAAATTCAGAAAATAATCATGAAGATATGATCTCAAAGTATAAAATTAGTAACGAACCAAAGACAAATGAATCTAAGCTTTTATTTGGCATGTATTCATAGATTAATATCCTCTCGTCTTCTTGAATGCAACAACCCAAGAGTCTAACAAGATTACGATGTTGAAGTTTAGATATTAATATAACCTCATTCTTGAACTCTTCTAACCCTTGTTGAGAGCCTTTAATAAGTCTTTTGGCAGCAATTTCTTGTCCGTTATCTAACTTACCCTGTAATAAATATATTTGAATTAGATGCATATACATATGTAATTAACACGTCAAAATTATATTAACAATTTTTCGATAATCAAAAAAAATTGCAAGAAAAAATCAAATGTTTCTTCCATTGCAAAATGTTTTACTGATTATTAAACTTTATTTCAATTTGTCGAATGCATAATTTAGTGATGCAAGGCAGAAGCAGACAAAGTGAAAGGTTGAGCTGATGGATTATGATTTTCTATTTAGTCTAGGAATTCATAGAAAAATAACACAGATTTTTGCAAGGAATACTTCTCTAGTGGAATTTGTTTATTATCAAAGTCTAATAAGCCACAAATGCTTAAAACGTATTAAATAGAAAAGGTAGAACTAAAACTAGGCAATAGAGTAATGTAAAAAATTAGGAAACAAAATAACTATTAACTCTAGAAACTTCCTAACTTTAGCACTAAACTAAGTAATATGTTCTAAAAAGATATTTAAAAATATAAGTAAATATTCTTAAATTGATTCTAAATAAAATAAAATTGATGTCTAAATATGAATTTTTTTTTAATATCTAAACCAAGTGGAATACTTACTTAATAAATATTATTACAAATTTTAGCCTGCATTATTCTTCCCATGTTAGAAAGAATTCATCCTCAAATTCTAACTTTCATACTTCATTGATTTTTAAGCATGAAGAATGATTTAACCATTGAGAAAAATAAATTTTTACCAAAATTTCAATTGTGATCTTTGCAAATTTCTCCAACTAGTAATCAATAAATCTTCAAAAAAATCCATTTAAAAATAGATCATTGTAGGTTGATATTGTTGACAAAATTTTATTTGTATCTTTTAACAATATTTGGCTCTTGATCAAATGCGAGTAGTTTACTCCAATTTATAATTTAATTTGGAGTGATTGTTGACGTGAACGTAGACTCATTTTCAGTAAGTTCCTCCTCGAAATATTTTTCTTCTCTAGAAGAATGGTCAAAAGAATTGAGTACAGATTCCTCTTCTAAAAATTATAATAAAAAGTTAGAACTAAAATTGGGAAATAGAACAACATAAAAACTAGGAAACATAATAACTATTAACTTTAGAAGGTTCCTAACTTCAATACTAAGCTAAATAATATATTCTAAAAGGATATTTAAAAATATAAGTAAACATTCTAAAATTGATCCTAATTAAAATAAAATTGATATGTAAATATGATCTTTTGACAAATATCTAAACCAAGCAAGAAACTTACTTAATAAAATATTATTACAATTTTTAACCTTCATCATTTAGTCAATAAGTATTTTTTTTTTTTTAGCAATAGTTATAAAAAGAAAAAAAAAGGCAAGTGAAATGGGTAAATTTTGTATCTAGGGAAGAAAATATAAATTACCTTATAGACGGGCCCAAAACCGCCTTGTCCAATCTTATTTGCATCAGAGAAGTCATCTGTAGCAATTCTTATGCTTGAAAAATGGAAGAAAGGCAACTCCAAATCATTCTCCCCATGGTTGTGTTTGTTGTCAAAAATTGTTACTTTATCTCTCAATTCATGCATTAATGACTGCATCCCCTGGTTCATCCCATTTTTGCTTTTTCCATTATTCCCTGTTTATTAGAAAAGTTAAATTATCTACTAGTAGCCTGGTTAGGAACAATATAGTTATTAAAGAGAATTGCCAAGACAAATTATCTTTCATTCCTTATGTGAATATAGAGATGCATTGAGATATATATATATATATATATATATGGTAATACAATGAATCCTAGAGCTATAATTTAAGAAATTTAATTTACACAATAAATACGAAAATTTGAATTCAAACTCTACAAATAAGGGAACATTTGGTACAAGGTGAAGTAAAAGATTAGGGGAATAATTATTATCTCAGTAACAATTAATGGGGTAGCAAATTAATGACACTTATGTTTGGATTTAAAGAGTAAATATTACCTGCTAACAATTATATTATTTTTGGAATGTTAAAAGTTTTGAAAGTATAAAAATTAATTGTGTTTGAATTGAGAATAAATTGACCAAGGGGGCAGAGTTAATATTTAATATTAATAAAATATTACAATAAAATAAATCATCATAATGATTGTTATTTTAATAACTATTAATTTTAATAGAATATATATTATTAAAATATATAATTTTAAATAAAAATATCAATTATAAAAAATAATTTTATCATAGATTTTTAGTTGTAATTAATTTTAATAATGAATTTTTATTTGTTAAAAATTATTTTATTTTGATAAAATAATTTAATAAAATAACTAATTTTAGTTTATTCAAATAAATTATTAGCTTTAATAATTTATATCAATAAAATACATAATATAGTAAATTATTATTTATGAGATATAGGTTTTATTTAATAAAACATTTTAATGAAATAAATTATTTTAGTAAATAACTATTATTTATTAAAAATAATTTTAATTTGAGAAAATAAATAATTTCAATCATAAATTAATATTTCAATAGTATTAAATTAATAAGATAAAATAAATAATTTTAATAATAAAATATTATTATTAAATATTATTTTGATAAAATAATTTAATAATAAAATGATTTGACGATTAATTAATTTTAATTTGATCAAATAAATTATTATTTTGTAATATTTATTATAATTATTTATGAAAGAACGTTATCTAAAATTTTATAGTGATGTAAAGGAATATTTTACAAAGTTACAAGAAAATAGTTTAATTTTTTCATTAGTCCCCCTCCCCTCCCCCCTTCCCAATAATAATTTACCACCATATGTGTACTTGTTACCCTTTCTTCAAACTAATGTGACGGGGGATAAAAATTAATTCAATAAAATTCATCCCATTACCCCCCAAAACAAACACTCGTATAAGAAGAATCAATTATGTACTCATCGTTTGATTTGCATGAACAGTGTGAACATTCCCTTCAAGTCTTGCTTGCGCAATTAGTGATAGGTCTGATATATTTATATAATAAATAATACTGTATGACAAAGATGTATCTATATAGTTACCTTTACCATAGCGATTTCTCTTCAGATAGCAAAACAAGGAGAGTGGAGTAAGAATTAGCACAGAAGCCACGGGTACAGCAATGGCTAACCAAAGCCACCTCTTTGTCCGATTATTAATTGTCGGATTGTTGGGTACCGTTTCTGCTCGAGGTGGTGTAGCTTGAATACTCTCTATTACTGATTGAGGGTAGAAATCAAAGATTAGTTGGAGGAGCATAGGCACGTACACACACATATAGATATATATATATATAATTGTCATGAATCGTATGCAGAAACAGTTACAGTCATGACTAGCAACACATATAAAATAGTCTGAAAAAGAAAGAGAAATTCATCAATAGGAATTAGCCTATATAAGTACCTTCTACAGTGCCATTTCTAAGGTAAAAAGAAGCATCTTGGAGTCCTTCCTGCCCGCGAAAAAGCGCGCCACTATAAAATATGCAACCCTCACGGCGAGAACCATAGCCATTACAGGAACAATTTAGTGTACATATAAATTTGCAAGCACTGATCCCCAGAGTGTCGTTGTCCAAGTAATCTATGAATTCGGTGATTCCAGCGGTCCAATTGAACACATAACGACCTGTACCGCAGGCGTTTATCTTTCGATTCGCACACCCTTCATTCCTCAAGTTAAGGCTGTCATCATCGCAGTTGGTTACTTTAATGGGATGTTCTTCATAAAATGACTGGGCTACGTTGGTTTCTCTAGTGGGATGTTCTTTGTTAAATGACCGGACTATGTTAACGTTTCCGTCGGAGTATAGCTGAAACATTAGAGGAAGCCTAGTTGTATAAGTGAAATAGCTCTGGCTCTCATTCGAGAAGTAAGAGAAATTGATTTGGGAGTCAAAGTGTTCCCTCAGGTAACGACTCATATAGTTTAACAAATACGATTCATTGGGAAATGGAAAATAAGTAAAATTGTGGCCGTTCCACAAACCACTGCGCCAGTAAACAACCCCCCTTTCGCAGATAAGAAGCTCCTTCGAGTTGTTTGGATTGAAGCCTAAAGTAAAAGCCCCTGTACCAGAATGATCTGGATTCAATGAAATGAGAAACCGCTGCTGCTCAACCGCCGCCCGTCCTGAAGTCGATCGGAAAACTCCTAATTTCATGCCCGGTAGCCACGTGTCAAACGGATAATCAAAACTTTGCCACACGATATGATCTCCCACCCACAAAATCAAATATCCTGTATCGAGTAGGGTTGCGTTGATAGTGTTGTTAGGAGCAGTAGCAGGGTATTCTGGCAATTCTGCGTCACATACAGTGAAATGCAGCCCCCAGTCATCACTAAGCACCATCTTCCCATCTTGGGTGATATTAAATTTTCCAGAATCATTTTCGAAGGGATTATCAAGATTGGCAGCCCAAACCACCTTATCTAACGGCCTCTGTTTAATTCCAAAATAGCGGCTGGATTCCCCCATGTCAAAGAACTGCAACAAGAAAAGGCTGTTTGAAGACAATAAGGACTCCCTGTCTCTCACTCCCAGTCCAACTCTAATTGTATTTTCAGCAAGCGAAACGGGGATGCAAGAGAACCTAATATAAACAACAAAATAAGAGAGAATTACAATCAAGAACCAGCACTTTGTGGACCTTCTCATCATAGCCATCTTCCGTTGAGATTTTGCAGAGGAAGAGAGAAAGGACCATTAACTTACTCCGTGAATTTAGTACGGTTATCACTACTATGGTGATTAATTGGCTGCAACCTCATCTCCTTCTGCATCAATTAAGACCACTTACTGAGCTTTATGGATTTACAGAGAAGTTTTGGCAAAGTCAGGTCTGTCTGCCACCCTTGTTTCACTACATAATTAATGCCGATGGCCTACCCGCCAATTTTAGTCTTCTCACATGGTTTCCCGGAAGGAGCTGCGTCCAGATCCGTCAATTTCAGTTGAACAATTTATCCATACCATGTCCAAACTCGAACTTAATTTCCTTAATCATTTCATTTGGAATCACTAATGTACCAAAACCTTTGTTTATTGATGTATTTATATGGAATCACCAAGTATGAGTAATAGACATCAATACTAAGAATAGATAATTACTAGTGTAACAAAAGGTATGACACAACAATAGAACGATGACTTCACTTTTTTTTTCTTTGACTATGTCGATTTAAAAATTGCAACTAAAATTCCTAAATTTACGAAGACTAGAATTTTTCTTTGATTTGCTAATTACAATTATAATTCCTAATAACAACGAACAGAAATCAGTTCTAGCAAACCAATATTAGAGCCCTTTTCTACACACGAGCAGTGCTTAAACTTTAGTTCGTAGCTTTTAATGCATACCATTAGAAGTTTCTATAGTCTTTGAGAGTTCCAAACCAAACAAAATTGAAAGGAGGGATGACTTCTTAATGAAACCTCATTACCTCACCATCATCTCAACAACACATATTCACTAGCTAGAAGGCCTTGCACCAATAATTCACGAGTCTTAAGAATATTTATATCCACCAAAAAATAAAAATAATGAATTAAGTAAAATTCCAAAAGAATTTTAGAGCAAATCCACCAATAATTCAAGATCAAAAGAGAAAAAAATGTCGCTATCAAAAACATATACGAGCAAAAGAAAATATAGACAAGAAATAAAAAAGAATTATATTAGCAACAAAGAAAAATAACTTATTTCCAACCAACAGAAAAATAACCTTTGTGAGAATAAACTCAATCAATGAAAAAAACAAAAAAAAAAAAAAGAAAAGAAAAGTGATAGGCATCAAAAGCTATACTGGTTCTGCACTTCTATTTTGCATATTTGATCTTCTATTTTGCCAAGGACGCTAGAAGTTTTTTCTCCCTGGACCATGGGGTAGGTATTAAATTGTGTTATGATTAGGTATTAAAATAAGTTATAAATTTTTCTTGCACAGGATTATAAGCGGAGTATTTAACTAGGTTTTAATTGAATATTAAATTGAACGATAAACAATTAGGCTTAAAAAGTTATATACTAATTACTAAAAAATTTTTGGTTAAAATTTTACCTGAATTACAGTCCACTTGAGCCCTTACATAGCTCCGCCTCTAATTTTGCACTTCTGTTTTGTTATACTGGTATGTGAAAACACTAGAATGTGAAAGTTTAACAATTTTCTATGATATTTGTATGTGTTCTAACTTCTAATATGGAGTTCATTTCTTTTTGGCTAAGGAAAATTTTAAATTAATTCTTTGTTGAGCAACAAATTTTGGTTATTGAAAACTTAAAAAATTATTATGCTAAAATTATTATGCTATAGAAAACCGTATGTTGGGTACAAGTTAGATATGCATTCAACAATCATTTCAACATGTAATATCAATCAAAACTAAAATATGCACCACTACTTAGATTTTACGTCAACATTCTTTCTTATTCTTCTCCTTTCCCACATAGTTGTGAAACCAAGAGCGCAAGTTAAAAGTCAACTAATAAGAGATTAAAATTAAGGCCATAATATAGTTTATCTTAGTTGGCCCAAGATGCGTATGAAAATCAAGGACTATTACGATCGAACAAACGGCTGTTAGGATTAATTAAAAATAGAAGTGAAATAAAGCAAGAAATAAAAGACACAGTAATATATGTGGTTCGGCACTCTTGACCTATATTCACAGGTAAGAAATCACAACTCCACTATGTAACAATAATGGTGAAAATAAAATAAACTCTCTCTCTCTCTCTAAACATTATGCAACGCAGGACCTTCCATGCACAACTCTCTCACATGCTCCATGCACAGAACATCTCTTCCTTTTTATCAACAGCAATCAATGTGAGTTAAGGTTGTAATTAATGCACTGTAACTAATGTATAACTACAAATCAATAAAAGGAAGAGGACTGACTCATGGGTAACTACACAGCAATAAATGAGTGAGGACCCAGCTACCCATATAAATACAAATCCAGAAAATGAAGCAAGAACTTGCTAGGTTTTTTTTCGCATTTTTCATTTTTTTTTTTTTTTCTCTTTTTGCAGCAAAGAACAAGAAAGACGAAAATGGTAAGCAAAGAACTTGATAAAAATCTTGTGCTTTGCTACATTCAAAATTAAACCTAGTGCTTTTGCTTTCTTTGATCATATATAAAAACACTTCAAATATATACCAAGAAAAACTTCCACTTCAAAACAGAGGGGTTAATATGCAACAAAATCATTAGATCTGTCACTGGCTATAAACACACTAGTGTATACACACGAGGAGATATATAATTTAGAAATAGAAAATGAAAAAGGTATAAAAAATCCACACTGCTGCCAACACTTATTATTATGCCATTTATAATTTACAGCCCATTGATTGTGCTCATAGAGTGGTAAATAATACTATGTTTCGCACTCATTATTGTGCAATTTTGAAACAAAGAGGAGAGATGAAGCAAATTTGGGCCAAAGTCGGAAAAACGGTAGAGATGGCCAAGGAAGAACCATGCGGGCGGACAGAGGAGTGTTTTGTGCAATCAAATACCAGACAAAATTAGCCTAGCCGTGCTTATGATTTTTTTAACCCAGTTATATTATTCGCGTCGTGCTTATGATTGAGCAGGCCAACACGAGTTGACTCAAAATTTTAAAAACACGTACGAGTACGTTTGGAGTTATAAAAATTGAGTTAAAATGAGATAAAGTGGAATAAGTTATGAGTTTATAATACGTGCGGTAAAATAAAAAGTTAAAAAAAAATAAATAATTTTTAAAAATTTTTAAAAGTTTTCAGAGTTTCTTTTTTTAATTTTTGGTAAACCAAACGCAGTGTACATATATATTATTTTATTTATAATTTCTTACTAAAAAAAATTAAGTTTTATAACAAAATTTAATAAAAAATATTTATTTAGTACTTAATTACTAATTTTTTTAGTTTTTGAAATTATTTTTATTAAAAATATAAGCGAATTATTTTTAAAAAATAATTTTTAAAATCTTCTGCTTTGCATGGGCGGGGCCGGGAATTAAGCATTAGCCAAAATTTTTTATGCTTAGGCATGGTTTAGGTACCATTTGCTCTAACTTTTTTTTGTTTTAATTTTTTTTTTCTTCTTATATGATTTATTTTCATCAAAATTAACTTCTTTTTTTGGTTGTTTGCACCTTTTTAGCATATTATTCACAATCATAAAAAGAAATTAGGAAAAAAATTAAATTTTTTCACCCGTACATGAATTTTTCTATTTAGAATTATTTTTTGTAAATCATGGTGAAAAATTAAAATTTATGAAATAAAAAATTAAATTTTGGTTAAAAAAAACCATATATGATAAAAATAAAAAATAAAAAATGAAACTAATGGTTGCCAAACCATCCTCATGATGACGGCTAAATAATAATTTGTATATATGAATTTTACCTAAAATCTCATTTCAGAGCTTGAGCATTTTTTTTTTTTTTTTTTTTTGTTGGGTAACAATTAAAGGTTCAAGTGAATATTTGGCCCTGAAACCCTAACACTCCCACTATTAACTACCCAATTTTCAAGAGAACAATTGTTACTAACGCTTTTAATTATTACAAAAGGAAAATACAAATTCTAAAGTGAGACTTCAGGTAAAATTAAAGATTGCAAATTATAATTTATCCCCGGATGACCCAAATAATTGAGGGAAAAAAAATGATATTCCAATTCCAACCCAAGTAACACGCCAGTCAAACTCCCGGAAGGAGAAGGCCCTTACAGGGGCAAGGTCTGGCCAAGTCTTTGGTGTTTTTGTCCCATTATTTCCCCTTTAGCCATTCCAGTGGGTTCCATCAATTCAGTGGGCTTTCAGAAGGAACATCCAATTGTGAGAGCAGAATGGCCCCTATTAAACCCAAGAGGCTATTAAACTCCAAGAGGTTAGATGGAATGATCTTAAACTGGGACTTAGGAGTTTACCATCCTAATGTCTTAAGTTCAAGTCTCCTCTCTGACAAAACTTAGGGTCAATCTCCCGGGCGCAAAGCGTAGTAAATGTTAGTAGGACGGGTCTCCTTGGCTGGACGAACCGTATCTAGTTCTTGAGTGTAGATTTTCTGCTACACATGTTGAGAGGCCGGTATGTGTGATACAAACCAAAAAACAAAAAAAAAAAAAAAAGAATGGCCTCTATTACAATGTTAGGATATGATGCTATCATGCTAACATTTGCTAGCCTCCCCTCTTTCGTTCTTTTGTCCTTGTCCCAACGCCATGTTTCGTTCTCATCTCCACTAACCTTTTCATCGCCATTATTGCCCGATCGTCCATTGAGAACCCAACCTTTTCCAACTTCAGAATAAAAGAGGCCATTCAAAAGTTTAATTTTTAATATTTTTTAATATTTTTTTTTATCAAAAATTGATATGTGAAATTTTTTATGTATTTGATAAAATAAGTAATAATTTTTAGTATTTTTTAATAAAATATTTTAGTATTTGCCAAACATCTAAATTCTAAAAATTAATAAATTTATACGAAAATTACTCCTACAAGTTAAATATATATATATATATATATATATATTAAGAGGAAAAGAAAAGCAAAGAGGCCTCAGAAGTTTTTGAGTATTTTTAAATATATAATATATATAATTTTTTATTTACTCAATAAATTGATAACAAATGCCTATACAATTTTATTTTTCTTTTTTTTTTCTTTTAACAAATCATTGCTTCAAAGCACAAACAAATAAATAACTTTTAAGAGAGAAAAAAAAAATAAAGAAATTGCTTAACAAATTACTTGATTGTTTATACTATTATATAAATGGAACACTAAAAGTATTTAGTGAAGTCTAAAAATTAATAAGAATCTTAATTTTGATAAAACTTTTTTCCCTTCTTCCATTAATATCTCTCAATTTCGCACAACTGTTAATACATTTCTTAGAAATAAAAATAATTTTTTAGTAATTACCAGGTAATTAAATAAGTTTAATTTTTCATTCTATAGTATTTTTGAAATGCCTTTTTTAATCACCCACTACATTTATATTTTTTTATATTTTTTTAAATATCACTTAATTACAAATTATTTACGTGAATTTTATTTAAAATAAACCCTACAAGCAACTCATACTTCAAAAAAATAGTTTGAAATATATAAAAAAACCCGAGCAATAAGCAACTCATGCTTCAAAAAAATAGTTTAAAATATATACAAAAATCCGAGTCATTATAAGGAGGCCCTTAATTATTATCAAAAGAAAATTAGAAAATCAAAAATTCTAAAGTGAAATTTTAGATAAAACCCGAGATTGTAAGTTATATTTTACCCTACAGATGACCCAAATAATTAAGAAAAATAAATTATTCCAATTCCAAACCGGCCAATCATTGTCAAACGCTAAGTAATACCCCAATCAAGCACGGAAGTTTGAAGGAGAAGGGATTTATTGGTGAAGGCAATGTTTTAAAAACTGAAGCAGGTAGGTCGGTTCAATCAATTGAACCGTCGATCGGTTCAAGAAATGGCTCAGTTGACCATTTAAATCTATTTAAATTTTGAACCGGCGAAAAATAAGTAACTCAATGGTTAAACCGGTGTATCTTTGACCAGTGCTGGTTTTTACGAACCAAACTTTTTTATTTTTTAATGATAAAATAAAAAAATTAACATGTACCAACCTAGAATTGAATTTGGATTTATATTGTAGCAAAGTACTATTTTCTTACTAAACCACTGATGATTATTATTCTATATTTTTGCTTAGTTTTGTCTATGTAATATATTAATTTTAAGTGATTTTATTTTAAAACACATTTTATTAATAAAACAAAACAAAGTAGAGGAATATGTGAAAAAATATAAGTTTTTAAAATTATTATATAATTCTAACATATTTTAATATTTTATTTATATATTTAAATATATTTATAATATCATAGTTCAATTTCAGTTTAATTTCGATTGAATCAACAGTTAACCTATTAACCATGATCCGATCACTTTTTCAATTCAACGAATGGTCCGATTTTTTAAATAAATGTGCAAGGTCTGGCCAGGTAAGTCTTTGCTGCTTTTGTTCCATTATTACCCCTGTAGCCATCTCAGTGGGTTCATCAATTTAGTGGGTTCTTAAGGAACAGTCAATTGTGAGAGCACGCTAATCAATCATTAGCCAAAACTTTTTATGATTAGGCATGGTTTAGAAACCATTTATTCTTAACTTTTTTTGTTTTAACTTTTTTTTCATCTTATATGATTTTTTATTTAGAATTATTTTTCATAAATTTTGGTGAAAAATTAAAATTTAAGAAATAAAAAATAAAAAATTAAATTTCGGTAAAAAATCATATATGATAAAAATAGAAAATAAAAATTGAAGCTAATAGTTGCCAAACCACTCCATGATGACGGCTAAATTATACTCTGTATATATAAGTTTTATCTAGAATCTTATTTCAGGGCTTGAGCATTTTTCTTTCTTTTTTTTTTTTTTAATTTTTTTGGTAACAATTAAGGGTTTAAATGAATATTTTGCCACAAAACCCCTTTTTTGGTATTTTTGTCCCATTATTACCCCTTTTGCCATTCCAGTGGGTTCCATCGATTTAGATGTTTGTCGAAAGCAACAGCCAATTGTGAGAGCAGAATGGCATCCATTACAATTTTGTGGTTCAAAACAATGTCCTCGTAAACGCGCCAGCAGTTACGTTCTTTTATCCCAGTCCCAACGCCATGTGTCGCTCTCATTTCTACTAACCTTTTCATCGCCATTATTGCTTGACAATCCAAGGAGGAGCCTGACCTTTTCCAACTTCAAAATAATTGAAGGACTTTCGAAGTCTAATTTTTAATTTTTTTTTTTTGGTCAAAAGTTAATAAGTAATTTTTTTTTTTTTTTTGTATTTGATAAAATAAGTAACAATTTTTAATAACTTTTAATAGCATTTCAATATTTAATAAAATTTTTGACAACTTTTAATAATTTTTAGTAATTTTTTATAATTTTTTTATGTATTTTGTAAAAATTTTAGTAACTTTTAAGAGTAGAAAATAGACAAAATTTAGTATTTTACCAAATACAAAATTCCAAAAGTTGGTAGATTTATACCTAAAATTGTTCCTCCAATTTAAATATATATATATATATATATGTATATATTTTAAGAGGAAAACAAAGATAAAGAGACTTCAAAGTTGAATATTTTTAAATATATAAGTTTGGAGTTCTATGTACCTCTACAAATCTCTATAAAATTTAAATTTTCTACTCATAGTATGAATTACAAAAGTACAACTTTTACAAATTTATATTATTTTATATAACTCCAAGCACACCTATTAATATATATATATATATATAATATTTAATCAATCAATTGATAACAAATGCATATACAATTTTATTTTTCTTTTATTTTTTCTTTTAACAAATCATTGCTTCAAAACACAACATATAAATAACTTTTAAGGGGGGAAAAAGGGAAGAAGAAGGTTGCTTCACAAGTTACTTCAGTGTCTATGCAATTATGTAAATAGAATATTAAGAGTATTTAGTAAAACTCAAAAATTAATGAAATTTCAATTTTGATAATTTTTTTCCTTCGCTCACTAATACCCTTCAGCTACTGATATTTTTCAGAGAGACAAAAATAATTTTCTAGTACTTACCACTTAATTAAATAAATTTAATTTTTCATTTTTTGAGTATTCATTAAATGCCCTTGTACTCCAAGAAGACTAAAACTTCATCCCAGTGCCAAAATATTTGATGAATCCTGAAGAAGGAAAATCTAAACAACACGAAATTGAACCCAAACACCATGGAGGAGGTAGGCTTTCTAACTTTGAAAGATGCCCAGGCCCATGCTTGCTTGGCGCACTTTCCTTGGCCTTGGATACTTTGAGCATGCTTTTAGCACTTGAGCCATGAGCACTAAGATCTCATTGTGAAGTCGTTTCCTTTCTCTTTCGTTTATACTGGAATCATTAAATTCATTAGATATTAATTTCTATTTCGAAAAGTATTTTCTCTTCTTTGATTTCTTGCTTATCTTTTATAGGTAGTGGAGGTCCATATTTGAGAACTTTATTTGGTTCAATCAAAAACGATTCTATCATTTTTCATCCGTAATTTAATAAAGATTCGATGGATACATATCACATATATATCTTTCTCCCTTTATCATTTTTCTCGTGTAATTTGGAACCAAGGATTCCGCCACCACCCCTATCCTGCTATCTTCGCCAAAAATAGCCCATGTGCCATTGAAAATGGCAAGATCCTTTGCTATGCCTTGGCACCACTTCAAGAGGCTTTGAGCACTAGAGGACAAGGATGAACTCAAAATTTGTAATCAATTGAGATAAAATTACATTTTTAAAGTAAATAAATGCAAAAATATAAGACGGTGGGAGCATTTAATAATAATGGACAAACGTAAAATTTATAAGTAAATAAGGGTAATGGGGTAAAAATATAAAGACGGTGGAGGCAAAAGTTTAATAATAATAAATAAAAGTAAAATTTATAAGTAAACGAGAATAAAATCAATAGAATCTTTGTATAGTTTTCCAAATCAATGAGAAAATTATCCTCGCTGAGCCTTTGATCCTGGATCTGTCTCTTCTTGAGAAACACAAAACCATGCCAAAAATGCACCATAGCCTTGTCAGTTACCACCATGCCCATCCTGATATTATTTATCCTGTTCTTTAAATAACTACTATTGATCAAATCTAAGCACTGCACGAATTTATCATATTATATATTTATTTTAGTTTTTAATTAGGCTTAATGTTAATACTCACTAAAGAAAAATCATTTTTATTAAATTATATGTAAAGCATAATTAATCTGTTAAATAAAAATTTTATTTTATGGATAAATAATATGTATTAATTTATTTTTACTAATTAAAATATCACATGATAAATTTATCATTATCAATTAACTATATTCATCGAAAATCAAACTTAGGTAAAAGTTCATGAATAATTTGAAATATTATGTTAAATTTGATATATAAAATAACAAAAATTTAAAAATTAATTTATTACGTTATTTTCTATTTTTATTTTTTATAAAATTTATTATTTTTATTTTTATTTTTATTTGATCTCAATTATCAAAGTGGAATGAGGTAAGATGATGGTAATACTTGAATTGAACTATAATTCTAAATTTATTAATATAATAAATTTAATTATTATTAAAATAAAAATATAAGAATCGTAAAATTATTTATAATTCTAAAAGTGCATGCTATCAAACAATAATTTATCTTTTATTTTATTTGATAATATTCTGTTTATATAAATATTTTGAAAATAACAAAATAACCGTTGATACGCTATACAATTCATGGTAAATATTAAAATAATATTTATGACAAATATTATGATAAATTATAATTAGAATAATGGATAAAATAAGACAAAATTTATGGTACAATTTAAACAGATATGAATTAAAAAGAAACATATTTAATGTTATAAAATTATAAATATAAATAATATTTTTAAATTCATAAAATTATATTCAACAAAATATATTATAAAATAATGCCTTCTATCTAAAACGTAGAACTAAAATTTAAAATAAATTCATAAATTTATATTTATTGAAACAATATTTTTAATAGGATCATAAAATTATCACTTAGTATTATAATTTTTATTTAAACTGAATTTTAATATTTAATGAAAACATATTAATTTAAAAATTCATATAATAATTAATGTAGAATTTAATTCAATTGACGATGAAGTGGTAAGGACAAAAGTTTCATACAGGTAAAAATTTCAATTTACATAAAATACATTGTTTTTTGTTAAATACAGTTAGATTAATTATGGTCCCTAATTAAATAGAATTCTATTAGATAATTATAAATTAAGATAGAATTTAAATAGAATTTCAATATTTAGTACACAAAAAAGAACAATTAGAAATTTAATAAAATTTAAGAAGTCACATTAAAAATTACATTAAATTAAAATATAATACATTTAAAAAATTATATTTTGCATATATTTGAATGAACAAACTGAAAAGTGGGTCAAATAAGAGTCTTTCCTTTTAATTGATAAATAAAAAAATTTAAAATTTTACTAACAATAAAAATATAATAAATATTAAATTAACAATTACATTAAAAATAAAATAAAATCTAAAAAAATAAATTTTATATATTTGAATGAATGGATTAAAAAATAAGCCAAAAAATAAATACATAAATAAAATTAATTTCAATGTAAAGGAATATCATTTACTAAAAATAAATACATCAATAAATATGAGGAGTACATCAAACATAAATAACTTCAAACATAAGAGGATTATTTAAAAATTGGTAAATTTATAGAGTCGAACATAATTTTTTATTTTATTTTAAATAAAAAATTTAATATATGATAAAGATAATAGTTTCAATGGTAAGAAATTATAATTTTCTGTTATTTTATATCTATATGTTCACTATTAGTATTATTTCTAATTTGCAATATTTTAATGATATGAGGAAAGATTTAATGTGAAAAAGTTAACAAAATTGAAATATAAAATTTGTAATGCTTTGATATTTTCTCATCATTATTGAATATTGTACAATAATATTTTACATTAAACAAAAATAAAATAAAATTTTAAAAAATTATACCTTTTATACTTAAATAAAAAAATTGAAAAATAACCCTAAGAAAAGACTTTCGCTGAAATTAATACACAAAAAGTTTAAATTTAGCAACATTAATTTAAAAATATAATAAAATCTGAAAAATTAAGTAAACAATTACATTAAAAATACAATAAAAATTATAAAATGATATCTTCTATTTTTGAATGAAAAATTTTGAAAAACATAGTAAAGAGTAGGCTTTCCCTGTAATACACCATAAAAAGTTAAAAATTTACCAATAATAAAAAATATAATAAAATTTAAAAATTAACGTTAACTATCACATTAAAAATATAATAAAATCTAAAAAAATTATGTAAACAATTACATTAAAAATACAATAAAAATTATAAAATAATACCTTCTATTTTTGAATGAACAAATTGAAAAATATAGTAAAGAGTAAGTTTTCCCTGTAATACACCATAAAAAAGTTAAAATTTTACCAATAATAAAAAATATAATAAAATTTAAAAATTAATGTTAACTATCACACTAAAAAAATAGAATAAAATCTAAAAAATAAACAATAATTAAAATTTTTATGTAAATTATGGGTAGTTCTTTCAATGATTTGGTTTAACTAAAGATTATATTATTTAATTATTTATTAGTAAAAAAAATTAACTTGCCTTAAACAAAAATTATGTTATTTGTTTTGATTAAGTTTTTTGATTAAGCATAAGTTACCTAAATTATTTTAACTTATGAGCTTTTCTTTTAATGATTTGGTTTTGTATATTTTATGTATCTTATTTGTGTATTAAAAAATAATAATCCTAATTTAGATATTATACTAAATTTCATACTAATCAATGTAGAATTTTATTGACAATGAAAGGGATAAAAATAAAAATTTTAATTTATTAAATAAAACTAGATTAACCACAGCTCTAAATAGAATTCTATTAGATATTATAGATTAAGATAGAATTTAAATAGAGTTCCAATATTTAGTTTTAAAAGTTACATCGCACAGTTATAACATAAGTTAAGTCTTACGTGGCACAATGGCGTTGTCAGACTCTACTTTATATATATTTAATTAATATGATATCTTGGCCTGTAAATGGGTCAAGTTTAGATCAGATTTGTTAGATACAGATCCGATTCAGATCCAACAATAATATATCTGGTCTAAATCTAAAAATAGTTGGGGTCTGATTCTATAAGATTCAAATCCGATCTATATATCTAGATCTGACCTGTTTTAAAAAATAAGTTTTTTTTTAAATCATCATTTTATAAAAATAAAAATACATATATTTCATAAATTATATATAAAATAAAAATATATTGTCTTCATTTATATATAATAATAAACGCTAATACTTAGTGAATAGACAAATCAACTTTACATTTATAATTTAATTTTCTTCAACTATCTACCTTCAATTTCTAATAAAAGAAAGCTGAAAAGATAGACTTTACAAATAAACATATGTTGAGAAAACTAAAATATGTAACCAGCACACGCTCTCTCTACATATATTTTTATCATTAAAAATAAATTCTTTAATGATACAATAATATAAAGAAAATTTCCTTTTAATTATAATATTTTAAAAAATTATTTTTAATTTAATTAAATACCAATATATTAAAAATAAATGAGATAAGCAATCTCATATAATTAATATGCAAATCAAGCAGTGCAACATTTTATGCATACTTCTTATATATAATAGAGTAAAATAGTTAAAATGATTAATTTTATTCTATGTAATTTTTTTTTATTTTTAAATATTTTTCAAAATTTTTAAACATTTTATTTTTGAAAATATCTGATCTGATAAATTGAATTGGACAAATCTATTCTAATTTTATTGAATTTGGTCCGAGTTATATATATAAATGTTATTTGTTTTGTGCTCTAGAGAAACACAAATGTTATTTTATATTTGTTATTTGTTGTGGTACACTACAGATTTTTAATTTTTCCCGTGAAAGCGACTAGAAAGTTGAAAGGAAGTAAGTATGTATATTCATCCATTTTTAATTTCTCCAAACATTTTAGAATAAGCTCGTCAAGAAGTATCTAGTATGTAGAAAAATTCCTTATGCCGCTAATAAACCCAAATGCAGCAAAATTTTAGAGATTTCTCTACAATCAAAAGGACTGAGAAATGAAAAACATTTTCAGATATATATGCCATATGCTGCTTTCAAAGACACCAGAAATAGAAACTAATTTTTTTGTTAAATCTCTTGGCTCCTCCGTTTGAATCGATATTGTCAGAACGTCCACCACGCTGCAATGGCAAAACCTAGAGAATGACACCTAAACTTTTAACAAGTTCAATTGCTAGTGCAGTTCACTACGTTCAAAATCAAAACACTACAAATTTTCTCTGAAAAAGCAGGGGAAGGAAAGGAAAGAGATCGGCAAGTTGAGTTAGAACTTGGGGGAGTATAATGACAAACAACATGTCAGTCGGAATCGGCTTGATCCATCCAATCGGAGTTTGAAGCATCTGAATTCTGATGGGACGACGAGTTGTCTTCACTTGAAGATTCTCGATTAGTAATTATGTATTCCTAGTACTGATGTCTATCACTTGGCTTGATGATTCCGTATAAATACCTCAAAAAACAAATTAAGGTTTTGGTACATTGGTGATTCCATATGAAATGATTAATGAAATGACGTTCTAGTTTGAACAGGATATGGATAAATTGTTCAACAGAAATTGATGGATCCGGACGCAGCTCTTTCTGGGAAACCGAGAGAGACGACGACTTGAACACAACTCTTTCCGGGAAACCAAGTGAGAAGACGACTTGAATTAAGGGGTAGACCTTAGACCATCTGCATTACGTAAATAAAGGGTTAGACTTGGCCAGACTAACACCAAAACTTCCCTGTCAATCCATAAAGCAGCCCATGAGATGAGATTTTTCTTCACATTTATGTACTGACCACTAGTTTTTTTTACTCTCAATGTAGGAACGCCCCAACACATGACAGCGATGACCATACGATTCACTAAATTCAAATACTAAAATTAATGGTCCTCCTTCTCTTTCTGTGCAAAATCTGCAAAATCTCAAAGGAAGATGGCTATGATGAGAAGCTCGACATGTTAGTTTAAAATTAAATTTACACGTAATAATTTAATTAAATATGTAGGATCTTGATCTTCATAATATTCACATATATTGCCTACTTACATAATATTAATTAAGAACACGTACCTTGAGCCATTGCTATGAAAAATCTGAATGCGGAAGCTATCTCAAAATTATGTTCTTGAATCTTCTCCTTTCAAAAAAATAAAACCCTTTGGAAATTAGGGTTTCTCCCTCTTACCCTATAAACCCTAATGTGTTGTAATTTTAATGTGTATGAATTGATGGAATTCATTCATTATTTATAGGGAGAGAGAGGACCCAATTTCCTATTTAGTCATTTAATCTCTATCGTCCATCAAAGTAGGATATGGTTAGGAAATTAACTCACAATCTTTTGCCAATAATAACTTTCTAAATAATTCCTTATCAAATTTAGATTCTTATATGGACCACTTTAATTAGGAAACTAATTATGAGAATTAAATATTAATTAATTCCAACAGTCTCCCACTTGGTCCGTATAATAATCCTACAATCATAATTTGATATAGGAAACATGAGGCGCGCAATAACATTAGAAAAGTCATCTTAATGGCTTACCTTAATCAAATAAAATATTAATGAGAGTCATGGCGGTTCCATACTAATTCAAGAGCATAGTTCCTTCCATGTACTACGACATCAACAATTTATTTAACAAGGTCTATAAGGTGAGTTATCGTTAATGGTCCCATAATGTCTTTATAAAAGACTATTTCTGTCACATTAAACAAATCACATGCATGTAAACAAATATCATAAGACAGAAATGTGTAAATTCAGAAAATCTTCAATAGATATCAAAATCATAATGTCTAATAAACAAGCACTAAGCAATCCATAAATTAATTAATTTATTTGCTATTCTCAAGACCCATCTTTTCAGCATGCTGCATAAATGTCTTTGGAGATAGCCCTTTCGTAAGTGGATCTGCTATATTAACACTCGTACTAATGTGTTTAATTGACACTCGTTGTTTCTGAACTTCTTCTTTAACAGATAGGTATTTTAACTCAATGTGCTTGGCTGCCTTAGTATAGCTATCATTCTTCAAAAAGAAAACTGCTGCAACATTATCACAATAAATTTTCAAGGGCTTAGAAATAGAATCCATAATTCCTAACCCTGAAATAAAATTTCGCAGCCGCAATCCATGATTTGTAGCCTCAAAGCAGGCAACGAACTCAGCTTCCATAGTGGATGATGCAATAATACTCTGCTTAGCACTTTTTCCATGAAACAGCCCCTCCTGCAAGGAGAGAAACATAACCAAAAGTGCTTTTCCTGCTATCAACACATCCTCCAAAGTCTAAGTCTGAATAACCAATCACCTCAAGGTGATCAGACCTCCTAAATGTGAGCATGTAATCTTTTGTCCCTTGCAAGTATCTTAAAACTTTCTTTGCAGCTTTCCAATGATCAAGTCCTGGGTTACTTTGGTATCTGCCTAACATCTCAACAGCAAAACTAATATCCGGCCTGGTGCAAACCTGTGCATACATCAAGCTCCCAATAATAGAAGCGTAAGGAATATCTTTCATATCTTTACGTTCCAATTCATTTTGAGGACATTGACTTAAGCTAAACTTATCCCCTTTTTGAATTGGGACAATAGTGGAACCACAATTATTCATATTAAATCTTTCTAAAACTTTTTTAATGTAGGCTTTCTGAGACAATCCCAACAATCCACGTGATCTATCTCGGAATATTTCTATTCCTATCACAAAAGATGCCTCTCCTATATCCTTCATTTCAAAGTTTTTTGAAAGAAAAACTTTAGTTTCCTGTAGTAAACCAAAGTCACTGCTGGCTATAAATAAGTCATCAACATACAGTACTAAAAACAAAAATTTGTTCCCACTAGTCTTCAGGTATATACACCGATCAACAGTGTTTTCCTTAAACCCAAATGAAGTAATAGTATCATGAAACTTAAGATACCATTGTCGGGAAGCCTGTTTAAGTCCATATATCGACTTCTTTAACAAACAGACCATGTTTTCCTTTCCTTCTTTTATGAAGCCCTCTGGTTGTGTCATATAGACTTCTTCTTCTAAACTCCCATTTAAGAAGGCCGTCTTTACATCCATCTGGTGCAGCTCTAAATCAAAATGAGCTACCAGTGCTGAAATGATTCTCAAAGAGTCATTCTTTGATACAGGAGAGAAGGTCTCATTATAATCAATGCCTTCACGTTGATTAAAACCTTTGGCTACAAGTCTAGCTTTATGTCGTTCGATATTGCCCTTAGAATCGCGTTTGGTTTTAAAAACCCATTTACACCCGACCCTTTTATGTCCTTCAGGCAATTCAACTAACTCCCAGACTTTATTATAGTCCATAGATTTTATTTCATCATTCATGGCATCAATCCATTTAGTAGAATCATTACTATTAATGGCTTCCGAATAGGTAATCGGATCATCAGCATCCCCAACATTATACTCAGATTCTTGTAAATATACCACATAGTCATCCGAAATAGCATCTTTCTTATTTCTAAGAGATCTTCTTAATGCTACCTCTTGTGGCTCATCTATAACAGGGTCAGTGGTTACAGTCTCATTATGGGAATCATTAGATTGCTAATCATTCATTTGTTGTTCATTATTGTTGATTATATTAACATTATTAGGAACAACAGGACTGTTATAAATCAGAGGTAAGGGAACTTGTACCCTGATTTCTTGAATGATTACATCCCTAACTTTACCACTCCCACTAATTTCACCATTCTCAATGAATCTGGCATTTCCGGTTTCAACAATTCTTGTGTTATGGTTAGGACAATAAAATATATATCCTTTTGATTTTTCTGGATACCCAATAAAGAAACAAGTAATTGTTCTTAGATCCAGTTTCTTTTCATGTGGATTATAAATTCTTGCTTCTGCTGGGCAACCCCAAACACGCAAATGCCTTAAACTAGGTTTCCATCATTTCCACAGTTCAAAAGGGGTCTTTGAAACTGCCTTACTAGGGACCCTATTTAAGACATACACAGCAGTTTTAAGAGCATGCATCCACAAGGATATAGGTAATCTTGTATTACTCATCATACTCCTAACCATATCTATAAGGGTACGATTGCGCCTTTCGGCTACACCATTCTGCCAAGGTTCAACTGGCATTGTGTATTGTGCGCAAAAACCTAAACGTTCAAGGAGTTTAGCAAAAGGTCCAGGGCGCTGCCCTGTTTCATTATACCTACCATAAAATTCACCACCACGATCAGATCTAATGATTTATACCTTTTTACCTAATTGTCTTTCAACCTCAGTTATGTATATTTCAACGATATTAACAGACTGAGATTTATCATGCAACAAATATAGGTAGCAGTAACGTGAAAAATCATCAATAAAGGTAATGAAATATTTTTCTCCACCAAAAGATGGAACATCAAAAGGTCCACATATGTCTGTATGTATTATTTCTAGAAGCTGGGTACTTCTTGTGGCTCATTCTTTGTATGTTTGGTTTGTTTACCTTTAATACAATCCACACACACATCAAAATCAGCCCAATCCAGTTTTGAGAGAATTCCTTCTTTTATTAATCACTCCATTCTTTTTCTGGATATGTGTCCTAATCTTTTATGCCACAAGTAAGATGAATGCTCATCAGATGAGCCACGTTTGGTTCCAACATTATGATGCAGAGTGATGAGAGATTCAGAAAAAGAGGGTTCAAGATTAATTTGATATAAGCCATTCACCAAAATGTCAGAACCAACAAGACAAGAATTCTTAAATAAACTGAAACTGTTATTATTGAATTCAAATGAAAAACCACTAGTACCAAGTTTTGACAACGAAATCAAGTTCCGAGAAATGGAAGGGACATAAAGTGTATCAGCTAAATCTAAGCAAAATCCAGAATCCAAAAGTAAGCGAAAGGTTCCAATGGCTTCAACTGGGGCTCTTGCTCGGTTTCCCATGAAAAGAAAAGCTTCATTTGGTTTTGTGGTTCAGGTTGTAAGGTATCCCTGCATCGAGTTTGAAACATGAGTGCTTGAACCAGAATCAATCCACCAAGTATTAGAAGGAACATCAATTAGGTTTGATTCGAAACATACTAAAGCCATAAGCTTACCTTTCTTTTCAAACCATGCTTTGCGTTTCAGGCAATCTTTCTGAAAATGTCCACTCTTTTTACAGAAGTGACACTTTAAACCTTTTTCCTTCTTAGAGGCAGATTGATTAGAATCATCCAGCTTTGATTGGCTACGCTTAATGCCTTTTCCAGCTTTCTTCTTTCCAGCTCCTCCTTTCACCATCAAATGCGCGACGTGACCATTCTGTTGCTTAATCCTTCCTTCTTCTTGGACCAACATACTTTGCAGCTCATTTACATTCCACTTATCCTTAATAGTGTTGTAATTGATCTGAAAATGTCCATATTCTGGAGGTAAAGAGTTTAGGACAAACTGGACGAGAAAAGACTCATCCACAGTCATGCCTAAAGTCCTTAATTTTGCAGCCAGATTGGTCATTTCAATAATATGTTCATTCATGGTACGGGTACCATCAAAACGCATAGTGGTTAATTCAGCCATAAGTTTTCCGGCAAGTGATTTATCAGCAGATCGAAAACGTTCCTTAACATTGTTAAGATATTCCTTAGCATATTTCGTCTCAGGGAGAGATGTTTTAATGTTTGCAGCAATGGTCATGCGTAAAAACATTAGGCTCAGTCTGTTGGATCTAAACCATGCCATATAAGTGGCCTCTTCAATCTCACTGCTTTCATCAGTAATAGCAGTAGATTCATCAACGAGAAGACACATATCAAGGTCTAGAACCCCCAAACTAAACTGGACTTGCTCATGCCACTCAGAGAAATTAGTACCATCAAATTTGGGGATGTTTAAAGCTTGGGAATGAAGTGCAACAAGATTTGTAACTGCAATTTTATATGCTCACATGTTAATTTCATTTATAACAACACATAAATAACAATTATGCAAGAGAATAAAAGTTGTTGATATTTAAGAACATTTAATTGGGTGCTACAATAATAAAATAAAATAAAAATATGGCATCTGTGGATGTCCATAATTTTTTTTCTAATAAAATAATTTATCACCCCATAATAATTATTCAATTAATATAATTGGACCTGTGGGCAACCAAATTATATAACTGAATAAACAATAATTAAAATATCAACAATTCAATATTCACTACTATATCTGGGCCTGTGGGCAACCAAAATATAAATGTATGAATAAAATTTTAATGATATAATATTCATAACAATAGATTAAAGAAACACTGTGATGAATATTTAATCTAATCATACTATGAATATTAAAATCAGGTATAATCATAAATTTAATATTCACAATGTAGATTGGAGCACTGTGGTGAACACCAAACCATTTGTAACGTGAATATTAAATAAATATATATTACCCATCCAATATTCACTACCATATTTAGGCCTGTGGGTAACCAAAAACATACATGGTATGAATAATATTTAATAATCTAATATTCATAACAATAGATTAAAAGACACTGAGAATATTTAATCTAATCATAATATGAATATTAGAATTAAATATAATCATAAATTTAATATTCACAATAATGGATTGGAATACTGTGATTAACACCAAACCATTTATAATGTGAATATTAGAATCAATAATAATGGCTAAAATAATTAATTTACTTATTTTAACCATTAAAATAATAACTGTCACCAGATCGAGAGTCTGAATCTCAATATAAGGGTTTCAGCGCTTCTAAATTATGACTAAACTTAAATCCAAAGATAAATGTATACACTAACCCGTAAGTACATATGCAAAAATCAAAATTATACATTCTCAGTGGACAACCCGCGCAAAGGTGATCACCAGGAGCCTTTGAAGTGCATTAAATCAATGAAAATCAAAATTTTATTTATCTATATATATATATATATATATTTGCGATACATAAAGATTTAATTAAAGGCTTGTAACAATATAATGGAAAATTATGAGATCATAAACTTGAGCTCTGATACCACATGTTAGTTTAAAATTAAATTTATACGTAATAATTTAATTAAATATGTAGGATCTTGATCTTCATAATATTCACATATATTGCCTACTTACATAATATTAATTAAGAACGCGTACCTTGAGCCATTGCTATGAAAAATCTGAATGCGGAAGCTACCTTAAAATTATGTTCTTGAATCTTCTCCTTTCAGAAAAATAAAACCCTTTGGAAATTAGGGTTTCTCCCTCTTGCCCTATAAACCCTAATGTGTTGTAATTTTAATGTGTATGAATTGATGGAATTCATTCACTATTTATAGGGAGAGAGATGACCCAATTTCCTATTTAGTCATTTAATCTCTACCGTCCATCAAAGTA
This sequence comes from Vitellaria paradoxa, assembly GCA_019916065.1. Lineage (NCBI taxonomy): Eukaryota > Viridiplantae > Streptophyta > Magnoliopsida > Ericales > Sapotaceae > Vitellaria > Vitellaria paradoxa. Next base: position 32,525,986 of record CM034241.1, on the reverse strand, counting down.
GGATATGGTTAGGAAATTAACTCACAATCTTTTGCCAATAATAACTTTCTAAATAATTCCTTATCAAATTTAGATTCTTATATGGACCACTTTAATTAGGAAACTAATTATGGGAATTAAATATTAATTAATTCCAACACGACAAACTGCTGCTTCTTGATTATAATTCTTTCTTATTTTGTTGTTTATATTGGGTTCTCTTGCATCCCAGTTTCACTTGCTGAAGATACAATTAGAGTTAAATAGGTAGTGAGAGACCGGGAGTTCAGAGCGTCTTCAAACAATCTTTTTTTGTTTCCTGTTCTTTGACATGGGGGAATCCGGCCGCTATTTTGGACTTAAATATAGGCCGTTATTAAGGTGGTTTGAATTCTTTGGCCTATTAACACAGGTTTAGAATCAAAATCCTTGTGGTTTTCAAATTTGACCTTGCTTTCAGTTAATCCAAATAAGCATGAAATTCAAGTTTTGTTTGAATTTTCCAATTAAGGGGTAGGTCATCTGCATTACGTATTGAAACGAAGCTGCCACACTTAAGAATTGAACCTTGACCTTGCACAGGGTGATGCCAGAACTTCTCTGCCAATCCCTAAAATTCAGTTAGTGGTCTTAATTGATGGGGGAGGAGATGAGGTTGCAGTCAATTTGTTAAAAATAAAAAAATAAAAGAACAAGAAAATTGAATTCAGGGAGAGAATATAAAAAATGTACATCTTGTTATATAGTATAAAGGTGAAGAAGAGACTTTGACTTACAATGAGAGGTATATATAATAATAATCTACATACAAAAATAAAGCTAACTACTTACTAAATACTAAAATATAAAATATTCTAATATAAGTAATATATATAAATAATATATTATAACCGAATATATAATATTCTAACGAGGGCTGGAACCAGGATTCTATTTAGGGGGGCGAAATATTAAAAAGTTTACATTAGCTAATATAGACTACCGCATGTCTCCTAATTTAATGATAACAAGTATACAAAGATTCATTGCTAATCAGTGCATAGATAATGAAGTTAGTATTCTTTATAAACTTCACAAAATATTAACAAAAGATAAGTTCAAAAATTATTCCTTCATACATTTCATTCAATCATCTATCAAAATGGAACTCGTCGTTCTTTCAGGTTTTGAAAGTTTGCTAAGATTATGTCAATACTAATTTTTTCTGCAATTTCCTTTTCAATGTACACGAGCAAAGAGATTGTGAGAAAACCATTCCCATTTTGTTGCGAAGCTTAGTTTTGACAGTATTCATGGCAAAGAATAATGATTCCGTAGTTGCAATAGAAACTGGAAGAGTAAGCACAAGTATCATTACTTTATAAACAAGTTGTTAGGTTGTTGATCTATTGGTCTATACCAACCATTGAGCCAATTTAGAAATAGCTGACAAATTTTTGTAGTCAAGATGTCGAACTATTCTCAATTGCATTTTCTCATGATCTGAGAAGTTTTGCAGGTAAAACTTGTCAACTAACTAGCAAATATCATCCAATCTGAAGGATTTTGACACATCTTGAGGACTTAGAGCTGAGCGAAGAGCAAGTAACTCCATTACATGCTCACTAAACCGACCATTTAATTCTTATAATTGAGAATCTATTGCAACGTAAAAGATATCCACTCAATAATGATGCTCAACTATGAAATCATCTTGTTGATGACGAGCTCAACTCTTTTAGTAATAAATGGAGCACTCATATCAGGGACATCTATATTGCGTGCCTCACAAAATGATTTCATATTGGTAAGTAACTCATCTCATTTGTCATCTCTGAAGCTTTGAATAAGTGCTTTAGTAGATGAAACAAGTTGCATGGCATTCAAAATGCCTTGAGATTTGCATTGCAAAGCTTGACAAAGTAAATCGGTGATTTCCATAATTGCTTTCATAAGATGTAATATGAAAACAAATTCACATGAAGTCAACGCTTTATAGGATGAGTCTGCATCTCCTCGTTAGGAAGAAGTAGTTCCTTCATCAATGATGTTAAGTAGAACTGCACATGTTGCACTAAACATCTTTATCAAACTAGAAACTGACTTCAAGTGAGAACTGTAACGAGTATCTCCAACTCGTTATAAAGTGCCAATTTGATTAAGTCCCCGACCACTCTCGAGCTCATCAATGGAAAGCATATGAGCTATGTCAGGAGCTTGAGCGGCTTTTAATTCATCATTACACTTGTAGGAGGCACCAATAATATTGATAATAGAAGTGAGTTTATTGAAAGATTGATGAATTAGGATAACTTCTTTCAAGGCTGCCACTAATGCCAATTGCAAGCAATGTGCAAAACAATGAGCATACTAAGCATATGGACAATCATTCAACACAAGAGCTTGCAATCTATGAAAGTCACCTCACATGTTACTTGCTCCATCATACCCTTGCCCTAGAATATTCTAAATGTCTAGATTGTGATAAGACAATAGAAAATATATGCCATTTTTTAGGGTTAATGCTGTAGTGTCAGACACATGAATAACCCCAAAAAAACATTCTCAAACATAACTAGTTTTATCAACGAACCTCAAAAATATAGCCATTTGCTCATTTTTTGACTCATCACGAGCTTCATTAATAATTAGACGAAATTTTGCATCACCAATCTCTTTGCTAATTGCCTTCTGTACCTTTGCTGAAAAAAATATGCAAAATCTCTTTCTGGATCTTTGGTAATGCATATAAAGCATTTTTAGGAGCTTTTTTCTAATACTTCAGAGACCTTTTCATTGTATAAACTTAATAACTCTTAACATTTCAAGAAAATTTCCACAATTGATTGAACCAGAACTTTCATCGCGACCTCTAAAAGCACAACCTTGAGAAGCAAGTCATCGGACTGCATCAATTGAGACCTTCAATCGAAGTCAATTGTTTATAATGTGTTCAAAATTGAAATTATCAATCACCTTTTGTATATGCTGAGGTTGATTCATTAGGTCTTCACATGATCGTTTAGCAACTTTATGAAGAGAGTTGGGATCTTTTCCCATATGATTTGGAAAGCACAATTTTTTCCATTCTTAACTTTCTTCCGACTCTTAAATCCATTAACAATAAATGCATTTTGCCCAGGATATCTAGATCCACATGGCATACAAAAAAAAAAAAAAGCATGGCAAACAAAAAGCTACATCTTTCTCAGGTGAATATTCCAGTCATGAAAGAAATAGCTTGAACCACGAAGGTTGAAAGCTACGAGGATGAGTTGCTAATCCAGATTTTGGATACTTTGAAAGTATAGGTTGGCATGGACCAACCTTAATATAAACTCGTTGAATTTCATCACGTTGATTGACATGATAATCTCCTATCTGTGGATGCAATCCAGGATCACGCTCCAATGAACTATTTTCACTTTCTTTGATTTTAGGTCTTTGAGATTTTGTACGTGGATTCTCAAGGATTGGAATTTCAATGTTAAAGGCTGGCAATGGTGCATTGCCAACATCGGCTTCTGAACAAAATGTACTCTTTCTTTTGAAATATCTATCTATTATAGATGTCTTTCCCATTTACTGTATACAATCTGCAAGTCAAATTGAAAGATTTTTTTATCTCATTAGCAATTTATTATATAAGCTAAAATCAAATAATAATATTTTTTTATGTCATTATTTTTTCACAAACATGTAAAATATGCATGAATCAATTACCAAATATCTCAAAATTTTCATTAAATGCATACAATATATTCATATGAATCATATCTTAACTTATTAGTGTCTCTAAATAGTTAAGAAGTATTCCAACAAGAGAAAAAAAATTTACAGCAGAAATTTACAAGCTTACAGTGTGACTTATAATGTAATAATATCCTAATACTTTACTTCTACTAGAGCATCAACTGAATGGGTGTTTTTTCTTCCATATCATGATCTCCTATATTTCTATAACAAAAAAGTTATGTCAACCCAAACAATTCTAATAAAGAAAAAAACAAATGGAATCCAACTTTGATAGTTTTTTAAAATATTTTTATATATAAAAAGTTAGCCCTTGAGGATTGAAATTTTTAGAACACAAGAAAACCAATTAAAAGTTACTGTTTAAGGAGTTCATTGAAGGTGCTTTATGAACAAAACAAAGTTGATTAAAACTGAGTTTAACCACAAGGAAAAAATAAGATAGGGAGGAAACAAATAAAAAACTAGATTAGGCATTTTATTTTACCAACATTTTCATAGAAGACAAACAGAACTTATAGGAGAAAAAATAAAAAATAAAGAAGTCTGATTAGAATTGAGTTTAACCATGAGGCAAAAATAAAATAGAGAGGAAATAAATCAGGGAAAAAAAACAGATCATGCATTTTATTTTTTCCAACATTTTCATAGAAGACAAACAGAACTTACGAAGACAACATAGAAAATAAAGAAGTCTAATTAGAACTGAGTTTAACCACAAGGCAAAAATAAAACAGAGAGGAAACAAATCAAAAAAAAAAAACATATTAGGCATTTTATTTTTTTCCAACATTTTCACAGAAGACAAACAAAACTTACAGGATAAAAACATAAAAAATAAAGAAGGATGAGACATGAAAAGGAAATATAGATTACCGTTTCAACATAAAAAGGAAAAATAAAATCAAGAGAGAGAAAGAGAGAGCCTTAATGGATTTAACTGCAGGTTTGTTCAAGCGATTCAAGTGCTTCTGAACTTGGAGATTCTGTCTGGAGAGGAGTAATCTACCAGTGCAAGATAGTGAGATCAAACCCCAGAAGAAGAGAACGGTGGCTTTGGATTGCTATTGATGACTGACCACTCTAGTCTTAGTTTATTTCCTTTGGCGGCTTTGAATGATAGCAAACAATGTGATACAATTTTGATTTTATGTGAACAAATAGTAAAATTATTGGGTGTGAAATGGCGCATGGAACAAAATAAATAGAGATGTGATGTGGACAAAATGTAGTCAAAGTTATACACGGTGGGTAAATTGTAACCACACAATCAAAAAGTAAAAAAAAAAAAAAAAAGAATAAGTGGGACTTCTAGGAAAAAAAAAAACGATTTGGGAGGGCCAGAGGGGCCACCATATCTTATTTATTGTATTTATATATATGAGATATATAATACATATAGGCTTTCTACCGAATGTAGGGGGCCAGGCTTGGCCCCCTACTGCCATAGCTTACTCCGTCATTGTGCGATACATTCAAGTTGGTTTCTCATGTGTTCAAGAAAATCCAACAAATAGACCATCTATTTATAAAGTTTTGTCAATGCTTAACAATGAAATGATTACCGTACTTGCTCCTAGGCAACCTGTTTTTTCTACAATTGTAGGTACATATCATGCCTCCACACCGGAAATTCCAAAATCTTGCTCTTTAATTGATATAACAATTTCTGAAGAACGGGATCAATGACATTGGTGTCTTATATATATAGGAAGATTAGTGTTTTCTTTCAAAAAACAAAGTTCTCATTGTGTACTTTGAAAGACAAATCATAAGGCCATGCATGCTTTTCAATATATTCTCAGGGTCAATATGTGTCATAAATGTTGAAATAAGTAGATTGAATTATGTTGTGGTTTGTTGTTGCTAAAAATTGCTCTTCTTTACATTTTTATTCTTCTGTTTTAATTTTAGGATTGATATCTTGCCATAAATTCATATTCCAAATGTAACTATAATGTTAATGTTGGTTAAAAATCCTAATCGTTGTACATTTCTTTTCTTACTTGTAACTTCTTCCTTCTTATTCTTTAAAATTTTTTCCATTTTCAACTTGTTTCCCTTTATTTTCTCTAATCTATTATTCTTCACTCTTATTTTTACTTTTGGAACTCTATCTTATTCATCTTCTATGAATATTTACAATTTTTTTTCAAGAAATATATAGGGGTAGTTAAATTTTTTTATAGTCCTAAAAAATTGCAATAGAACTTGCTCAAAAATTAACGAGTGCCTAATTCTGACGTTAAAAAAGGTTGGCTCAATGTAATCAAGCAAAAAAAAAAAGTAAGTTAATACATAAGGCTTCTACATTAATTGTTGTAAATAATCTTTCCTATGCAAGCAGAGAACTTGAATCTGAACCCATGATTTTCATGTTATAATAGGGCAGCCTTACAAGCCACAAGTTTCAATAGATAATCAAGTAATAACGAGTTGAAAGGTTACTAGAAATGTAAATTTGGCATTTGGATTTGGCTCCTTGATTTTTATTTAATTTAATAAGGAGTTGATATGTCATACATTTTAAAATGAACTAATTAGATTAAGTGACAATATTTTGACTTTTAATAACTAATTGAAAGACTATATGATGTAGGGTGGAAGTTGATAAATCGAATAGTTGATCAAATGGATTGTAGTTTTTCTGTTCAGTCTAAGAATTTCTAGAAAAATAACACAAATTTTGTAGAAAATACTTCTCTAATATAATTTTTATTAATCAAAGTCTTAAAGGATTAAATAAAAAAAGTCAAATTGATACTAGGAAACAAAATAATGTAAATTTAGGAAAAGAATTACTACAAAAAATGAAAAATCTCTAACTTCAGTGCTAAGGTAAATATAATATTCTAAAAACATATTTAAAATTATAATAAATATTCTAAAATTAATTGTAAATAAAAAAAGAATATTTGTCAAATAATATTCTTTAACAAATACCTAAAACTAGGATAGAAAATATTAATCATGAAATTCTTTTTATAATCTACATGGATCATTCTTCACATATTGGAAAGAATTCATCCTCGAATTCGAATTTTTATACTTCATTAATTTTTGAGCATGAAGATATGATTTAACCCTGAAAAATAAATTTTTACCATAATATCAATTGCGATCTTCACAAATTTCTCCGACTACGTAATCAATAAATATTCAAAAAATCTATGTAAAAATGGATAATGTAGGAGGATGTTAGCAAGATTTTATTTGGCTTTTCATCAACAATACGTGTCTTTTCATCAAAGACAAACAATTAACTCCAATCTATAATTTGATGTGGACTAATTGTCTTAGTATGAGTAAAAACTCATTTTCTATTAGTTTCTCATCTAAATATTCTTCTTCTCTATAAGAATTATCAAAAGGAAGGTGATACCAACTGATTTAGGGTGGAAGTTGATGAATTGTATAGTTGATTAAATAGATTGTGATTTTTCTGTTCAGTCTAAATTCTCATAAAAATAACACAAAATTATGATGGATAATATTTTCTATCATAAGTTTTAGTCAAAAAGTGTTACCAAAATGATGTACCACAATGATACTTATGTAACAAAGGATTTCTTTTAAATGGGTCCTTTTTTCTTTTCCTTTTTTTTTTTAAATGACGTAGGTTGTCTGGATCAACTTACGTGCACCTTAACTAATTCTTGAAACTTTGAAATTAATAATAAGGTAAACATTTAATAATTCTGAGAAGACTCAAACTAGTAACTGCTAAGGAGTAAATTCAAAATCTTACCAATTAAATTACCCTTAGAGTTAACAAGTTCTAGAGGTTGCTATGTCATTCTAATTATTTATTGTTTAACAAATTTTTTTTTTTTAATAATACCACCACTCAGTTGTAAAAAGTCTAGTTTCACAATTGATTTTTCCTTCTACAAAACTACTGAAATGACTAAAGGGAGACAACTAACACTCTGTTTGAAACGGTGGATTTGATGGATTTGATTTCATTTAATAAAAATTCTCATTAATTCTTATGTTTGGAACTAGAATAAAATTTTATGAATTAGATTTGATTTCATTTTATAACTTAAATTTTGAAACTTTTATAGATTTTTTTATAGAATTTTTATAAAAAAAAGTTATATAAGACGAAAAAAAACTTATTGAAACAAGACTAACTTATTTGATAAGTTGAGGAATGCCCAATTATGGCTCTTAAAATCAATTTAGTCATTAATAATTTTTTTCTTTAACTTTTTTTTCCCTCTTTCCACAGCGTATTGACCGATCAAAAAAATATATATATTCAACTTAACTTTTAACATTTAATCAAATTGTAGTTTAATCACACATTATGAGTCACTTTAACTTTCTCATTCACATCGACTCCCTTTTACGCCGTGGAACTTAGGAGGAAAGGCCCAAATCCCCTCAGTAAACCAACTTTGAAACAAATGGAGTCTTTTTTTAAGTGGTTTGTCGTCGCCATTCTTCACGCGTATAATTTGGTAAGAGGCTCTTTAACGACCATGGTGTGAAAACATAACATATATGGTGTGAAAACACACAGTGCATATATATACATGCACGACTGATTTACAAACCTGTCATATAATTCCAAGTATTGTTATATAATTGTCACAATAAATCCAAACACTAAAAACCATCTTTAATGAAAAAATAAAAAAAGACACTACTCTTAAAATTTTAGTGATGAATTGTATTCCTTCACTAATAATGATATTAAGGTAAATTATATTATGCACTTTTCTATTTTACATTGAATATATCAAATTTCACTTCCATCCTTACAATTTCAATTATGACGACAAATCCAATGTCCATATTTTAGTTGAATAGTCATTCGATGTAAATGGACATTTTCAGTTCCCCCAAGTAGAATAAACAGAGCAATGAAAGAGGCATAAAACAGGGATTCCACTCCACCCTTTTTCCTGGTATCAAACGTAATCTTAATATTAGCAAATTTCTTCAAATTTCCAGTTTTGTGTTCTTGGAGAAATACAAATGCTATTTTATATTTGGCATTTGTGGAGGTACAGTACAGATTTTTAATTTGTCCCGTGAAAGCAACTAGAAAGTTGAATCGATACTTTTTTTTGGTGAGTAAGTTGAATCGATACTGTCCGAACGTCCACCATAATGCAACAGCAAAACCGTTTGGGAGTGCAGAACGACACCTAAACTTTTTACAAATTCAATTTGCTAAAGCAGTTCACTGCGTTCAAAATTGAAAAACTCCAAACTTTCACTGCAAAAGCGCCCCCCGCCCCCCGCCCGGGGGGGGGGGGGGGTTGGGAAGAGATCGGCAAGTTGAGTTAGAACTTGGGGGAGTATAATGACAAACAATATGTCACTCGGAATCGGCATGATCCATCCAATCGGAGTTTGAAGCATCTGAATTCTGATGGGAAGAAGAGTTGTCTTCACTCGAAGATTCTTGATTATGGCTGCTGTCTTCATGATCGATGGAATGAAGGACGCATTCAGGATCCTGAGCTTCAAGATATGATATGACATCTTGGCTACACTTCTGCCTTAGCTCGGCCTGTCCCATCACCAAACCAAGTCAGTACTAATTTCCCATTTTAATACCCCACACGGGCACAAAGATCTGGAATTAAAGTCAAAAGATGGTCTGTGTGTTATAATATAATGGCTGGTCCTGCCCAATAGGCCCATGCAATGATGAACAAAGGCACTTCAACCTATCCGCGTTGGACAGTTATTTAGAAACAGAAGTTTCTTTTGAGTTCTGTTCACCTAAAAAAGTGAAGAAATATACTAATTGTAGCTCTATTTACAAGAAGAAGCAAATAACACAGTTCCAATTCATCGATATTTCACTTTCTTTTAATTCTCTAGCTACTATGAATGCTCAGAGTATGCTGGGAGGGGTTGGCCAAAGGAAGGCCTAAAATTTGGCATTATCTGCTTAAAGTGGCCATTCTCATACTGGAATTTGGTATTTAATCTATTATAACACTATATACATATATATATATATATACTCAATTACAAATAGTTTATACTGAATAGAATAATTGTATCTAAATACACGCAACGAGATCAAAGTCAATAGCGACTATGCATGTATAATAATTAAATACCAATTGATCAAGTGATGCGCATGTGGGTGGAAGATTTATCAAACACACACAGGCCCCAGCCACACCTTTGTTACTCCAAATACTGAGATTCATTAGTCCCTTGTTTTAAAAATCAACCGCTCCATGCATTAGTTGTTCTTATAGGAGTTCCCAAGCCAAGATTTGACGAGTTATATGTTTGTTTAAGTATGGCAGAAACACCCATGTGGTCACCATAGCATATTAGGGATCTCTGGGAATTTTTGAAACACAAAAATAAAGATACTTATCAACTAGAAAATTTCCTAAGAGGAGCTGGTCAAGCAATTTATAGCATTTGTATGTCTCTAGTCACAATCATAGGGAACAAATGAATGGAAAAAGAGAAATGAAAGAGCATGGAACTGATTTAAAATTAGAAGCATATGAAACCATGGACAATAATGACAAGCACAATGATAAAACCTTCACTTTATTGTATACCACTCTTTTTTTATGGACAGAGCTCAAAATTCCTGCTGTGGAGTGGGGGGATGTTTAGATAGAAAGGACCAGCAATTTGAAAATAAGAGAAAAAAGCCGTCTCTTTAAAATAATGATAATAATGATAATAACAATAATAATAATAATAATAATTGAAGCCAAATATAATGCATAAGTGCAAGAAACAAACAAAGGTGGAAAACTAAGGTTAAAGAGTTTAGGATGTTAACCAATAAGAAGCCATTTTTCTTTTTGAGCTTCTGGCAATCCTCTGAATGTCGTTTTAGGTTGCTTGCAAGTATAGAAGTTTCTCTCTGTAACTCTTTCACCTTTGCTTGTAATTCTTCATGTTCTTGCTGGGAGGACAAGCAATGCAAAATTCAACATGATAAAGAAATAAGGCAATAATTCCAAGTAATATTAAATTCAAAACAAACACAAGCATTGGCCCACTTGTTTCAGTCTTAAACCCAGAACTTCCGTTGGTTATCAAATTTTCTGTATGCATGTTATCATTAAACTCAGGACAGTCTAATACCACACCATTAGATAGGAAGCAGTTCTCAACTCCTCACCCAGAGCCTATGACTTGACCAAGATAAAAAATTATCCATCTGTTCCTAATACCAGAGGTGCTTTAATATAACTGAAATGAAGTCAGAATATAAAACAATGCGCATGTGAAGGAATCAACAGTAATGCCAATATTCATGGAATACCTTTTTTCATAGATAATTAAACAGTAGTCTTCCCTTGCATGATCTACATTTGGGTTAATGTGCCCTACAGACAGATCTTTTAGAGCTCTTTTAGTACAGTTTACTGTTCTCTTTCATCATCTTCATTGCAATGGAAGACATAGTAATAATTTAGTTGTACTTAGCATTAACTTGAAACGGTAATTATTTCAACATTTCATTGTCCATATTCCTCTTTAACAAAAGAAGAAAATTGGATTGATTGGCAAACCATAAAACAAGGAAATGGGACAAGAATTATCAACAATCCTAATTTCTGGTTCCACAAACTATAACCTATAGAACTGTGAAAATTATAAGTAGACCTTTTTGCGAATGCTTGACCTCCTAGCTGCCTCCCTATTAAGTAGTTTCCTCCTTTCTTGCTGCAACTGGCGTTCGGATACACATTCACTCTGTATCCAAGGAAGAATCTAGGTCAAGGACAAGAGCCAAAGCAATAAATTATATAGAAGGTCCTTCAACAAAAATCAATGTTGTAAATATAAGACAAATCAAGCTAGAGTTCCTTTTTTATTTTTTATTTTATTTTCTTTTAGAAAATGTTCCTCAAATGAGGGAGAAGGATCTTAAATTGAAACGCTAGGATAATATTTGTTTCTGATAGTTCAAAGTAATGTCAATTACCACACTTGAAACAGATGAAGTTGTTTCTCTCAGTAAAGGATCTCAGATACAGAAACAAAACCAGAATTTATGTATGCAAAGCCCACCGAATGAGGAAGAAAGTGCTAACAAGGAGGAAAATGGGGAAAAATCTCAGCTCAATTCAATTCGGCAAAACTTAGCAACCCTTACCCTATTACCAGGCATGGTGTTCAGTGTTTTATCTATTAAATAGAGAGGCTCAATCCAAGAGAAAGGAGAAAAGCTGAGGTTGGGTAAATGGCCAATGAAAATCTAACAGTCAAACCTTATATAGACGGATCCCAATTCCCGACTTCAGGATTGAACAGTTGTTACTGTAACGACCCGCATCCATATAGTACAATAATATTCGCTTTGGGCTTAGCAAGCTACTTCCCAGGAGGTCACCCATCTTAGTACTACTCTCACTAGAGCACGCTTAACCCTAGAGTTCCCACTGAACTCAGTACCCTCACGGCTTTAAAACGCGTTGTACTAGATTGATATCGAATATTACATATATGCCACTTCCTTCCACGACCCAGGCGATGTGGGATGGGAGGCATTGCTTCTCTGCTTCACCTCCCGCTTCACTCTCCCGCAGGCAGTCCCTCACGAGCAGGTCCCTCACAATCCCTCACAATCCTCCCCCCTTACAGGGCACGCGTCCTCACGTGGCCTCCTGCTTCACTCTCTCGCAGGCAGAGTCCCTCACAGGCAGGTCTCCCACATGTGGGGCCCACGCGTGATCCCACACTTCCGGCTGAGTATTGGCTCTGATACCATTTGTAACGACCCGCATCCATATAGTACAATATTGTCCGCTTTGGGCTTAGCAAGTTACTTCCCCGGAGGTCACCCATCCTAGTACTACTCCCACTGGAGCACGCTTAACCCTAGAGTTCCCACTGAACTCAGTACCCTCACGGCTTTAAAACGCATTGTACTAGATTGATATCGAATATTACATATATGCCACTTCCTTCCAGGACCCAAGCGATGTGGGATGGGAGGCATTGCTTCTCTGCTTCACCTCCCGCTTCACTCTCCCGCAGGCAGTCCCTCACGAGCAGGTCCCCCACAGTCCCTCACAATCCTCCCCAATACCCAGCCGGAAGTGTGGGATCACACGTGAGCCCCACATGTGGGAGACCTGCCTGTGAGAGACTCTGCCTGCGGGAGAGTGAAGCAGGAGGCACGCGTCCCACGCAGGGACGCGTGCCCTGTAAGGGGGGAGGATTGTGAGGGACTGTGGGGGACCTACTCCTGAGGGATTACCTGCAGGAGAGTGAAGCGGGAGGTGAAGTAGAGAAGCAATGCTTCCCATCCCACATTGCTTAGGTTGTGGAAAGAAGTGGCATATATGTAATATTATTCGATATCAATCTAGTACAACGCGTTTTAAAACCGTAAGGGCACTGGGTTTAGTGGAAACTCCAGGGTTAAGCGTGCTCTAGTGGGAGCAGTACTAGGATGGGTGACCTCCTGGGAAGTGGCTTACCAAACTTAAAGCGAACAATATTGTATTATATGGATGCGGGTCATTACAGTTACTATACTGGATTAATATGTTTTTCAAGTATTCTGAGCCCAATCCAGTATCTTCAAACTTGAAATAATACTATCAACAACAAATAATGATATATGCCAGTTGATCTAACGATATCTGGAAATAGATTGCATTCCTTTGTATACCTGAATCTGCTGTTCAGGAATAGTGATTTCATGTGCGACCATCTTTGCAGAAGCCAATGGCTCTGAAACCAGATGCATTATTAGGTATCACCATTTTAAACTTGGATACAGCAGAGGATGCTTTAGAGCTTATACAGTTACACCCATATTCTGATTTAGTGAAGACATTGACACCAACTCATTCCCCACAGCCAAAACTTGACACGTCTCATTAACACAATAAGATGTATTCTTGTTCTCTGCATTTTCAATTGTGAAAGCACTGAAGTCATGGATCTAATAAACCCTAAAAACTGGCAGTAGAACTGGGAAAACTAGTAAAATACCATCAGCAAGCATCTGATCAAAGGTTCTCTTCTTTGTATTCAGAAACTCCTGAATGAAAAACAGTAAAACGAAGAGGACATGCAGACAATTGGTAACCTTTTAACAAAATTTGACAAGGTCTGGATCCAATGACAGATCTGGAGGGCTAGGGAGTGTCTCCCCCCAAGCTTCAGAAAATTTTTAGAGGTCTAGTGTAATTTTATCAAAAATTTTGAATACCCCTTAAGCTCAACAACCTCCTCCAACCCCCCCCCCCCTCCCAAAAAAAATAAGGAATTAAATCCTGAATTGTCATTATCTGTAAGAGTGGAACCATGATATTGCATGGTTTTTCAGGGAATTGGGGCGGCGCACACAGGTTGCACTCCTTTTCATGTTTTTCTATACAAATATAAATACTTCGCTTATCAAAAAAAGTAACTAAATGGAGAAGTCACATAAACAAATATGTACACAAAAATAGTGTATGCATGTAAGAACATACCCCTTGGTTAGCTTTGTCATCACTTTTATCTGACATGCCTGCAGTTCTACTGTTTGAAGCCATTATAGAACAACAGTTAGCAAACAAAAAAATAAAATAAATAAATAAATATATCAAATTTAAAGGGTTCTTTATTCTAACACCCCCCCAACCCTCCCCGAGATATTAGAAAAAGAAAAATTCTGATGAGTAGGTAACAATGACAATTACAACAACATTTTGGTACATGTTGGGAGGACTATGGTACCTTTGTGAAGCATCATCAATTCCTGAATTCCAAGCTTTCTTTCCACTTTCTCCTGATCTTCCACAAATAAAAACCTCACCTTCACTTTCCTTGCATTTTTTAACTGAATCCCAGTCCTCCCCACTACATTTCTTTTCTCGTGCCTCTACAATTCTGGATGCTAAACCCTAGACATACAATAAAGAAATTCAAATGCACAGAAATTAGCGTATAGTAAAAAAATTAAAAAAAAGGAATTAAAATCACTACTATCAAACTTAGATGCAATGATGCAATAGTAGAGTATGCTATGCAAAAACAGCAGCGCTCATCTTGGTGGGTTCACAAAACATACTACTAGGGAAAAACAAATCTTTAGAATGTGAAATACAAGGAGAGCTTGCAACATATTGGAGGCGAAGAAGTGATTAAGGGCTACCTCAATCGCATTAGGGTGCTTATGAAGCCCACCATGGTTATACAGAACAGGGTTGGCATAATGTTCTGTTGACGAATTCTGCAAGATAGTAAAAAAAAACATAAGTATCCCTGCTGTCAAGGTCAAAGGCACATAAATTTCAAGAGTATCAGTTAATCACCTTGTTAGGCCACACACAAGGATTTGCAGGAGACGCCACAATTGGGGTGGAAAAAGGCGGCGGAATAGGCATTGTACCATAGTGTGCCTATTAAATAGTGATTTGTAAGCTATTGAAATCGGCACTTCATAACCAAAACACAAAATTTCCATGACCTAAAAAAGCATCAATGTAACATATAACTATCTTGAACCTGCATCGGCAGATCATAAGCTGACCAGTCAATCTGGAAAGGGGAAATTAATTTTTCCTGAAAATATAAAAGAAACGTGAGAACAATAAAAACAATATCAGAAATTGTGTTCTTTTTTTTTTTTTTTAACCGGAGGATCTGTCCATGTATGTGCCTCGTGGCCCCCGCCCCCTGCCACACACACACACACACACACACACACAAAGAGAGAGAGAGAGAAAGAGAGAGAGAACCTGAGTTGAAGCATTTGGTTTCAAAGAATTGACAGATTTTTCGCCATCCCCGAGTCTCATTAATTTTGAATGCTGAGCAGCTGTACCAACATCCCCAGCAGCCATTTAGCCTGATAGCATATGAACTCAGTAAGTAACTCAATTCAATTTCAATAAGATATAAAAAGACTTAAGGAACTTAGTTGTTTGAAAATTAATCCGATACAAGTAAAACAATTTGATAATAGTATAACAAAATAATCAGGTGTTATGGCTACTGGAAGATCTGTGATGATTCAGGTTTAACAAGAACGAGAAATGAAAATTGAGAAGTTGATGCAAAAGATCACAACAAAGAATAGTAATTTCACGTTGTTCAACAGAGAATAATTGTGCAACACAACTCGTTGGATTACTGATGATGATGAAAAAAAAAAAAAAAATTGATTTTCCCCCCATATACACCATGAAGCAATGTCAGGAGTCACAACCACATTACATGAGAGCTCACTCTCCAAAGAATCAAACAAAATGCTCCCCACCAAGACAGCAACCCAAATTGGATAAGGAGGTCTCAAATTAGAGAAGTGTGTTATAAACTACAAAAAAACAAAAAAAAAAAAAAATAGAATTGAGCATTGTTTAGTAACCTCTGTTTACCGCTTAACTAAAACCTCACCCTTATGTCTATATTAAGTACTTACGATAATGCACAACAAGTGCTCTGTTGAAAGGTAACAAGGGTCTAAAATTTTAGACATAGAACCTTGACTATCTAAATAATATTTTCAAATAATAAATTATCCTTAACTATTACTTTGTTATTCAATATTCTAAATTAAGAGTCCTGTTCAGTTTAAAATTAAATTCCACTTCCCTTTTAGTTACATCCAAAAAATAATAATAAAAAAATAACAATTCAACAACTTGTACAAGAAAAACCACTAAATCGTATACAGAAAAAAATAAATAAATTAATCAAACAAGAACAATCAAAGTTAACCCAATCATATTGACCACAAGCCAATTTAAATCACCAAGATTAAAAAGAAAGCCTGAAAACTGCGTGCATTAAGCGAGAACATTGCCAAATAGAGGAAGTGATTCAAATCTAAAACGATCAATGAGGCCCAACACGAACCCTAACTTGAATTATAGCCGATAAAGTATGAGATTACTGTTGACACTGAATTCACGAGCGCAACCAACGAGTCTGCCCGTGACTCGGTGCAGTTGCGCACGGAGACATTATTTGCACTTACATATACATACATACATATATATATATATATAGGCACAGAGAGAGAAAGAGAGGGAGAGAGACCTACTTTCAAATTTGAGAGACCTTTTCTTTCCAGATTGCACTGAGAATGAGAATGAATAATGAATTTGCTGTGCGTGCATGTATATAATTTCATCATTCAGTGCTATTGGAAACTAATATGGGAATAGGTATATGTAAATCAACGGCTGAGATCTCTTCATTAAATATATGTACGGTTCGAAAATTTTTTTACATTGAAGGTTTATATTCTTTACTAGCTAATAAAGTCCAATTATTATAAATATATAAGGTGGTTTGGAAGTGAAAATTTTAATAATTTTTAATACTTTTTTAACAAAGATTTTTTGGTGTAACTTCTTATGTGTTTAATAAAAATTTAAAATTTTTAATAGTTTTTGAAAATTTTTAGCAAATTTTGATTGTTTAATAAAAAGTTGAAAAAATTTCAAAAACTTTTAGTTGTTTGATAAAAAAGTTGAAAAAATTTTTAACAACTTTTAAACTCCATTCGGTAAACCTCTGAAAATTTTTAAAAGTTATTTACTTTTTATTTCACTGTATGAATTACGAACTTATAACTTATCTCACTTTTTATCACTACAAATACACTCTTAAAGTGTCACCATATACTTAAAAAAAATAAAAGCTGTTAAAAATTTCTCTCTCTCTCTCTCTCTCTCTCTCTCTATTTTTTTTTTAACTTCCAAACCGCTCATAAATTTTCAAAATAAGACATTAATTGACACAGGCTTATAAATTTATTAAATAAAAATAATTGTATTTGCAGACTTTATTTAAAAAAATATTAAATTATTTTATTTTATCTCACTTTTTGTCACTCTAAATGCACCTTATGTTTGACTTCTTCATAATTCATACACAACTGTCCGTGTAAGCGGATGATTTGCTTTTACGTCTCATTCTGCATGTCTTCAAGAAAATGAGCGATTTTTTTTTTTTCCATTTTCATGACAAGCATATAAAAAAAAAAAGTGAAAATGCCCATAATCACCTTAATTAATTATGCAGTTTGATAAGGACATAAAAACATTATTTAATTTACGACTATTGTTAACATTAAACACCACTGGTAACTCTATCATGAGATATTAAATGATAATAGTAGTTTGAATAGAATATATAATATAGATTCATATATAATATATTCTTTTTTTTTACCTCTTTTAAACA